>VONZ01000107.1:600000-1145000 GCA_012976165.1 Labeo catla | reverse complement strand
ACATCCAATGGTGGCTCCAAGCTGGGCACAGAGCGTGCATTTCTGAAATTAACAAAATTGACCAAAAATCCATTAGGTGACTGAATTAATATATCCAAATCATTCTGAAAACAAAGAATAATATTCTAAAAAACACATATATTTCGAGGTAAACCTATAGCAATATAGTTTAGAAATTATACATTAAAGGGATAATTAACCCAAAAATGAAATCGTTAACTACTCATGTTGTTCCAAACCTATAAAACCTTTGTTCATCATCGGAATACAAATGAAGATATTTTGCAGAAATCTGAGTTTTCTGACCCTGCATAGACAGCAACGCAACTACCACATTGTTAGAACATCGTTAAAATAGTCCATGTGACATCAGTGGTTCAACCATAATTTTATGAAGCTACAAGAATAGTTTTTGTTAAATTTTGTCTTCAATTTCTTTACTTCCATGTCAGACGCATGCATGTGGTGCTGCTGACGCAGGAGCCGGCACTCAGACCTTGAACATCCATCTCTCTTAGTTCATCGTCTGTATATGTTGGTTCAAATAAGTACGCTTGGGCAAAAAATTGCAAGTCATCCTCTCTGTCGAAATCTTCATTTATTTTTATGATGACTGTTTTATGTACAGTGTGCATCGTCTTCTACTTGTAAACAAGGTGCAGCGCATCCGGGTTTTATGTCAGAACGCCGGCTCCTGCGTCAGCAGCACCACACGCATGCATTGTGGTAGTCTCGTGAATGTGTGTCGAAGACTGACACGGAAGAAAAGAAATTCTTGATTTACACATAGCTTTATAAAATTACGGTTGAACCACTGATGTCACATGGACTATTTTAACAATATCCTTACTACCTTTCTGGGCCTTGAACATGTCAGCTGATTTGCTGCCTATGCTGGGTCTGAAATCTGAGAGCTTTCTTCAAAAAATATCTTAATTTGTGTTCAGAAGATGAATGAAGGTCTTACAGGTTTGGAACGACATGAGGGTGAATAATTAATGACAGAATGTTCATTTTTGAGTGAACTAAACCTTTAAACATAGAATTATATTACTTTTATTTATTTAGATTAAAATGTGAAAAATTTACCATTCTTTTTCCTCTCTTGATTTCCTGGATAACGGTTTTAATGTCAAAATTCCCAAATTCGGCACGTGAGGTGGTGGTTAGCTGGACAGTACCCGAAGAAAAAAGCTGTGAGAAAACAGAAAATAACAGGTTTTAATATGACAGGCAGAATCAAATGTATTTAAACCTAGAATAAATATGAAAATAAAGAATAAAACTATACTTTTACAATACTAAATATCTTGAATATTTGAGATATGTGTTTACAATACAATCAATATGGTTTATCCAAACAGTTTAAGAATTCGGCAACACTTCACAATAAGTGTCCATTAGTTAATGTTAGTAAATGTATTAACTAACATGAATGAACAAAGAACAATACATTTATAACAGAATTTATTCATCTTTGTTAATGTTAAAGTAAAGACAGTTCATTGTTAGTTCATGTTAATTCAGTGCATTAACTACTGTTAACAAATACAACTTGATTTTTAAGATTTAAGATTTATTTTTTTAAGATTAATAAATGCTGTAGAAGTATTGTTCAATCTTAGTTTATGTTAACTAAATTAGTTACCTAGTGTTACCTCAAGCCATACAAGATGTAGATGAGTTTGTTTCTTCATCAGAACAGATTTGGAGAAATTTAGCATTACATCATTTGCTCACCAACGGATCCTCTGCAGTGAATGGGTGCCATCAGAATGACACCGCGTCTACAGCAGATCGTTGTCGCTTTGTCTAGAACCGTTTTTGCTTGATCTGTGTACATTTCTCTCCTGACTTACACAAGACTTCTTTTTCACTAGAGAAAGCAATATTATGGATAGAAGATTCGTGTTGTAGCCAAAAGCAACAGTTTTAAGTGAAAAACATCTCAGTGAGGGCTTTTGTTTTTTTACAAACAGGCAGCTTTTTGCTTCACAAGATCTTAATAATTAATGGACTGGAGTCATGTGGATTGCTTGTGGATTGTTGTGATGTTTTTAATCAACTTTTTGAACTCATTCTGACAGCAGCCATCCATCAGTGAACAAGTGATGTAATGCTACATTTCTCCAAATCTGTTCAGATGAAGAAACAAACTCATCTTAAATAATCATTTTTAAATAAACAATTCCTTTAAGAAATAAAACATTTGTTGTTTAAATAGGACTCATTGTTTTTTAGGACTGAAGAAGACTCACCATGCATTTGTAGTGGGCAGCAACTTTCTTGGCATTGTCCGAGTGGAGCACACCGCGCGTCTCGTTCTCTTCTTCACCGGCGTGACAGAAGCCACAGCGAAGGCCTGAATCACTAGGGCTGCCTCTCAGAGGAGACCGGTCCCGCTGTGGCACGTGCAAGCACACAATAATTAGCATTAATCGATTTTTGTCAACCACTGATACTTGTGTCAAACTACTTGTAATCCCTCAATTGGATCAAATATGGGTTATATCAGAAAAAAGCAGATAAAGTGGCCTACATGTGAGGAGCTCTCTGTGTCATCATTGCCTTGTGACGAGGTGGATCGAGTGTCGTCTGACTGTCCGCGTGAGACGCCTCTGATTCTGCTTTTCTCAAAACGCCCCCTGCCCCTGCTCCTCGGTGGAGATGAATCCGAGTCGTTGGCTGCAACTCCCTGTTCATCTAGGAATAAACAGGGAATCCGCTAATAAACACAACGGTTCACGACCAGGTTAGCATCTAACATTAAATAAAGTAAAGATGGCTAGTTACCATCACTGCCATCTTGAGAGGCGTCTCTGTGTTTACGACAGTAAACCCTAATTTGCAAAAAATAAAAGCAAGATTAAAGTCATAAAACAGATGCAGTTTTGCATTAAGTTGTATTATCATATTGCTTACAGGTAGATGCCTTGTGAGGGATTCTCCTTTGTCTGGGCCTTGTCCCATAGAGCGCAATAGTAGTGGTACGTCCGCCTACATGTCTTCACATCACACCCTATGGTTGCCCCAGGCCGGTGACAGGAAGTGCACATCTGAACAGGAAAAGGAAAAAAAAACCCTGTTCATTTTGTATTTTCAGCCTAAATATAGAACTGCATGAGTGCTGTCAGTCTGGATGCTTACTAGTTTATTTCCTCTTTTTATCTCCTTCTTTACATCTTCAATAGAAAAGCCTCCAATGTTTTCACTGTCTGAGTGAGATGTGACCAAGGCTGATGAAAAAAGCTGAATAAACAATTAAGTGTCAAATGTTAGATAGACAAGATGTCAAATATATACTTCATATACTTCCTTTTATGTATAACAGACTATTCATATTTCCTATGATTATTTTTGAGAAACTAGGAAAATACGTAAATGTATAAATTAGAGCCTTATTTATTGACTTTAAAGGATTAGTTCACTTCCACATTAAACATTTTCTGATAATTTACTCATCCCCATGTCATCCGAGACGTTCAGGTCTTTCTTTCTTCATGTAGTGAATTTTATTATTTTTCTCCATATAGTGGACTTCAATGGGAGCTAAGGGGTTGAAGGTCCAAATTGCAGTTTCAATGCAGCTTCAAAGGTCTCTACACAATCCCAGCCAAGAAATAAGGGTCTTATCTAGCAAAGCGATCTGTCATTTTCTAAGAAAAAATAAAATTTGCTTGTTATACACTAGCACGACCTCACGCATTATGTAGTTGCATGGCGTAGGTGGAAGAACTGACCTAGTGTTTATAAAGCAAACGTGCAAAGAAACTCAAACGCCCTTTACAAAAAAAGGCAAAACAACGACGTCAGATGTTAAAATGAGATGGAGTTTTAGCCATACCCTATGTTTTTTAACAAAACTAAACGAGCGTGACTTTTCCAATGTGATTACTTCACGCATCACAGAGCATTTGTGGTTAAAAAGTACATACATTTTTATTTTTTTAGAAAATGGCAGATTGTTTCGCTAGATAAGACCCTTATTCCTCGGATGGGATCGTGCAGAGCTCTTTGAAAATGCACTGAAAATGCAATTTGGACCTTCAACCCACTGACTCCCACTGAAGTCCACTATATGCAGAACAATCCTGGAATGTTTTTCTCAAAAACTATAATTTCTTTTCGACTGAAGAAAGCAATACATTAACATTTTGGATGACGGGGTAAGTTTTTCATTCTGGAAATGAACTGATCTTTTAATAAATATAAAAGGCATCAAGCTAATGGACAGCTGATGTACCATGCACTTGTGATGGGCTGCCACCCTGTGGTTTTCAGACACCAGTAATTGTCCACACTCCTTGTCCCGGTTGGTTCTACAGAAGGCACATTTTCGAAGACGTGCTGAAGCTCCTTTTCTCTGTCCTGACATGACCAGTTTTCACACGCTCCACCTCGCCTCTGTGTTAAAGACAAAAAACATTGCAACTGAACTGCAGTTGTACTTAGAGGAAGAAGGAAGATTATTTTTGTGACAAGCTTTGTGTAAGTCTACAGAGCAACAGATGGTTAAAATGCATGTTTGCATTTTTCGAAATATTTCTAAAACTCAGACATCTGTCATTGAATCACTCTATATGGTAAAAATACAGTTCAGGCAGATGGTTGTGGTTAGCTCACTTATGCAATTCTGTTATGCTGAGGTATTAAACTAATTTGTTTGGTTTAAAATTTTGACAGCATATGACCAGCATGACATTTACTTTCCAGATGTCTTTATTACAAAAGTCTATAACTATAAAATACTTTGATAGATAATATAAACATAAAATATTTCCATAGAATTCTCATGTAAACGATGTTTCTACATAGGAACATTTATTTGGCCCCGTTTACGCTAATGCATTTTAGTTTTAAAACAGCGTTTTAAAATGGAAACGATCCTCGTCTACACTGGCGTTTTCACTGCTTTTGAAACGATCTTCATCCACACAACCAAAAATGCATGTCACATGACCATTCATGCACACTAGACTAGGCATGTGATCAGAAATATAGAACCACACTTCTCAAAATCTTTCAATTTAAAACCTGAGATACAATCAATTTGAGATTTTATGCAGGTAGATTTTTTTTTTTTTGTACACACTATAATATTTTACTTTAAAATAAATAAATAAATAAAAAATTCAATGTTGTTTACTTTAAATATCACTTTAAGACAATTTAACACATTTAATATAATTATGGTTTTATTCTGGCTTCTAAAGATTGGTCAGAAATCAATACAATCAATCACTAAAAAGAACAAAAAAAAAACCATATGCACATAGTTTTAAAAATGAATCTTACAGATAACATTTTAATAAATTAATATATTATTGGTAATATAATATGTTAGACAAAATTATGTCTGTATAATAGCAATCTTAAAAAAACCTGTGTTTATACATGAAGACATATGTTACCCTGGACCACAAAGCCAGTCACAAGGGTCAATTTAAAATTGAGATTTATACATAACTAAATAAATGAGCTTTCCATTAATGTATGGTTTATTAGAATAGGACAATATTTGGCCAAGATACAACTATTTGAAAATCTGGAACCTGAGGGTTCAAAAAACAAAAAACTAAATCAAAATAATGAGAAAATTACCTTTAAAGTTGTCCAAACAAAATTCTTAGCAATGCATATTACTCAAAAATTAAGTTTTGATACATTTACGGTAGAAAGTTTACAAAATATCTTCACGAAACATGATCTTTACTTAACATACTAATGATTTTTGGCCTAAAAGAAAAGTCGATAATTTTGACCCAAGTAGCCCATGCTACTTATGACTGGTTTTGTGATCCAGGGTCACATATGGCCACCTATATATTTTAGAAATGGGTCCCCTGGCAAGGGACTAATACTATTCGGGGGCCCATAAGAGTTTGAAAACCTTATTTAAACAACTTAAAACAATATTATATAAACTGAGGCCCTTACTATAAACAAGAGTCACTAAACAAACCACATAGTTTAAGTAAATAGTTCGTAAAAAAACGTTTTCAACAAGTTTATCCCTAATTGAAAAAGAAAGCTCTCTCTAAGATTTGTCACGGACGACACAAAAACCCAAAGCTTAGTTAAACACGTCACACAAACCTGTATTAAAATCATCTGTTTGACTACACACTTTTATTGTCATTAACATAATATAGGAAAAGTACAAGGGTGGCGTATGTGAAACACTGCAATGCCAATAGGAAGCTCTGACCGAGTTCACAAAACGCCTCCCGCGCAGCATGGCTAGCCCATCGGTTTTATCCAAAAGCGAAAAAACCGGACATTTCGCTCGTACAATTATAAATCCATCATTCGTCTAGTGTTTTAAGATGGATAGCGTGTTGTTTTGAGTCGCGATGGCTTTACCCGCCTTCGCGCAACAGAGCAGCTCCGCTGCCATGATAGCTGAGAAGCTGCAACACAAACAGCAACGCAACACTGCGCGACACTCTGTATCCAACAGAACAGCTGATACAACCTGCTCATAAGTCCCAACGAACCTAAAACGCACAAGGAAAAACAGCATCCTTCGCACGGTTTTCATAAATAAGGGAGGAGGAGGATATACAGGCCCGCGACAAACAGGCTTGTTTCGCTCTTAACAAAAACTCTTTCACTTTCCAGTGAATATGAACTACTATAAGACTATGTCAAATCTGGTGCGCCCCTTTAGATGAAATAAAGATGTGTATGTCTATGAAAGTGTACCCCATTAAGGCCCACGTTATATGCTGGCTACAACAATACTGATGAGCACACTTGTGAGCAAAAATTCAATCTGAACTTCTGTGGTTGACTGTAAACCATTATTTGATTTTTATAACACATTGTTCGCTGTGGGATTATTTTACCCGCTTCACGTGTGGAGACCCGCCATACGAAATGTATTTACACATCGTAGCAAAAGCATCTAGCTAGTCCCGACAATTGTTTGACTCGTCCCGTTGCTTTTCTAAGTCTAAAAGTGTACATTGCAGTGTCTGTGTGACATATTGGAAGCTCTTACCGCTGCTGTGTTGAATGGGGGATAGATTTAGAGTGGCTGTGAGCGCGTGTTCTCGCTCTTCCTCTCGCTAAGTATTGAGTGCTCGGGTGTTCTGCCTCTCAACCATTGCGAGGCGTTCGAGTGACGTCGCTCACTGCAAAAAGCATGTTTGTCCGACATTGAAGCATAAGCACGCCCCTTACGCACTGGTCACCGTCAAGATAGTTTGAGAAATAGGCCTAGACGAGCATAGAAACAGATGAGTTGCATAATGAATGCACTGAAAAATGCCTAAAGTTTATGTTTTAAAATTAAAATGATTATTGTTTTGCACCAAAGCCTTTCACAATTTCGTAAATAGTAAGTTAAGGAAATAAGAAATTATATTGCTAAATGTACGCCTTTAATTAAATATTTAGCTGCATATGAATATTAAAAAATGAAGAAAGAACAAAAGAAAACTCCTGAACTTTGCACTCTCTGTTCTATTTCTGTTCTAATTACTTGCTTTCTTTAAAAAAAAGAGCTTTTAACACTAGTATTCTATATTTTTTCTATACTATCTGCTTGTTTTCTTATTATTTATTGTACAAAATGACCCTCTATCACTAGCATTCTTTATTCTTTTTCTATTCTTCTGAGTTGTTTTATTTTTATTAAAAAATTCCTCTAACACTAGCATTCTATATTCTTTTACTATGCTATCTGCTTGTTTTTTATTTATTATACAAAATTACCATTGATCACTAGCTTTTTCTATTCTTTTGACTTGTTTTATTTTTATTAAAAAAGACCCTCTAACACTAGCCTTCTATATTTTTTTTATTGTTTTGACTTGTTTTATTTTTATTTAAAAAATCCTCTAACACTAGCATTTTATATTCTTTTTCTATACTATTCGCTTGTTTTTTTATTTATTATACAACATGACCGTCTATCACTATCATTTTCTATTCTTTTTCTATTCTTTTGACTTGTGTTATTTTTTTCATTAAAAAAGATCCCCCAACACTAGTGTTTTCTTTTTTTTTTCTATTCTATCTACTTGTTTTCTTCTTATTTATTATTAAAAAAATGACCCTGTGTCACTAGCATTATCTATTATTTTTCTATTCTTTGATTTGTTTTATTTTTATTAAAAAAGACCCTCTACCACTAGCTTTCCCTATTCTTTTTCTATTCTATCTGCTTGTTTTCTTTTTATTTATTCTAAAAAATGACCCTCTATCATTAGCATTCTCTGTTATTTTTCTATTCTTTGATTTGTTTTATTTTTATTTAAAAAAAGACTTGCATACTGAATCAGGCTGACTGAGACTTGTCACAGCACTTACATATTATTGCTCTTTTGTTGATTTAATTAAATATTTCCCTGCATATCAATATCGTTTTGGAAACACAGACACATTAAAGGTCCTTTAACACATTAAAGACCAATTCACACCAAGAAAAAAAAAGTGTAACACACAATTTATACTTTTATATTTAACATCCTGTCCATTTCTTATTTAAGTTATCCTGCTTAAGTTATCCCTTATAATTTTATCAAGATTTTTACATAAAAAAACATCATAATTTAGAAGTAACAGGCTATTTTCTGTTCTGTTTTTAACCTCCCTCATCAAAAGGCTCTGTTTGATAGTTGTGGCGGACTGTAGACTTGGAAGTAAACATCCACTGCTGTGATTGGCTAACACTTGTGTATGTTTGACAGCCTACGTTCCTCATAGATGGACGCTGCTGCGATTTAGGTCAAAAATGCATGAAAACTCTGTACATGCTCAAATCAGTGGGCGGGGCTAAACAGAAAGTGATGTAGAAGCATGCACTGATCTTTTTCTAAGGAGGCGGTGTTTAGCCACACTATTACATCAAAAAGTGTCGTTTTGGCAGAATGGCTTCGATATAAGCTGCTTTTAGGTCTGCGAGGAAGTTATGAGTTCTGAATTTTAAGTTTAAGGAAGTTTTTATAATGGCCTCTTATATGTCAAAAGATCAAGGGAAGTTTGATTTCTCAGTCCATGATCCCTTTAAATATCTGCATCTTGTTTTTTTAGTTTTTTTTTTGTATTTGAATCTTCACCAAGACAAATCCTTCATTCTGATTGTAAATGATAACTATAATCATAATTACATTAGTATTCCGTTTGGCTGTCACAAAGCATTTATTGTTCATCAGCTGGAAAAAAAATCATTATGAAAATGATTCCAACAAAACTGAAGTAAGCCTATGGATGAGACTTCCGGTTCATTATCTGCTACAAGGAAATAACGAGAAGAATAACAACGTGCAGTAAACAGCA
This sequence comes from Labeo catla, assembly GCA_012976165.1. Lineage (NCBI taxonomy): Eukaryota > Metazoa > Chordata > Actinopteri > Cypriniformes > Cyprinidae > Labeo > Labeo catla. The sequence goes on along the minus strand of VONZ01000107.1, from coordinate 1,135,715 downwards.
AAACTGTTTGCACTACAAACCAGTGTGCTCATAATTAAGTGGATAATACATTAAAATAACATGGTAAGACACATCAATTTGCAATATCAAGCAGCAAATCGAGTAGTTTTGTACAGCTAAAAATAGCTGGATGGATGAGACCAGAAGCCTGACCCATAAAATTGACAAATAGCCACGCCCGCTCTTACAGAAAAAAGTGGATAGCACTTTCAGACAGTGCTCAAGGTGGCATAAACATAAAAGTACATCTAAATAACAAAAAGAGTATACTACAGACACAACATAACAACAATGTGAAAGTGTGTGATCTGTGAATGGACATGAGTGGAAAAAGCAAGAGTGACTTCCCTAAACAAATCACAAAGTGTGTGTTTTGGGATGCTAATATTAATGAATTAAAAATAGTAGGCAGGGGCCCTAGTGGTCAGCCTGTGCTGTATGCAACAAGGGCCCCGGTGTTTAGCTTACTTTAGGCTTCAGAGGCCTCTAAGCACTGGCCTGGTTCATAATCCAGCTTTGCTTTCAGTGGGTTTGTTGCCTCAATTCATCTTCGTTTAGTTCGATTTCTGTTCAGGGTGTGCGCCCCGTTTCGCGTTCTGATTGGTCAGCGCTTACGTCAATTCAAAAAGGGGGCGTTCAAAAACTCTCTTCAACTTCCCTGATAAAGTAAAGCGGCAGACGCTTGAAGTATACGAGCAACAAACCAGCCGTAAATTAATCGCAGTTATTAACACAAGAATTATCTCCTTTTTGGGGAGATAAATAGTATGTTCGATATAGTTTGAACAGGATTAATAGCTGTATATTTAGCCGCTTAAACGTCGATCTACCTTAGTTTTTCTTTTCATCGCGTGTGTGGATTTAAAAGTGGACGTTTTTGGTCTGGTGAATGCGGTGAGTGTCTGTCTTCCTTCCACCTCCAGCTAACACACATCCACTTAGCCTGACATGTCTGTCATTTTGTTTCCACTCTAGATCGCACTTCAAATGTACGTTTAAACTGTTTTTATTGTTTTTTAAAATAGCTTCTCGATCATATGTTTGTCTGTTTTCAGTTTAGAGTAACACGCAACTTGATCAACTGTCAAAATGTCATTGAAAAGTTGAACAATTCAGCTCTAACTGCGTGTCAAACAGAAACTTTACACTGGTTTAGAAGGGCCCGTATGACTAAAATCAATTCTGACTGTTTACATAGATGGAAACAACTTCAAAATAATTGGTTAACGTTAGTTTCCTGGTTTGAGTTATTCTTCTAGCTCGTTTGGCCATGATGATCATGCCTGACAGAAGTCAGTTAGCCAACGTGCTAACTTACATGGCTACATGTCCAGCCAGCTGAATGATTAAAAAAGTATATTATATTTCTTCCCGTGTAAAGTTGTGTTTGTTCTTACGGGTTCATGTTAAGACCGTATAGGGTGACACACTACCAAGTAATAAAGTGACTGTGGTGAGTAATATTGAGTTCCTGAGAAGTGTTGATCGATAAGTCCTGGGTGGAGGTTAGCTTAGCTCATCGGGATATTAGCTGTTTTTCAAGTTGAATAAATTGCCTAGTTGCTCATCTAAGTGACTCGTTTAAAACCATAACCTATTTTGTGTCATGCTTTCAACATGTGATGAACTGTCTCTACTATCTTTATCTGTACTTGTCAGTGTTGAGCAAGTTTAGGTGGTGTTTCATAACATGTTTTGGTTATTACTTGTACAATAATAATAAAAGCAAACAAACAGTCTGCAAATGTTGTTAGTGTAGTGCAATTAAATATTTTAAGTATGTCAGAGTATGCTTTTTCTTAACAAGTGTTTTTGTTGTAGTACAGTTGTATTGTTAGCAGTAACAATACTCTGAAGTGTATAAAATATGTTATGAATAACTTTGGCTGCTTTCATTGTCAAATACTGTTTTGAGTTTATTCTTTACTAGCTGTTTTATACTATTTGTTTTTTACCTTTTCATTTAAAGGTGAATCATTTCTGTTGTCCTTCGACGTCCAACGCACATCCCCGCTAAAACCATGCCATTCCCGTTTGGGAAGTCTCAGAAGAGCCCTGCAGAGATTGTGAAGAATCTAAAGGAGAATGTGGCATACTTGGAGAAGCTGGAATCATCTGAAAGCAAGAAATGTGAAAAGGTCTGTCTTTTTTATGTCAACATCTCAATGCAAATGTTTCAGCAAGCTGTGACTGAGTCAGAAAACGCACTGTTTTTCCTGTAGGTTGCAGAGGAAGTATCAAAAAATCTTGCGTCGTTGAAAGAGGTGCTGTGTGGCACTGGAGACAAGGAGCCTCAGACTGAGGCAGTGGCCCAACTGGCTCAAGAGCTCTACAACACCAACCTCCTCATTTCCCTCATAGCAAACCTACAGAGGATTGACTTTGAGGTGCATGTCGTTGCTTTTCAAATGTTTGAAATACAACTGCTTCCGTCTGGTTGTAAGATATGTTGCTCTGTGCACTAACCACACATTTGTTGTCTACTCTCTTTGATTTATAACGTGTTGTTCACCAAAGGGAAAGAAGGATGTGGTGCATCTGTTTAGCAACATAGTGCGTCGCCAGATTGGCGCTCGCACCCCGACTGTGGAGTACATCTCTTCCCACCCACAGATCCTCTTTATGCTGCTGAAAGGGTGAGTTTCCAGACCCCAGGGCATAGCCATAGATCAGCACATTCAGAAACCATTGATTAGCCTGCCTTTTCCAATTGATGTTATGGGAGACTGTGAGTGTATGGTTATTTTAGGACCATAATTTTCCCATTTCCTGTCCACGTGGCTGAGCTGCCAGTGGCGTTTAGATTTAACAGCACAAACATATCTAGTTATTGTCACCTTTAGTGTGATTTTTATGTTTGAATGATGACTTGTGTTGTTTTATATGTACGTACAGTTGAAGTCAAAAGTTTACATACAGAATCTGTGAAATGTGAATTATTTTAACAAAATAAGAGAGATCATATAAAATGCACAGTCCCTTGTTCATCCTGAACAGGTAAACTGTCCTCATTCAGGTTGCACAAATTCTTTGTTTTTTCAGCATTTTTGTGTATTTGAACCTTTTCCAACAATGACTGTATGATTTTGAGATCCATCTTTTCACACTGAGGACAACTGAGGGACTCATATGCAACTGTTACAGAAGGTTCAAACACTCGCTGATGCTCCAGAAGGAAAAACAATGCATTAAGAGCCAGGGGGTGAAAATTTTTTGAATTTAAACATCAGGGTAAATTTAACTTATTTTGTCTTTTGGGAAACATGTAAGTATCTTCTGTAGCTTCTGAAGGGCAGTGCTAAATGGAAAAAAATATGATATTTAGGCACAATAAGAAAAATGTACACATCCTCATTCTGTTCAAAGGTTTACACCCCTGGCTCTTAATGCATCATTTTTCCTTCTGAAGCGCCAGTGAGCATTTAAACCTTATGTAATAGTTGCATATGAGTTGCTCAGTTGTCCTTCAAGATAAACCAAAAGAATTTGTGGCGACCTGAAGGACTTTCTTAAGAACAGCAGACAGTTGAACTGTTCAGGACAAACAAGGGACTCATGAACTAGACAGCTCACTAAAAAAACAGCTGTGGATCATTCAGGTAACAACACAGTATTAAAATCAAGTGTATATAAACTTTTGAACAAGGTCATGTTTATAAATTCAACTATTATTTTCTCTCGTGGGCCATATGTAAACATCTTCTATGTGAAATATCTTATTCAGGTCGTGCTAATTAAAAAAATAACATGAATTTTGTATGATCCCTTTTATTTTGGTAAAATGATTAACCTTTTGCAGATTCTGCAAGGTGTATGTAAACTTATGACTTCAACTGTATATACAAACAAATGTGGTTCTTGCATGTTAGAGAAATAACAGGGTTTATTTATTTATTTAACTTCTGAATGCAGCTATGAAACCCCAGAAGTGGCCCTTAACTGTGGCATGATGTTGAGGGAGTGTCTGCGTCATGAACCTCTGGCCCGAACCGTTCTGTTCTCTGAGGATTTCTACTGCTTCTTTCGATATGTGGAGCTATCTACTTTTGACATTGCATCTGATGCTTTTGCCTCTTTTAAGGTAAGAAATGTACACAAAGTATCATAAATTGTGTGGGGTTTGACTTGTAGACTTTGTCTAAGGAACATAGACAAAATACACTAATACATTTATAGCACAATTTCATCACCTAAGATTTTTATGCAGTGACATCATAAGAATGTCTAAGGTTATTAACTTATTTTCAATTGAAATAAAACAGGAAAAAACACTGGTATGTGTACAACAAACTATTATGAAGAGGAAAAAAAGGAGAACTCCCACACACTGTCATACTTTGCAAAAACAAACTTTATTTATTATGCTGTTTTGGCAATGCAACTGAAGCCACAATAATATTATGTTGGTTTTTTCCCTTTAATTTAAATTGTCAGTTGATGACCCATTTCCAATTTTGTCTATCCATTGAACATTTATGGGATCAACATTTTCACGCCTCAAAACGTACATAAAGAGATAATAAAAGTAATCCACATGAATCAAATGTTTTAATCCAATCTTTATATTTAGATTACTTTTTATTCATATATAAATATTTCTCAGCATGCACACATAAAGCACATCGAATATGATAAAAGGAAGCTCAAATGTGTGTGCTTGACGCACAAGAACAAATGAGGAAGAATTTGTATAACAAAAATTTACATTTTTGGTTGACTTATCACCGTAATCACGAAATCGAAAACGTTTGAAAAGAGAAAATGACAAGTATATTTACCTTAAGACTTTGTTTTCAGGATCTGCTGACAAGACACAAGATCATGTGTGCAGATTTCTTGGAGACAAATTACGACAGAGTGAGTTACCCTCGTTTCCCAAGATTTCATTTGCAAGCGTTTTTGTATAGAAGTGCCTCTGGCTGCTCTACTTTATAAACCAAAAGTATTATGACTAATCATCTCATAACTGTTTTAGGTGTTCACAGAGTATGAAAAGCTGCTGCATTCTGATAACTACGTCACCAAGCGCCAGTCTCTGAAGGTGAGCATTAACCGCTGTTTTCGCAGAGTTGTTTTCAATAATTTAAGGCTGTAATGGTATTCAAAGCCTTGAGGTGGAGATTAAGCTGATTGGATCTATACAAGAAAGAAAAGCTGAAGTCCTTTCTCAGAAAAGAAGCTTCTTTGTAACTTGAATAGCCACATATTTTAATATGATAGCGTTCACATAGGAATGTTTTATGACAAACCTATGCAGCAATATCTTGAGTGGTTCGGCTTCATTCTTACCACATAGTTTTGTTGTTGCTCTTAAGTGAGTTATAACTATCAAATCATATCCAGCTCTTAGGAGAACTCTTACTGGACAGACACAACTTCACAGTCATGACTAAATATATCAGTCGAGCTGAGAACCTGAAGCTCATGATGAACATGCTGAAAGACAACAGCCGCAACATTCAATTCGAAGCCTTCCATGTCTTCAAGGTATGTGTTTATATGCACGCCATTTCGTGTAACCTAATATTTAGGATTTGCCACTTCGCTTGTCTGCTTTTCCCTCTGTCTACTCCAATTACTTTCCACACTCGACAGCTGACCGCTCTTCTGTCCCAGTTCTGCCCTCACTTATTGAATGTAAAGAGGTCAGGGTCAGTTACTAGAGTGTGCTGTAGTTTAGACCGCACAAAGGTAGCTTCAGTGACTTTTTCTGGTTTCTTGTGTCCTCTCAGGTGTTCGTGGCTAACCCCAATAAGACGCAGCCTGTGCTGGACATCCTCCTCAAGAATCAGTCCAAGCTGGTGGACTTCCTGAGCCACTTTCAAACGGAACGTTCTGAAGACGAGCAGTTCTGCGATGAGAAGAACTATCTCATTAAGCAGATCCGGGACCTCAAACGGCCTGCACCCGCGGAGGAGTCCTAATGGGAAAACGTGGAGCGTAGAAGCAGGGAGCTCGGCTAGCAATGTGGTTTGGTTATGTGGGTGAGAATTGGATGGGAGGAAAAAAAATAAGTCAAAGAAAGGCTAGCATCACTCGGAATAAATCTCTTTACATCCAACTTCTGAAACAGGTAGAGAAATGCTGTCAGGATGTGCAAACACATGTCTGTCCCTTTACTCGGGGGGCGAGCAGGTTTTTGCGGCAAGGAGGAGCAAGTGGAACCCAAGCACTCCGTTTAAACCTATATACGTTTTTAGCACTGCCCTTAAAAAGGAAGTACAGCTGATTTACCTTTAGACGGTAAGTCTTAGATGTCTAAATTCATCAGAAAGCCTGCTCAGGGCTTTTTAACATTTTTAAACGTTAGAACAAGTATATTGGTACAGGCATGGCTTTGCATATTTGCACTAAACCTGGTAGCTTTGCTCCAGGTTGGCCATTAGTGCCAGTTCATAAACCAAATATTAATGATAGGTCAAAAATACAAGACATTGAGGCCTTCTTTCAGTAAATGCAAACGGACATTCTCACATTTAAACTAGAGGAACATTAAAGCATTTTAATAGCCTGAAAATGTCATGTGGTCAAAGTTTTATGGTCATGTTGGATGCTGCACTCGATTTCCAATTTAACTGGGTGCCTTATTTAAGTAGCTTGGTCATTCTGGGTCTTCTATTACATTTATATTTATCTATAACATTGGATTTGTAGTATTATTTTGCTTTTGCTTGGGTAAACACCTTAGGAGGACTAGTGTCATTTAAACTATATGAAACAATACTCATTTAAAGTTTTCTCAGTTTAGATGAACCACACAATGAATTCAGGGTTTACAGAGTTTAGTAATGATGAAATACATGGTACACAATTACAGTTCAAGACATGATAACCTCCACACACATACACACACTGTAACGCTGAAAGGATGTGAAATGCTAGCGCTGGGGCATGTCGTGACATTCCTCGAGCTGCGCTTTGATAGACAGCTTAGACAAGCCAATTAAGCCTTTAAAAGATGGATGCTGTAGGAAAGAGCATTTGACGCAGTTCTTATGTCCTGCACTGTCAAACTTGAATGAGCCAAAGCTGTGGTAACACATGTTATATCTTAGAATTTGCTTCTCCTATGGATTCTTTCCTTCAGTACCTGTTTTAGAACAGGATTCTACTGAAAGGTTCCTCCCATTAGTCTTTATACCTTAAGTCGAATATATTTTATGTACTCTGTTTGCACAAGTTCCTTTCTTATATACCTCATAGGTTTTAAATTCCTAAGTGCTGTTTTTTTCCGCTTTGTTCCAATAAACACTTTACATTCAGGTTTAATTCATTAACATTAGTAAATGCATGGCGTTAATTTTATAAATAAACATTAGTTTATGTATGACAGTTGAGGTCAAAAGTTTACATACACCTTGCAGAATTATTTGACCAAATTAAGAGGGAGCATTCAAAATGCATGTTTTTTTTTTTTCATTTAGTACTGACCTGAATAAGATATTTCACATAAAAGGCGTTTGCATATAGTCCACAAGAGAAAATAATAGTTGAATTTATAAAAATGACCCTGTTCAAAAGATAACATACACTTGATTCTTAATACTTTGTTGTTACCTGAATGAACCACAGCTTTTTTTTTGTTTAGTGATAGTTGTCTTAAACAGTTTACCTTTAACAACAGTAAGAATCAAGCGCAAGCAAACTTTTGAACGAGGTCATTTTTATAAATTCAACTACTTTCTCTTGTGGAACATCTTTTATGTGAAATATCTTATTCAGGTCAGTACTAAATATAAAAAAATAACATGCATTTTGTATGATCCCTCTTATTTTGGTAAAATAATTAACAAGGTGTATGTAAACTTTTGACCTCAGCAGAATTTACTACTAATTAACATTAACTTAGATTACTAAAAAAATGTTCATGGCATCTAATGCGTTAACTAATGTTAGCAACCAAACTTTAGTGTAAAGTGTTTCTGGTATTATAATGGATGTGGGGCGGTAGTTTGAATTATGCAAGCTCAAAGAAGACCTTACGACATGCCAAAGTTGTGGTCTTGCAATGCTGAATAGGACCTACAAGGGAAACGATTTAATTTTTGCAGTTTGCTAATGGGTACATAACAGCGTCAGGAGTGTGAGGAGAGCACTCGCCTTGTGTAAATGAGCCACAGTTTCACTCTAAAAGGTTTTTAATGGATTCATCCAAATGTCAATGTGTGCTTGTGCTTTGTCATCATTTCAGTCCGCTTAATGTTTTTTTTGAAAGTATGATTTGTGCATGTGGAACTTTATTGTAAGTATTTAGGAGGTGAAGGGGAACAAACCTTCCGAGCTGCCTTTATTTGCTTTCATAAACTGCATCACGTGTGATTTCACAAAGCCTTTGTGTTGAACGGTGGCCTAGACTGATTCATCCGACTTTTTCCCAAAACATCTACAGCTATCGATAACCAAACATTTCCGCCATTTCATTAAATGTCATTTGATACCACAAGTACAAGAATGGGTGTTTGGCCAAATGTCATTATTCCGCTGACAGGGTTTTAAAGGAGCTTTTTGTCCTCAAGCTCATTGAAGCTTTGAGGCTTTAGATCTCTTTTACACAAAGAGATTCGGAATAATATGTTAAATCTTTGGTAAGTTATTTGGGTGGATTATATACACCTTTTATTTGCAGTTTGACTGATAATGTTTGCTATGCTTTTCACTGTTTTCACTCATTTTCCTATGAGATTCCTGTTGTATTTTCCACTGTGGGAGAGGATTATATATGTACATAAAGTTTTATTTTAAAACAAAAAGAGTAAGTGTTGAGGCATATTAAAAATAAAATAAACAATGGCACTTCTTGTGTGCGGTAACAGCAATTTTGTCTTTATTTAAAGTCACATTTATATCATTGGCTGCTAAAATGTCTGCGTAAGAGTTCGAGAGCCATGCGGCTCTGTGTGTGACTCTCTTTCTCTATGCACAGGTCAGCTCGGGTCTGCTCCACCTCCCTCTGAAGCCTCAGGAGCGCAGTCTCGTTTTCTATCCGAGCCGCTTTTTCCAGTCTGTCTCCTTCAGATTTCCATTGCGCTTGCGCTCTTTTTAGTTCCCATGCGAGGTTGGAGCGCTCCTGTGCAATCTGCTGCATGTCCTCTTTTGCTTTCCTCAGGCCTGTCTTCCACCTGTCAGCCTCTTCTTCCGTTTCCCTGACCTGTATAGTCAGCTTATGTAACTGAGTGTTCATTTTTTGGCTCTCTGACTTCAGATCATTTATCATGAGGGCCTGACGTGCAGCCCTTTTTTTGGAAAGGCTTAACTGTTCCTCCAGCTTCTCCACCAGGCCTTGCAGCTTCATCTTTTCCTCATGTTCTGCTTTAAGCTGCTCCTCCGTATGACTGAGCTGTTGCTTTAGCCGCCATCTGTCCCTCTCCACTTCTTCAAAACCAGCCCGTAGTTTAGTGATGTCCCTCTCATTCCAAATGCACCTCTGTCTCACAGTCTCACTCTGGTCAGCTGGATTTTCAGAGTTCGCTCCTTCGTCTACAGGTTGCTCCTGCTTAATAATTCTCTTGGCCAGCGCTTCCTTCTTGAGCAGTCGCTCAGTTTGCTGAACCTCTTTCAGAGCTTTCAGGTAGATCTGCCTTCTGTGGCTCCTCTGGGGTTCATCCATCTCTGATGGTTTGATTGAGCTGTTGCATTGTGGATTTGTATTGTTATGGTTTTCCAGCAGGTTTTGGAAAGTGAAACGAGGAGGGAAGAGTTTCTCCACCCAGTGGTGGTCATCTCTGGAGCTGGACTCAGTGATTTCCATGGTCCTCATAAGTTTAACTTCATTTAAGTGTGAAAAACAGCGTGCTTTATAAGAGCACGTAATTTTCATAAATCTTCTTTCAACAGTTATAAGCAAACGCAGGATGCTTGGTCGTTTAAAAGCATTTTTTGAATATCCGTCACTGATGAAACGTGCAAAATTGTAGGTATTTACCTCAACGTGTTTATATTTTATTAGCGGTTCATACTTACAACATCAGCGTCGTTAACTACGGTCTTTGTCCAGTGAGAACAACTTCCTGTTTTCATGTAGGAGAGCGCAATGAACACTTTGCGCCCCCTGCTGTTTGAGTTTAAACGCTTGTTACACGCAATTATTTTTCTAAATGCATTGCGTTACCTTAAGTACAAGCTTGAAATTTTAAATGTGTAAAATTCTTTGTATATTCATTGTATATCGAAATACAGAGAAACTTAAGAGAGCCTTATAGTTATACATTTGTTGAAGTTTAAATCTAGCTATAATCTATCAAAATGTAAATGTTCATTTAAATATGAAAACATGTTATCAACATCTATCTAATCTATCATGTTCGTACTTAAAGCTTTTACAACTGCTTCAAATTTTCACACACTAAAAAATGGTGGGTGAAATATGGACAAACCCTAGGTCTAGGTTATGTTTTAACCTAACTTTTGGGTAGTTTTATTTAACTCGGCTATTGTTTAAAAATTACTTTATGTAACCCTGGACCATAAAACCAGTCATATGGGTCAATTTGTTGAAATTAGGACAATATTTGGCTGAGATGCAACTATTTGAAAATCTACAATCTGAGGGTGGAAAAAATCTAAATACTGAGAAAATTGCCTTTAAAGTTGTCTAAATGAAGTTCTTAGCAATGCATATTACTAATCAAAAATTGTTTTGATATATTTACGCTAGGAAATTTACAAAATATCTTCATGGAACATGATCTACTTAATATCCTAATGATTTTTTGGCATAGAACAATGTATTGTTGGCTATTGCTACAAATACACCTGTGCTACTTATGTCACACATAGCTGGCTGAAAATGAACCCAGAACAGGTTGTAAATTAAAAATCAGACACAGAATCACTATAGAGGCATTAGCAATAATCAAAAGGTGAACATTTATTAATAAGCTATTTAAAAATGCAATAAAAAGCAACAAATGTTAATTTATTGAACATATTAATAAATGTTAATTTCCAACCTATATTTGGGTTCATTTTAAGCAAGACATATAGTTATTTTTAAGTAAAAGTTGAGTTAAATATAACTACCAAGAAGGTTGGATTAAACATTTAACCCAACCGCTGAGTTTGTCCATATTAGTTGTTTTTAACCCAGCATTTTTTTTGCTACAGTTACAGTAACTTTTTTTTTTTTAATTTAGTTTAAATATGAAATATGATTAAGTGTAGTAACACCTGCTCAAAAGACATTAAGCTCAGAGTGATTTTGTATTGTCTAAAAGGTTTAAAATTAAAAATCAGACACAGAATCACTATAGAGGCATTAGCAGTAATCAAAAAGTGAACATTTATTAATAAGCAATTGAAAAATGCTATAAAAAGCAACAAATGTTCATTTATTGAACATATTTTAAATGTTAATTTCCAACCTATATTTGGGTTCATTTTAAGCAAGAAATATAGTTGTTTTTAAGTAATAGTTGAGTTAAATATAACTACCAAGAAGGTTGGATTAAACATTTAACCCAACCGCTGGGTTTGTCCATATTAGTTGTTTTTATCCCAACTTTTTTTTAAATTTAGTTTAAATATGAAATATGCTAAAGTGTAGTAACACCTGCTCAAAAGGCATTAAGCTCAGAGTGATTTTGTATTGTCTAAAAGGTTTTGAATACTAGCTGTTTTATATTCAGAGGAAAAATGTAGAAGTGGGAATAATATTAGATATGAAATACACTACATTACATAAGATTAATTTTAATTCACAGAACTAATTCAGAAGATCATCTTCGTCTATAAATTTTTTTTGTTAATTATAGTATAAAATCATATCAGAGTTTACTTACATGACTGTTATTTAGTTTAAAACATACGCAACCAAAAAAATTAACTATTGTTTAGTTTAATAACAATTAAAATCATTTTCAAGCTGATGTTTCTAGTTTAATCTGTTAGTCTGCAGCTGTCTTAGTGCATACACCCAACATCCTTTTTCACGCTGATCATTTTCTTTGTGCCTTGGAGAGAGAAAAGTAGGTTAAAGTTCAAAAGGACGCTCATAGTTTCCTCCTATTTAAAGAAGAGAGTGGTAACTTCCAGATCTTTATTCAAAACTGGCTTAGAAATGTATTCGTTCCTAAATGGTGTTTAGAAAAACTTGCTTGATAATTAATTGCATGTACTTTTTAATAAGCTCACTTAAAAAAAAACACAAAATGATCTAGTGGATAAAATGACGCGGGAATGCTAAGGGAAATGCTCTTTGAAGCCTAATACAATGGTGCACATACAGCCCGCTGTGGAATAGTGGGGGTTGAGTGAACCGGGGGGTCAGAGGTCACCTGAGCCTTCTGTCTCTCACTGACCATAGGATTTATTCCCAAGCCAGAGTGTCTTAAAGTTTCCTAAAAATAGTTTGAATTTTTGATGACATGTAATGTCTTGAGGTTTGCATTTGTAGGATCCCCACCGGATTTGATTAGCAAAACTCCAGTTATTTCTAGAGCTAACACAGATAATCAGAGACACTTTGTGCAGATTTTCCATCACCCCCACCCCCAACAAGAAAAAAGAGATGCTCTGCAATTACATGCATGACATAACATTTTGTCGGTTTTGACTGGGGTTGAACGTGAAACATCTGCGCAGTAAGGTATCGAAACATTAAGGATAAAACCCCTTCAGTTCTGCCATGATCAGGTACGTGTACAATTTGATGCACAAATGTCTGTTTTAAATGGTGTTTATGCACTATGCATTATGACAAACTGTATTTGTTAATATTAAATTCATAATTGGTAATTTAGTTTGCATTGCAAGAAAAACTACATCCTTTCCCTCCAAATTCTCCTATAGGCTGTTGTTTTTGGGTCTATATCAGCTTACGTTAGTCCCAAGTAACGTAAACGCTTCGCCAGGAAGAACATTAATGCAACAAATCATAACTTTTTTTTTATTATAATCAGTAGTTATTAATCCTCAGTGCCAAAAAACACAGATTAGCAGTCAGACCAAATCATGCGAAAGTGATAAGTGAAATATAGGATATAGGAGAGCGGATGTGAGTCGTGGGGGGATTGAGTGAGTTGAGTTGGGGAGGAGGAGGCTTGCGAGGCCCATCATCACATGACGAGACGTTCGCGCCTCTTTCGTAAACCTTCTCTAACCTGATGATCCTAAACAACTCGGAGGTTACGCGCTAGTTTAACTCCCGCGGAGGCCTAAAACGCGTCCGAAAGCGTCAACTTGCAGGCGTCGTGAGCAGCGTTCACGCATGGGTCTATTGCTGTGGCGAGAAATGATTGTGGAAACTTTGAAATTGTGACAGTGTTTGTCGGTGGGACAGGCTTTGTGTGTGTGGAGCAGCTGGGGAGCTAACAGACAATGTAGGAGATGGATCAATTAATGGACTCGTGAGCGCTTAGATATTATATTTGGAGGTGTTTGGTTCTTAACTAAGCACATGTAAGTGAAATTCGCTTTTAAAATAACAATACTAGCAATTTCTGGCGGCTGTAACTTATCAGGGACAATTTAATGTGTGATTCTAAAAGTAATTTGTTCTGGTTATGCTTTTTGGAAAGGAAATGAAACAATTACGGCTGACTTTACACGATTTGCTGATTAATATTTAACCCCTGTCACTAACAGTTTGTGTAGCCTACAGGCGAGTTAGAACTAACGTTAACCTTGCGGTGTAAATCTGGACGGTGTTTTAAAACACTCCAGTTTAGTAATCTGCAAAACTTACGTTTTGACGCTCAAAATGTGTTAATTCTGTCTTTTAAGTTTAGAATCTAAATGTAGTGTTGTTTACATACGTAAACTCATATTTTAAAGCATTGGTGTATTTCACGTGGCCCCCGCAATTCATGTCTGTAAAGTCAGTCTATCAAAACCCAAACTCAGGTGAGAAACTACAGCTGCATTAAAGCTTCATTTCGTGTTTTGAAAAACGTCTACTGGCGCCCGTCTCCTAAAATTTCCTAACACTTAACCCAGTTTGTTGTTCTCAGCTCTTATAGATACTAGGAGTTCGTTTCCTGTTGTGAACACCCACTCTTATGTAAACAGAAGCTTTTCAGCTGCTTTGCTTAAATTGTAGCGTAATAAACATGTTCTATCATTGAAGGGTCGATTAAACGCCAGCCTGTCGCCTTCTTGAAAGGAAAACTCGTGGGCCACACAAGCAGAAGATCGGGCACCGACCTCAAGGCCTAGTTAATGTTTGCGGATTCGACCTCACAGACGAATATTCATCTTCTGCCTTTTTTCTGACAGTCATGGACGCCTGTGATTCGAAATAATGCGTTATATTGCGTATTGTGCTTGTTGGGCTATGAAACGTTTAAAAATGCAACTATTTAGACAACATGGCGTGAAGGGAATTACATTTTAAACGTGGTTAAGATTACTCTTTTTAGCAGTAGAGGTTGTATTTAGGCTAATTAATTAGCTATAAAACAGAAGTGACGAGATTTCAACAAGTTCTACCTATCTTAAGTTGAAGATCCTCCATTTTGAGAGACCCAGTGAGACATGAGCAAAGCGCGCCAATGACGAGAATCAATGACGTTCAGTCAGACTCCAAACATTCTGTGAAGAATTTCAGTTTACTGAAAATTCTAACTTTATCCAAAATTAAGTGTAGTAACACTTTAAAAATTCGTTTAGAGTTTAATTACTTGCGTTGAAAACGAGTCATAAAATCAAGTAGAAACGACAAAAATTTTAACTTGGTAAACTAGTGTAAACATTTTACAGTGATGTGTAAAGCTGCATAAACTTTGTAAACTGTGTTTTGTTGCTGTCTATTCTAATGAATTAATTCTGTAGTTAAGTCAGAGGTTTTAATTAAGAAATGAAAGCATAATTATAAGATTGTTGATTGCTTGTCTTTTTTTCCCCTCCCTCCTAGTTATGTTGAAGATTAATGAAGGACCAGAAAGCCACCATAATAGCCTACCTTTGAAAAATGTTTTAATACAGCCTTCCTGCTAAGGTGCATCTTGTGTAGTTAGTGAAGTAGTCTAGTATCTACTGCGCTGGATGCTCCTTTTGGCAGGAGTAGCTGTATATTCAGCACATGGAAGCAAAAGCTTCATTTGTTATTTAATTTGTTACTTTGTTAATCAAACCGGACAATATATATTTTTTTAATTCTTATTTTGTGTATGTGAGTTTGTGCTGGCAGTTCCAAAGTGCTCACAGTGCAGGTAGTGCCAGTGAATCTACTGCAGTGTTTGCACTTAAAGTATTGCCGGTCGCCTTCTGTCTGTCTCTGGAGCTGCACTAGATGCTGCTGTTGCTGATGGAAAAAGCCCTGTCAGTGTGTGGTGAGTTTTGCAGGACTGCATTCAGCTTTATTACAACATGCTGTGCAAATCCATGCAAAACTCGCTGCACCAGGGACAAACAACGTATGCAATCAAGATGGTTTGCAACTGTTGCAAATGCATGCAGTTTTCGAATGCTTTCTTTCGTTCTTTCTTTCACTGTCACACAATATATCAAAATAGCAAAAATATAAGATGCATAGATTGCTATATGTGACCCTGGACCACAAAACCAGTCATAAGTCGCATGGGTATATTTGTAGCAATAGGCAACAATACATTGTATGGGTCAAAATTATTGATTTGTCTGTGCCAAAAATCATTAGGATATTAAGTAAAGATCATGTTCCATGAAGGCATTTTGTAAATTTCTTACAGTAAATATATACAAACTTAATTTTTTATTAGTAATATGCATTGCTAACAACTTCATTTGGACAACTTTAAAGGCGATTTTCTCAATATTTAGATTTTTTTGAATCCTCAGATTACAGATTTTCAAATAGTTGTATCTCAGCCAAATATTGTCCTATTCTAACAAACCATACAACAACGGAAAGCTTACTTAATCAGCTTTCAGATACATGAATCTCAATTTTAAAAAACTGACACTAATGACTGGTTTTGTGGTCCAGGGTCACATATTGATAAATGACAGCAGTTTAATAATGTTAGATATGAAAAGTATGTATAACATGCAAATGCATATTTGTTTATGTTTTTCATGCAAACATTTGTCTTGCTGTTTTCGGGTGGATGACTCTGCAATTTTAATAGTTGCAAAAATCTTCAATAAAAATTGCACGGTATCCATCTGTAATCCGCTAGATTCCATTACCTGCGTGTTTATTTGTTTGTTTGTTTTTTCATTTTGAGTATGTAATTATGCTTATTTAAAATGTCTCAATAAAATTAAAAGATTTTAATTATTCTACCTCGCCCCTCTTAGGTTGCAATTGATTTTAGAGATTTATCAGTGACTGTACGTTGCAATAACCTTTACCAGCACCAGATGGTAGCAGATAGCTGGAAATGTGACAAACTGTGTTTGTTTGTTCTGCATATTCAAATGAATTTGAAAATGCAAATTTATTAAACAGATAATAAAGACATAGCCTGGAATCCAACGCCCTACCGAAATTACCACATTTCACTTTTTTAACCACTTAAATTATCATAAGACGTGATTAAAGATCTGGTCCGGAAAAACTCGATTTGAATTTTATGTAGCTCAGACTTGATCTTGGTCTCTGTTTGCGCATGACCGCAGCAGTGCACGGGATTCATAACGCGCCTCCTGTCTTCATAATCATAACTTTAATGTCAACGAAAGACTTCAAAAATAAACTGGCTTCTGTAACCGCTTCATTTAAATAATGCAAGAGTCAAGTGTAAATCGTGCAGTCCCGCGAAATGTGACCTTGATTTGTGAGCATGAAGTTTGGGTCTGTTAATGAGGTGGAGATGAAGAGCTCCACAGGACTCTCCTCCTCACTCTCACTTCAGTGATGCCGCCGCTGAGTCCAGCACATCGCTTTCTGCTCACTTCAAGCAACGCAGATCGTTCCTGCTCTCTTCATTTGCGCCTGTAATCAGATCTATCACCGAGAATCCTTTTTGCGCATTATATTTCTTTACTTCAGCGCATTTGGATTCATAATGCCTGGACTGAAGTTGAACGGTGCGCTGATTTTGTGCGTCCTGATGCTGCCGTTCTCTCGGCCGAACGCTCAGGTGCTGGACTGTCGCGAAGTGCGCTCCTCTTTTCAGTTTTTGTATCCGGGGATGAAATGGACCCCAGAAACGCCAGTTTCAGGTAAACCGAGCTATTCGGATAATAAGTTATGTACCTTTCCGTGTGAATTAAAATGTGTCTAAAAAGATTTCAAAACACTATCCTAAAAGTTTTACCACAATAAGACCTGTACTATTATTTTTAAACTTGGCGTATGTTGTGTGACGCTGTATTTTTTAGTTTTTTGGATGTTGAGTGGGGTTATGTATTGACATACAGCGCGCTACAAATGATTTTATTCTTGTTATTGTTGTTTTGCACTTAGCAGATATTTATGAATCTTTATTTTAAAGTGTGTATTAATATACGATTGAGCCATATTCCATAATAATCGAATACAAACCTTTAATATTAATGTAAAACTGATGTCAAAACGAAATGTAAAACGTATGCGTGCCGTTTTAACGTTTAACTAGTAACTAGTTTTGTCACGAGCATGTATTTTGTCACTATTATTTCACTAGATTGTATTCATCAGTAGCGTTTATATCTTTGCTGCTAGTCGTTATTGTTATAGTAACTTTTACTGGTATCAAGTTAAACATTTTTGCTATTGAACTGTACAAATATCTATATTTAAATACAATCAATTTACCTTGGACTAGCATACATTAGAGCTTTTATAGTACTCATGGGAGACCATAATTTCTATCCCAGTTGTTACTAGTAACTGTTTCTAATGGATATTAGTGTCTATTCATTTCATACTAAGAAAACTGAGACACCAGGAAAAGGTGCCAGCAACAACTACAGCAACAGCAACAGATAGTGACTAGTTCATATCTGTATCACAAATCCCCATAGAATTAAATGGAAAAAAACATTTGTTACCAGTAAAAACAAATAGTTACTTAACAGTGTTGGAAAAGTGATTTAGAGTAGCAAATGAATGATTTGTGGTTTACTAAACTGTTACTGTAGTGAAATTAAAAAGGATACATGCAGTTGAAGTCAAAAGTATACACTTTGCAGAATGTGCAAAATGTTAATTATTTTACCAAAATAAGAGGGATCATACAAAAGGAATGTTATTTTTTATTTAGTACTGACCTGAATAAGATATTTCACATATGTTTACATATAGTCCACAAGAGAAAATAATAGCAGAATTTATAAAAATGACCCAGTTCAAAAGTTTACATACACTTGATTCTTAATACTTTGTCGTTACCTGAATGATCCACAGCTGTGTTTTTTTGTTTAGTGATAGTTGTTCATGAGTCCCTTGTTTGTCCTGAACAGTTAAACTGCCTGCTGTTTTTCAGAAAAGTCCTCCAGGTCCCACAAATTCTTTGGTTTTCAGCATTTTTGTGTATTTGAACCCTTTCCAACAATGACTGTATGATTTTGAGATCCATCTTTTCACAATGAGGACAACTGAGGGACTCATGTAACTTTTACAGAAGGTTCAAACGCTCACTGATGCTTCAGAAGGAAACACGATGCATTAAGAGCCAGGGGTGAAAACTTTTGAACAGAACAAGGATGTGTACATTTTTTTTAATTATGCCTAAATATCATATTTTTTCATTTAGTGCTGCTCTTCAGAAGATACGTACATGTTTCCCAGAAGACAAAATAAGTTTAATTTACCCTGATCTTCAAATTCAAAATGCATCTCCTAATGCATCATTTTTTCTTCTAAAGCATCAGTGAGCATTTGAAGCTTCTGTAATAGCTGCATATGAGTCCCTCAATTGTCCTCAAGATGAAGTGAAAAGATGGATCTCAAAATCATACAATCATTGTTGGAAAGGGAAAAACCAAAGAATTTGTGGGACCTTTTGTATGATCCCTCTTATTTTGGTAAAACAATTAACAACTTGCAGATTCTGCAAGGTATATATACACTTTTTGACTTCAACTCTATGTTTAAAGACAAAATGTTAAAATGACTTGCCATACAGCTCTTTTTTATGTTTGCATTTTCTGTAGCTCATTTCATGGACTATTATTTTCACCTTCTGCATGTTGTGAAGCTCTATCAGTAGGCTGAAGATGAAATAAGTGTCCTGACTGGATTGTCATCTTCAACTCTGAGCGTTGGCTGCAGAAGTAGCCCGAGGAGAGCTGTAAATGTATTTCTCTTAGCCATAACTAGTGTGAATTACCTGTCATGCTGGAGAAGGCGAATTGTGTTAGTGTGTTTATTGAGGTTGCTACATTTCCCAGCGGAGAGCTGAGGAGATAGATGAGTTGAGATGAATGACAGGATGGATGGCTGGCTCTCTACTTGACATCTCCCCTTAGCTGCTTGAAGCGTTAATTCTGTCTCAACTGGAGGCTGGAGAGAAGTGGGGTAGAAACACGGAGAGTGTGTTTGGCCCTCACAACAAAAATTCTGCTGAAAAGGATCTTGCTTTTCCCCAGTGACTGCATTTTGTTGTTAGGCTGCTTTATGTGCAAGTATCTTCATTTTTTTCTTGTAGCAGTAGCAATTGCTTCAAAAAGAAGTCTGGAATAACTTATATCACTATTGCAGTCATTCGTTTTTGCACTTGAGTTAATTAACATTAAAAGTTTTGCATTTTAAAATAAAAGTTGTTTTTCTGACGCTGTGCTCATATATCTATTCTAAAAGCAATTAAATTAATATTTTCTACTTAATTTGAATAATTTCAAAATAATTTGTAAAACCCAAGTGATCCCTTATAGTTCAGCTGCTTTCAGGAGATATAAAGTGACCTTCCCAGTTCCATTTAATCAGAGGTGCTGTTCGGTTTTGCAGAGTTCGCATTTGCAATTTAAATGGATTGCAATTGGGTTAAGGACAAGGAGCAGAGTGATATTCTCAGTCATTTTACTTCTCAGAGGAATTTTAACACACTTTAACCTTTATCAGAGTTTAAGAAAAGTAACAGAGTGATTGCGTTGCGTATCTTATTGGATTGCAAGAACCTGTACCCGCTATCTGGTGCACTTTAAATTAAATGGGCTTCTTGCATTAAACTTTCCCGATTGCATGCATAAGATATGAACTTGTGTATGTTGCAGTTTTCTTAGAAAGCATTTTGGGTTGGTTGTGCTGCTCCTCAGGAGCTGGTATGGGACTTCATGTCCTGATGGGTACAATCCTGCAATAAAAGCCTTTTGAAGCCCTAGTTTTTGAAACCTAAACATTGCTCTTCAGAGAAAGGAGTAACTGTGAGGGTTTTTTTTCTTTCGGAAGTGTGCCGCAGGCAGTGTGGAGTCCTGATAATCCCAGCGGCACCGGGCTCTGGACTTTATGCCTGGTGCAGTAATTAGTGGTGCGGCGAAGCCTTTGGCTTTATTCATTTTGATTCATTATATGAACCGATACCACGCAGCTCCAGCATATGTAGCCAGAAACCTTAATTGGGTGTCCTTGTATTATGTCAGACTATGAAAGAATGTGAGGTTAATTGTTTGCCTTCCTTATTTGGTTTTGATTTATGTGTTGGGCAAATACAACTTAAGACACATACTTGTTTATAAAAATGTTTGCAAGAAAGAAGTGAACTTAATAACTTTTCCATTTTTAAACATGAATTGTCTTTTTGATAGAAATGAGTCCAATCATAACACAGCGTAATTTAAAAAATCTGATAACAGTTTGAGATGATTTTGTTAGGCCTTGTTGTACACAAAGAGCATTGTGTAAAGAGAGCCATCCAATTTCCTTCAAATGGAGCACCTATTCTGAACCCAGTGCACGTCGCTGGCCTTGAAGTGGCAAATGAATGTAGACAACCTTAATGTTAATTGGAAATGGGAATGACTTCGGGCCGTATAGTGTTGCTGTCACCTTCTAGTGATTTTATTTATTCCACCGAGTTGCACTCTCTCTCCTGGCCTGCTAGCAGGTTTAATGCTTTTCTTGATTTGTATCGAGTCAGGTTTTATTGCTTCCAAAAGTTTGCATATGTCTTCATCAAGGATTAGTTCACCCAAAAATGAAAATTCTCTCATTAATTACTCACCCTCATGTCGTTCCAAACCCATAAGAATTTTGTTCGTATTGGGAACACAAATGAAGGTGTTTTTGATGAAATCCGAGAGCTTTGCGGCCCTGGATAGACAGCAACGCAGCTACCGTGTTCAAAGCCTAGAAAGGTAGTAAGGACATCGATAAAAATGTGACATCAGTGCTTCAAACATAATTTTTTAAAGTAGCGAGACTACTTTTATGCACAAAGTAAACAGAAATAACTTTATTCAACAATTTCTTCTGTTTCGTGTCACTTCTTGACTTAACCTGGATGGGCTGTGCTTTGTTTACAAGCGGTTTGCCTGCTCTTTCTGAGGCGCAAGTAAATTTATTATACATGAAAATTATTGTATTCAGTTGCTTCTCCTAATTTTCTTAGTGATATTTGGGCCAGTGATGATTTTGTTCTCTTTGGCCGCGTTAACACTAGTGCGTTTTCATTTTTAAAGGTTCATGTTTGAACATAAATGTGTGTTGGCAGTGTGTGTACACAACCACCCTATAATGATGAAAATCCACCCAGTGGCATTTTTTTATCTTTATAAGTAATATCCCCTTTTTCAAATCAAGCCATTCTCAGCATCTTGTCTGTGCTACGCCACACATACCAAGGCGGCTTCCATGATAGTTGATTAACACGACCGTTTTACATTAGGCCAAATTTGCCCATTGGCCTCTGAACATCATGGCCTCCTAATCATCCCCATATTCTGATTCTGATTGGCTTAATCACTCTGTCTCCTCTCCACCAATAAGCTGGTGTGTGGTGGGCGTTCTGGCGCAATATGGCTGCCGTCGCATCATCCAGGTGGATGCTGCACATTGGTGGTGGTTGAGGAGATTCCCCCTTCTAAGTAAAGCGCTTTGAGTGCCCAGAAAAGCGCTATATATATGTAAGGAATTACTATTGTAATTATTATTATTATAGACCCACCCTAAGTGAACTGAGTGAGCTATAAACAGTCCAACCCCCATTGTTTTGACGCTGGTGCAGGGGAAGACAAGAATGGCGGGCAGTAAGCAATTGAGGTGTTCTGTTGTTGGATGTAATAAAGAACATAGCAGCCATCATTTACTCCCAACATCTGAGCTGCTGTAGACAATTAAGGAGATTAGCGTTACTTTCGTTTGTGAAAGAAATGCGCCCGGTGATCTACATAACTGTGTCTATGTTCATGTCTGTTGTCTATGTTTTGGTTGTGTAGTGTGGACAGAGATTGTTTCTGAAACGCAGTGAAAACGCCAGTGTAGGATCGTTTTCATTTTAAAGGAGAAGTCCACTTCCAAAACAAAGATTCACATATAATGTACTCACCCCATTGTCATCCAAGATGTTCATGTCTTTCTTTCTTCAGTCGTAAAGAAATTATCTAAGAAATTATTGTAAGAAATCATATAATGGACTGATATGGTGCCCCGATTTTGAATTTCTAAAATGCAGTTTAAATGCGGCTTCAAACGATCCCAAATGCGGTTGTAAACGATCCCAGCCGAGGAAGAAGAGTCTTTTTTAGCAAAACGATCGGTTATTTTCATTAAATACAATTTAAATACTTTTTATTCTCAAACGCTCGTCTTGCCGTGCTCTCGTTGAACGCTGTGTAATCTGGTTCAAGACAGTTAGAGTATGTCGAAAAAACTCGTATTTTCTCCCTCAACTTCAAAAGTAATTTCAAAATCATCCTACATCGCTGCAGAAGTACCAAACCCAGTCTTTGCAAAGTGAACATGCAAAGAAGATCAAACTCTCTTAACAAAAAACAGCGATATAGGGCGATTTTGTAGTTGAGGGAGAACATGAGATGGGAGTTTGTTGACATACCCTAACTGTCATGAATCAGAAAAAAACAGTCCAGACAGAGTAAGACAAGATGAGCGTTTGGCATTAAAAAAGTATATAAATTGTATTATTTTGAAAATAACTGATCGTTACGCTACATAAGACCCTTCTTTCTCGTCTGGGATCGTTTAATACCACATTTGGGATTGTTTGAAGCTGCATTTAAACAGCATTTTGAAAGTTCAAAATCGGGGCACCATATCAGTCCATTATATGGAGAAAAATACTGAAATGTTTTCCTCAAAAAACATAATTTCTTTACGACTGAACAAAGAAAGACATGAACATCTTGGATGACAAGGGGGTGAGTACATTATATGTGAATCTTTGGTTTGAAAGTGGACTTCTCTTAAAACGGTGTTTAATAAAAAATGCACTAGTGTAAATAGGGCCTTTGACACGTTGGATGGAAACGGTGCTTATTTGCAAATGTTTTATGCGATATTCTGATTTTGTGCATTAGTTAAATTTGCAACTTGGGATGGAAACCCGGCTAATTACTTGTAATTCTTTTGCCCAGCCTTACTTATTTGAAGCAGAATATACAGATGTTTAACTAATAGAGATGGATGTCAGAATGCCGGCTCCTGTGTTGTAGTATGCGTTATTTTTGTTTTCTTTGCGCACAAAAAGTATTGTCACGTGGACTATTTTAACAATGTCCTTACTACATTTCTGGTCCTTGAATGTGGTAGCTGCGTTGCTGTCTATGCAGGGTCGGAAAGCTCTCAGATTTCATTAAAAATATCTTAATTTGTGATTCTAAGATGAATAAAGGTCTTACGGATTTGGAACGACATAAGAGTGAGTAAGTAATAACAGAATTTTCATTTTTGGGTGAACTATCCCTTTAACTTGTTTTGTTACAGAAGCATGTATTTCTTTTGGTCTGGTATTGTAGATGCAGCATTCACCTTTAGAGACCCCTTTTTCTGAATCGTGCAACAGGCAGCTGCATTCGCTGCCCTGTGACCCCAGAAAACCCGTTGGTGGGCTTTAAACTCGTGGTGATATTTAGGTTGATTTGTGATGGATGCAACCGCTGTGTTTCTGTTTAGCTGCCAAATGCGATCTCTGCTGGCCTGTGTGAGTGGGATGGAGAGAGGAGGATCTTGAGAGAAAGAGAGATGGATGGACTAACATTAGAGAGAAGAGGGGATGTGATGGCTGATGTATCTACAACAGAATACAAGGAGGCCAAGCCGAGACACGCAGCCCGCAGGAAGATTGAACTGAATTCTAATCACACCGCATGTAATGCCAGGGGGCCACAAGACCAAAAAAGCCAATGAGAGGTTCTCCCTTTCTCCACTGGCATGTCTTTACCATTTTTTTTGGTTGATGTCTCTCTCTGCCTCCTCGCCCCGAGAGGAAGAGCTGAATGTCAAAGCACAATAGACAGCTGACTGTCTTTGTAGTCTCAAAGGCACCTTTACACCAGCTCGCACGTACAGTCGTTACATCAATCTGACATTTTGATGTGGCGTCCCCTGCAAATATTTTATTAGATAATGAGCGCTCAAATAAGGATGGCCGTTGTTAAACTCATAAGTTGAATTGGTCAGTGTCGTTGCTTTTGGTTTCCGCTGAAGAGAGCGTCTGAGTAATGAGGGGTTCGGAGGGTTGAGTACAAAGTGAAGTCAGGGTCCATCTCTCAGCAGTCTCTCTGATCAACACGAGATGAGAGGGAGCTGTATTCCTGTCCGTCGGTACTCACGAATGAGATCCGGCTAATGAAGTGCCACTGACCTCCCTCAAGAGCTCATGTTAGAGGCTGTTAAGGGGCTTCTGTGCCGGTTGTTTTAATGTCAGTAATGGCAGAATGCATTACAGAGACACTTGTTCACCCCATCAAAGGCTAGATCCTCTCAGTGCAGACATTATTGTTATTCCAATTATCAAGAGCAAGTCCTCATAGAAATTATAAACTACCCCGCTAAGGATGGCATCTTACTTCAGCAAATGGAAAATGGAAAATAGGGAAACTCATTAGAAATAGGCTATATATTTGCACTTTTGGGGCAAATATTTATTTATCAACCTACAAATGGATTACTTATAGTTGTATTTGAGATATGAGGAAGTATTTTATCATTGTGCTAATCGGTGTTCAGTTATTTATACAGTAGCTGCATTTTAAAACGTTAAAAATGTATGTATTTTAAAAACATTACTCAAGATACAGTATATGTATGAATATTCAGTCAAATTGCTTATCATCATTATTTATTATTTATTTATTATTCACATATTATTATAATTTATTATTATTTACTTTAAAGGTACATATTAGTACTTTAAAAGTACATTTTAGTACCTCTACGGAATATATTTATTTATAAATTCATTGTATTATAATTTAATATTTTAATTTATTACAATAATATTTTTATATATTATGTTGGTATTTTATTTTTTTGTATATTTAATGTATTATTTTTTATTATTGTTTGTAAAATAATTAAAGCATTATTATTATTAGTATTATATATTATTAATTATTGTAATTAATACTATTGTGATATTAATAATTAATTTAGAAAGAAATGTATTTATTTATAAATTAATTATTGTATTAGAATGTAATATTTATAATATTACAATATTTTCTATATTATATTTAATATTAATTTATTATTTTATTTTTAGTATATTTAGTATAGTATTTTATATTCTAATTATCAAAATTAATTATATTTTATGTAGAGGGAGGCTACATCTAATAATTATTTTAGAAAAAAAATGTATAAATTAATTATATTATAATTTATATATTTAATTGCATTTTTGCAATTAAATATTATTATTAATATTATTTTAGTGTTTTATTTTTAGGATATTTCATATATTATTTTATTATTGTTATATAGAATAATTAAAGCATTATTATTATTATTATTATTATTTCATATTATATTATTCTAATTAATACTTTTTATGTATAAGTCTACTTGTAATTAATTAATTTAGTAATAAATTTATTTATTTATAAATTAATTATTGTATTCTAAATTAATATTCATAATGTCATTGCAATAATATTTTCTATATTATTTTTAATATTATTTTGGTATTTTATTTTTAGTATATTTAGTATAGTATTTTATATGATTGTAATTATTATAATTAATGTTATTTTTCATGTAGAGTCCACATGTAATTAATTATTTTAGAAAACATATACATTTATAAATTAATTATTGTATTAGTATATTATTATTGTTATGTAGAATAATGAAAGCATTATTATTATTATTATTATAGTATTTTATACTATTGTAATTATTAGAATTAATACTATTTTTATGGAGGAGTCTACATGTAATTAATAATTATTTTAGAAATGTATTTATTTATAAATTAATTATTGTTTATTGTTATAAATTAATATTCATAATTTCATTGCAATAATATTTTCTATATTATTTTTAATATCATTTTAATATTTTTTCGTATATTTAATAGATTATTTGTATTATTGTTATGCAGATAGTTATTATTATTATTATAGTATTTGTATTTATATTATTGTAATTATTATAATTATTACTATTTTTATTTAGAAGGAGTCTGTGTAATTAGTAATTATTTTTGAAATAAATGTATTATTTATAAATTATTGTATTATAATTTAATATTTATAATTTCATTACAATATTTTTCTATATTATTTTAATATAATTTTAGTATTTTATTAGTATTTTCATGTGCAGTAATAACTTTATATATTCACATATTTAATGCTTGAAAGGATCTAACATTTTTTGTAGCCTTATATGAAGACCTTAGTATCAAGGGAAAGTAGACAGTGCCTTGGGCAGTGAAGTACCTTCATATTTTGATAAATGCCCACACAGTTTCTGTAATTATGAGATAATGGCTTAGGTCAGTGTCTCTGGTAGTCCATTTAAAGTTGAAGGTGAGGGATCACATGCCCACAAGCCATGAAAGTTTCTACTAATGACTGTGGTCAGACTGTCTATTAAACCACATATCTCAGATTTTCCTGGGCTGATTGAAACAGAGCAACACTGCATTTTATTGTGCTGTTATTTACTTTATCTCTTCCAAACTGAATCTCACCCTTGTGTGCTCCATGCTGTGGAAGTCTGAGGTACGTTCTTTCATTAAATACTTCCAATGGCACTGTAAGACAACAGACGGCTTTGCTTTAGTCCATTAACTCTCCTGCCTCCCTGGCAGATGAGCCCGATTCATAATCATATACTTCGTATACTTTCATCAGCCCGTTGACTTTCTACTTTTTAATTGTGCACACACATTGATGTCTTTGAAGCGAGTCTAGAAAGAAACGTCATAATTCCTGTGCCGTTGCTCTATAATTCACGCTTCTAATAACATCCTTTTAACATTTTCTGTATTTTAACACAGCATGTTTTCCCCACAGCCCCCATTAAACTTGCATGCTGATAGCTTTATAAATGGTTCTTAAGATCACGCTTATGCATGCATCTGGCTGCGCTCTGTGTCTTCAGGCTTGTTAAGGAGGAGCGCCAGGCTCAAATGTGTACACAGCGCTCTCCACGTCTCCGTCAGAGCCGTCTTTTTCATCTAGGCTCCAACAGGGATACTCACACGCCCGAGGCCTTTGGGCAAGGCTGCAAGAGGGAGGGTGGATTTTACAAGTTTCTAGAAATTTTAGTTGATAAGGAAGGAAGCGAGTGTGTCATGACTCAGTGGACGATGAATATGGAAGAGGTCGTATCTATATAGAGGCTCAAGAGCCACATTTTTCAACCAGGTTCCCTGACAGTCCACCGGGGGTCTGTGTTTCTAGCTAAAGATTTGTTAAGCATTTTATAATCTAGCAATGGTAATGTTCTTATGGTCAGTGATATGAGATAATAATTTATTAAACATCCCTATTTAATGATGAACATGTTTTAATTGGATTTAAAATTCATTTTAATGTTTTTAGGGGGATATAAAATAAAAAATTCCATCCTTTGTTAAAAGAATTTAATTAGGTAGCCTGATTGTATCTCTTGCTAAACCTTAAGTCATTTAATTTCATTTAATCATCATTTAATTTCACATTTTATGACATAACCAGGTTAGTTCAGGTTTTAAAATATAATGTGATGCAACCTCCTTGCTGATACTGATATTTATGGATTGATATGATGTATAATTTATGGTATTGTGACAAAATAATCGGGCTTGATGAAAATATGGAACGATTTCGATTGTTAAATCTCAAGAATCGATTAGTCTAGCCTGTTTTGGTTAATGAACGGAACACTAGCTCACCTTCCCAATGGCGCCACCAGGGGGTGGGGGTGGTGGCCACCCCTGGCCGACTCCTGGCCACCCCATTGGCCACCCCACTGGCCAGTATAAATTTTAGTAGCATCAGTTATGCATCATCCCTAATGCACAGCCAGGCAGGCAAGCCGCTCTAGACCTTCGATCGCACACAGTAGCCAGCCCTCTCCCCCGCCCCGCCCCTCCGTGTGCCACCCCAAGATTTTAAGTGGCCCCATCTGGCCACCCCTATGAAAAATTTCTGGAGGCGCCACTGCACCTTCCATCCAATAAATCGCATTAAGCTATGTGCTTTCGTACTTTTAATATGAAATATTCTCAGATTTAAAATTCTGTCCATTTTATTACATTATTCGAGCAATCAATGACGTTTTGCCGCTGTTTAATGTGGAGTGACATCACTATGGCGCCTCATCAGTTTAAAAGAAGCTGCGGCGGGAAACGAACGTCAACTGATCATCTCCTTCGCTTTAATATCACTTTCAACACAAAATAAACATCCGAAGGTATGGTAAAAGAGAGTATAACTTACCGAAAGCTGTATCCTGTTTAATGTAATCGCTTAATCAGCGTTTCAACCGCGTAAGACGTCAACATAACATCTTGTAAACAGTATGTCACGTAACGTCACATTTACCTCAGGAAAAACATAATCGGTGAGTATAAACTTGTTAGTCAGCTGGAAAAATGAACTCTAGAGAGGAGCATTTAGCAAAATATATACAACATGTAACATACTCATTATAATTTTTTACTGTTCTTCAGTGTTTAATTTAGGTTATGTTTAAATAAATTACCATTTAAACATTTAATTCAAAAAACTTTATTATTATAAAACTCCATTGAGTGTAATTGAAACGTTTGTAAAGCTATAAATCAGTTCATTTTAACCTTCGATATTATAGTAATGTAGTATCAACTGGCTCTCATGTATATTTTACAGCATTAGTTGACTGATTTTTTTATTCTTTGAGAAAATTTGACATATACTATACCTGATATATATAAAAATAATTAATATTGACAGCTTGTGAATCAGAATCGAATCGAATTGTGAAATTTAGTTTTATCTTTATTTTGGACATTCTTATTTGTCATTAACCCCTTAATAAAAGTTATTATAAAATGGTTTTATGCTGGCGCTCTATGACTGAAAGTTAAAAACTGCTGCTAGAATGAGACAAATGAGGCCTGCATGGTCACATTCTCACTACACAATATTTCTTCTATAGACTGAGGCATCTACATTTTTTTTTTTTCCAACAACTGTTTTCTGTTCCATTTTCAGAAGACAAACAATCTAATCAGCCGTATTTATGAGCAGTCTTTAGTTAGAGACTGTGATGTAATATTTGTTTATGCTTCTCTGCTGGGAGCAATCTCCCTCCTGTAAAGTCCTTCACTTTTCCCTGACAGCTTGCAACTTCTCTAATAAAGTACATTTATCATCTGCAAACAGCAGACGTGCTGATAAAATTGTCTGTTTTGCTGCAGATAATTACTAAATCTGTCTGAGTTCTTTCTCCTTTCATACCTGTTCCCTTCTGCCAGCTCTCCCTCCGCCTCTCCACTCGCTAGGCTATTGACAGCTTAATAAATTTGCCCTGGAATCTGAAATTAGCTCGATCGTATCTGTCGCCGGTCCTTTGCAAGTATAGATTTTGGATATTAAGCCTGTCAGTGCGCATATGAAATGTGCCATCTGTACGATATGGCAGGTTTGCCTATAATTTCTCGTTTCATATCCGCATTGGTGCAGACGTGCGATCAGAAAGTGTGGGTTTTTTCTTGCTGTTGTTGGTTTTTGATGGCATGTGATGTTAATGGGTTTATTTACCCATTCCTAACAGGCGCCGTGTGCTTAGTAGATCAGCATTTTTTCCTTTCGCCTAAGGCGATTTCTTTGACATTTTGTCTTCAGATTTTCATATGGGATTTAAAATTTGGCAGCACTTAAATCTCCTGCATTTTAATCTCTTTCAAGGTCTATTAAGTTATTTCAATCAACAAACTTATAGAGTATGTTTTTAGGACTTCTTGTTGGATTGGTTCTCTCATCTTCCATGATGAACTGGCAAATAGTTCCAATTTAATGTGATCGTTCATTCAGCAATCTTATAGGGATGGGAATTGAAAGGAATTTAATGATTCCAGCTTGGAACCCTAACGGTTCCATTAGCGATTCTTTTTAATTCGAGAGAGATATTTGGAAAGCAGAAAGACAATTCTGTTGCCAAGTGTTTGTATCATTTTCAATTAAAGTTCAACAACATAAAAAAAAATTTTGGTAATTCAGTCTTTTATTTTTATAAAATACCACTGACAGAACTCAAAATGTGTACTAAAGGAATAGTTCCCCCAAAAATGAAAATTACCACATGATTTACTCACCCTCAAGCCATCCTAGGTGTATATGACCTTCTTCTTTCAAATGAAAACAATCCGTTACATTAAAAAATGCTTCAGAAGGCCTTTAGTAACCCCCCAGAGCTGCGTGGAGTACTTTTTATAATGGATGGATGCACTTTGTTGGACTTCAAAATCTCAACACCCATTCAGTGCAATTGTAAAGCTTGGAAGAGCCAAGACATTTTTTAATATGTGACCCTGGACCATAAAACCAGTCATAAGGGTCAGTTTTTTGAAACTGAGATTTATACATCAGCTGTAATGTAATAAAATATGCTTATCATTGATGGATGGTTTGTTAGGATAGGACAATATTAGGCCGAGATACAATATATTTGAAAATCTGGAATCTGAGGGTGCAAAAAAATCTAAATATTGAGAAAATTACCTTTAAAGTTGTCCAAATGAAATTCTTAGCAATGCATATTGCTAATCAAAAATGAAGTTTTGATATATTTATGGTAGTAATTTTACAAAATATCTTAATGGAACATAATGTTTAGTTAATATCCTTATGATTTTTGGCATAAAAGAAAAATCAATAACTTTGACCCAGACGATGTATTGTTGTACTCGTGTACCCGTGGTCCAGGGTCACATAACCAGGGTTGCCGGGATTTCACAATGAAACCAGCCCAAGTGCTACTCAAAACTAGCCCAATCGCATTTCGAGTTCTTTTGTTGGGGTTCCCCTGGTAAATTTGTATTTCAGGGGATAAATATGACATTGGGGTCACTTCAACCCTCGGACATCGAAAACAACCCACGATAACAGTGTTAAAGTAGCCCAATTCCGCGGGAAAACTGCAGACTTGGCAATACACTGCATATAACTCTGATTGTATTTGTCTGAACGAAGAAAGTCATTTGCACCTAGGATGGCTTGAGGGTGAGTAAATCATGGGGGAATTTTTATTTTAACTACCTACTGTCCTATGAGCAAATAGTCAGAAACTACACTAATTTTCGGCCTCA
This sequence comes from Labeo catla, assembly GCA_012976165.1. NCBI lineage: Eukaryota > Metazoa > Chordata > Actinopteri > Cypriniformes > Cyprinidae > Labeo > Labeo catla. Next base: position 1,104,195 of record VONZ01000107.1, on the reverse strand, counting down.
CAGGCCTTAAAGAGATATTGACCCAAAAAATATTTTTTTAGTCACCTTTATGCCGTTCCATGCAGTTTCTTGCTTCTGCGGCATAAATAAGATATTTTGAAAAAAATATTCTGATTCAGTCTGAACACAAGTAAGTCGTTCCTTACCACCTTTTTCAGTTCTGTCTGTTGCTGTTCACTAGGGAACATGTTCTTGAGGTCTCCTCCATGAAGACATTTGCTATCTGAGAGCATCAGACTGTGAATGTTTATCCTGTTTTATTTTTATCCCGTCCCTTTTAGTCTCCCGCTCCACAATAGTTATGACAGTATTCCAAAGTGCAGCAAAAAGCCTCTCTTAAACAGAGTAGTGACACTTTCGTCTCTGCCCAGATTGTGTTATGCCCTCCTTTTCTCCTACCCCATCATCATCTTCCATGTCTGTGTGAACTGGAGCATTGGGACTCCTCTGAAGTTTGTTTACAGCACTATCAATCAACCTAGTGCCACCTCCACCCCCTCAGGTAGCTGACGTACACACACGCACGCAAACACACACACTTCATTTGGCTCCGGTTTAACAGCGCTGCTCTGAGATGCATGAGATGACAGAGAGGCAAAGTGACTGAGAACAAAGTTGCATGTAGGATTCCCTTTCAAAATAATAATGGAAATGAAAATTTGAAAAGGCTGAGGCTTCGCCGAGCGTAAGTTCTCTTCTTGCATGTGTAATCGCAAGATAATTGGCCACATTTCCAAATGTGGATCTGCGGCCCCAGGGAAAACATTTGCAATAATCCCACTGATTTTCACCGCAGCTGTTTTCTAGTCCTGGTTCACATGCGGAGAGGTCTGTTTGACCTGAATGCATTGGAATCCCACATGCCCAAAACAACCCTTTACATGTGCTATTCACTAGTTATTCAGTGTTAGAAGTTCTGCAAGACGAGACGTGAGTATTGTGTGTTGTTTTTTTGTTCTACTTCAGTGGGAAAGCATTTGCAATTCACAAAGTAACATTTAGAATGTGAAGAGATTTGATGTTTTATGCTTATTTATGAAAAAAGCTAATAAATAAATTAATGAAAATATAATGTGTGCATTTCACAGATTTTCCTTTTTTTTTTTTACATCCGCCTCCTAGGCACATCAGATTTAACACACGGGGGATTTAATCAGGCATTGGTCAGTTTTATTTTCTGTATCCTTGATGTTTGATTCAGCAGAGATCAGATAGCATCGCTCTCTTTCTCCCCCCACAGGGCATGAACATTTTTAGATTATTATTCATATGTGAGCCAAGAACTGAAGCACCTTCTTCCAGAGAATGTATTTCTCAATAGGCTTTTCTCTTCCAGCAAATCCAATTATGCCTCTTTGATAGATAACCTTCAAACCTGGATTCTAGTCTTAACGGATGTCAACAAATCACCCGTCACCTCTTCATCCCTAAACAAGACATTCCTGTCAGTGTGTTGACTGTTTTTTTCTTTTTATCCGTGTCTCTTTCATCCAATCCACATAGGGAGTTGCACTACTTCAGACTTTAAATGGACAGATTTTGCATAGTAGTAGTCTCTTGGGGTCTGTCTTTACTGAGATGTTCTCCCTGATTATCTTGTTTTTCTTTAATGAGTGTTTGTTCTCTGCTAATCAGTTTGACAGCATGGAATGCAATGCATAGAATCTGAATATCATATTTCAGTTAAGTAAGCAGGTATTCATTTTGTTGTGATGTTGTGCAGATTTGAATAGGTAATGTAAACAGTCTCTCTCTGCAGCTCGACTCATAAGCAAACACACTTCATGATGGAACTTATTAAGTGCCACGGTCTGTTTGTTTATTGCGACAGCTGTAACAAATTTTGTGTGTCTTTTCTATTCTTCAGGCTCAGATCTGCAGGTGTGCCAGCCGAAAGGCCTGACATGCTGTTCTCGCAAAATGGAGGAGCGCTACCTTCTCATTGCCAAACAGAATATGGAGTCCAGTCTCCAGGTCACCAGCGCCCAGCTCAAAGTTCTCATCATTCAGAATGCCGCCCTCTTTCAAGGTGAGTTTCTGCAGCAATGCAGTTAATAATAATCACTGGCACTGATTCATGAAACTATGAAATTTCAGCTTAACTGTTGCAAAGGACTTACAAACAAATTTATTCTGATTGTGTTTCATGAATTGAGAACCAAATGCATGACAAAATGAGTGAAACTTTGGTGAAATTTTAAGGGTTCGTTGTCAATAATGTATCAATAGTTATGTTTTCATCACCCTGTTTTTGTGCCCATTTCAGAAATGAGTGCTGGAAATGCCAAAAAATCTGAGAAAAAAAGTTTTTTTGCTTGCTTGAAATGGTTTTTGAATTGTGCGAAATAGAGTTAATGTGAAAAATGGGAGATGGAAATGCATTTCGCGAATAAATTCCTCCATGTGCAGCAAAAAAGTCAAGTGACTTTGTGCTATGAGAAGGGATAACTTGACTAACTGGCGGACCTATCTCATTGCACAGCATCTGAAATGTTGTTATGAACACAGTTATGGTCATTCTGAAATGCCTGAGTGAAGTCAAAGTATTTTTGTGTAATGGACTACTTGCACAACTACTTCCGCGTTCTACTTATTACGGCTCATGAGTTTCCGGTTAGCATTCAGCGCACCTATATACAGACAGTTTCTCATGTGAACGCTGATTATTACTACTTTTAGGCTGGCATTTCTTTAAAAACAAAAAACACACAATTAATCATATTCTTTGCGGTAACATTAATTATGTTCAACCTGCTGAAATGTTACCATATATGCATTCTGAATAATAAATGTATGTAATATATTTCCCCACTAACCTGCCACATTCTCATGATCAGTATTTTTCTTTCACTGATCATATTTCATACCTGTTGAATGTACAGTTTTAAATGAGTTTGACTCATAAACACCCTTACAAAAATTAATCATGATTTTACTAAAAAGTAGTAGTGAATGTGCCATGTTTTTTTCCATTTTCACCATTTGTTTAACAACACTACTTACTACAAATAGCCTACCATCGTTAAACTATGGTCAGTGTTGTAAAACCCGAGTTAATTTGTGGTAATATGGTTTAACTTCAATTGCAATTTTTGGTTTTATTTTTAGTGAAACCATTCCTAATTTGTTTTTGTGCGTTGGTGCTCTTATTCCGAGCCCCTACTGCTTATTCCATTGTTTAAAATGGCTGAATGAATGTGCAGTAAATTTAACAATGTTAAACATTTAAATAATTTTTAACAGTAACACATGGACAGTGCGACTACTTTGAATATTCATATTTTGGCATTACGCTACATACAGTGAAATGACGACACAGAATACACAGAATAGTGACTATTTATACAGATAAATAAAGGTTCATTATTATCTTGTATATGTATGATTACCAGCCACCGCTTTCTCAGATCCGTTTATGTTGGATTAAAAGTTCACGTTCCATTGAGTTTGGAAAATTCTGTACAAAGTAATCACCAAAATATGTCTTCTCCTGTCTCTGAAAATTTCTGGATTTTGAAATCATCCCGCAAACTCTCATTTTGTTAGGCGTTTAAGTCAACTTGATGATTACAGCGAACTGATGTTGATGCTGATATTTCCGATTATGATGTACATAATCGGAAATAACTGTGCCGTAACATTTCAAAACGGAAGTGCGTCACGAGGCTCAGTGTAAGTAGTCCATTGCCTCCCAGAACCTTTTTACTGCTAGTAAGAATATGACTATTCTTGGTAGTCATATTGTACAATATGAGATCTTAATTAAATTGCATGACCAATTAGTCTATTATGTTAGACACAAAAGTTATAAGTTAAAGCAATGATAAAAAAGTTAGGAAATAAAAGTATGTGGAGTTTGTTGTGACTGGTTTTAAGAGGACATTAGTTAAAGGCACAATATGTAAGATTTTTTGATTAAAATATCAAAAAATATTCAGCCCCATCCTGCCTTATACTACAGTGATGTTAATTAAACTTTAGTATATTAGCTCATCCATGGACATGATTTCTGCCCGAGTCTCATTGGATTGTGTCGGCTGTGGGGATGATGGTGACGCCTCCCATGACTCCACACTCAAACGCGGCATCATCAAACTATGCCTTTGTTTCTTTGATTGTTTTGAGTGTGCACCCTCTAGTGGCGAAAACTGACATATTGTGCCTTTAAGAGTGAAGTATTTGTTGATTGTGTCATCAGTTTGCTCCTTTTGGTTCTTCATTAAACAGGTATAATATGCTTATATTTATCGCAAAGGCTGATTTTGTCTATGTCATACAGCAAAATTTTGGCGAAAGGTTTTCAAAGTGATTCCTATCCTGTGTTAGACTCTAGCTAACTACACTTTAAGCAGTCTGATGGTAGTTTAGTTGTTTTCTAAATACTGTGTAACAAACTACTTTGCTGAACAAATAGCAGTGTTGGATGATAAAATGCTAACTCTAAAATAAATGGCATCTCTAAAATGAATTCATTTAGTTCAAAAGGGATATGATTCACTAATTAATATGTATCCTGAGGAAGTCATTTTTATAGTGAATTGGTTCATCCAAATATTACCGTTGCAAATTATTCAAAACCTTGCCAAAACTGTTGCATAAACCCTGTGCATCATTTGTATCTTCGTTTTAACAATATATTTCATGATTAAATTCTGCTTTTTAGCAGTTTTTGACTTATTATCATTCAATCAAATTTATCAAAAGTTGCAGTATAGACATTTATAATAATATAAAATTTCTATTTCAGATAAATGCTGTTCTTTTGAACATTCTGTTCATCAGAGATTCTTGAAAATTCAGCTTTACCATCACAGGAATAAATATTTGAAATATACTGAAAATAGAAAACATTTATTTTAATTTGTAAAACATTTTGATCAAATGCAGCCTTGGTAAGCATAAGCGACTTATTTCAAAAATGTGATATGATCTAGGAAAACTCAACATGGGACATGTGCATTGATACACCTTTATTAAATATGTTATGTGGTTTATTTTGATAGGTTAACTGTTTTTGTGGTGTTGAGAGAAGGCACCTTTGCAGTGCGTTTTTAACATAAGAGAAAGACACAGTAATTTCTGCTTGCTGCAATAAATCGTTATTTTTCTGCACTAAACAAGTGAATTATGCCAAGATATTTACAGAGATGATAGACAAGATGTTATAGAATAATAATGTAATGAAAACCTAATTTTGACCAAAAACTGGCAGTTGACCTATTTTTCAAATTTGCTGAAAACGTCTCACCGCGATCGCATCACAAATATTAAAGCAACTAATCAATTTAAAACTTAGTGTAGATTAGATGGTTTGTAGTTGGTCTATTTGTTGTTTCAGGTAAAAATGGACCTTCCAACCTTACTTTAGTTTCAAAGTTGTTTCCCCAACACTGATTACAAACGGACAGCCAATTACAGGTAGAAAGTAGCATACACATTGATTGATAAATGGATCTTCCTTCCTGGTCAGTTTAATGAATTGTGTAATTTGGTGTGAGTGGGTCGCCCCCACTAATTGTGTTGCACTAACAATGTTAGCATGGTGGATTTAGCTAGCCCCTGTCTGTTCAGGGAGGTGGTTCAATGCTAATTGCTTCAGCATTAGGCCTAAGAGAAATTCCCGAACAGCCTGCAGAATTTCTGAAATGTGCTCTTGTCTTGTCGTGTTTTTCCCCGGCACGCTCCCGCGGGGAATTGCGAGCGGGCCTTGTTTGCAATCTTCTGTGCTGCTCTCCCCATTGCTTTTGATTCTTTTGTACTTTTCGCGGCTGACACAGATCAAAGGGCTCTGCTCTCCACTCCAGCATCCTCCATCCCTTCCCTTCACTCGACTCCCATCAGCCCCTGCTGCCCCTCCCCGCGCTAGCCTGGCTTTCTCACACACCGCGAGCAGCGCCAAAGAATCGGCTCTTTGAAGTCAACTTTGCCAAACAATCATAAAAGTTAAGAGGCTCTGTCACAGGGACTTTTTCAGGGCAACTAGTGATGAGCGCCGTGTGCCAGTTTTTCGGGTCCCCTAATCGGTCTCATATCACATTTAGTCACAGTATGTCTCTGTTGATTCATGTCAATGGCTTGGTTAAAAGCCTTTAAAATCTCAAACGGAATCAGCCTATGGGTGATAAAAGAGACATGTAGCATGTGAGGAAGTTTTTTGAGACTCCACTTTGTGATTCAGTCTGTCCTACAAATCAGGAGTGCAAAAAAAATCTGAAAAATGAGCCAGACACAATATAAAAATGGTAGCGTGTGATATAAAATCTGTCACGGTGATACCTCTTCAAAACATACTAATATATACCATTCAGGTACTAATGTGTACTTTTAAAACGATATTTCATTCAAAAATGAAAATTCTATTCTCTAAAGGCCTCTTTACACAGCCGATTTAAGGCTGCTCTAAAGCGGGTCTGTGTCGGCTCAGAATTCAGTGTAAAGACGTAATGCCGCATTAAAGCACTATGCCGGGTCTGACCCGCCTCAGTCCCTAGTATCAAAGGCGACGCAATGCTGTTTTGATTCAGTGTAAATGAAACGCGAAACAGTCATGGTGAGAGCCAATCATGATTTCATTTTCAGTTCATTTTTTCATTTTATTTATATTATCTTATTATTATAGTGGGTAGAATATACGTTTTGGGTAAATTAATTTCAATTTAAGCCCCATATCCTCGCAAGTCGCCACTCATGATTCTCAGCTTTTCTTGATAGAGAGGACTCTCTTTTCGTTATTTTCTCGCTTTTGCATGCAAGTTAACTGTTTGGTTACATCAGAAGCAAGTTTCTCAGTCATGAGGAAAGTAGGAAACTGGCTCCGAACTTCAATAGCACATATCTTCAATTTCCTTCTTTTCACTCGCTTTCCTTCGTTTTTATATAGCTAATGCGCAGTGCACATTTTACTTTCACTTTTAAATTAGCGGCATTCCGCGTCAGTTGCTTGAATCCAATTCAAGCTACAGCAAAATACAACGTCAAACTCACTTACGTCAAGCCTATAAATTAAACTATAAATTAAATCATGGAACTTTTATTAACAAAACGAATACAAATAGCTTACACCATGCTATATGCCTAATATAAAATAACAAATAACTTAGGCTAGGCCTACATAAAAGGAACCAAATAAATATAAGAAACATAGAACGTTTATTAGCAAAACGAATAAGAAATAAATTACACAAAGTAAAAATCAGCAAACACCGTAGAACCAAATAAATAAGAAACGAATGTTCAAAAAAAAAAAAAAAACATTGTACACTGTACCACGCGCAGGAAATTTGAATTTATTGCCGTTATATTTTAAAATGTCATGTTTTATTTATTTCATATTTTATATTATTTGTTCTTTTTTATATTTGTTATGTAATTTTATAGTATTTGTATTTGTTAAAACTAATTTTAAAATGTTATTTTAAAAGATGTATGTTTCCCACTATTTTAATTCCTGTGTAAATGCGTTTATGCCACTTCAGAACCGCATTAAATGGATTGTGTAAACGCACATTTATGCCGCTTCAGATTCGGTTTCTGTGCCGCCTTTGCTGTGTAAAGATGCCATAATTACTCACCCTCATGTCATTTCAAACCCGTAAGACTTTCGTTCATCTTCAGAACACAAATTAAGATATTTTTGATGTAATATGAGAGCTTCTGACCCTGCATAGACAGCAATGCAACTACCACGTTCAAGGCCCAGGAACGTAGTAAGGACATCGTTAAAATAGTCCATGTGATTCAACTTTAATTTTATGAAGCTACGAAAATACTTTTGTGAACAAAGAAAACAAAAATAACGACGTATTCAACAATTTCTTCTCTTCCATGTCAGACTCCGATGCATGTTCACATGACTGAGAAGTAACCTGAGAACAAATATCAGGTGATATTTGTTATACAAATCATGTTTAAAAATTACACAGAATGCCACTCATGACCTATTTTATAGGGGTAATAGTGATTTTTTTTATTATTATTATTATTATACAACGTGCCAATAAGAGGTGTTCAAATTAGTCAATGTTGACAACTCCAGAGTTGTTGTTGAGTTTGTTATTGGCAACAGTTTTAAAGGAGAAGTCCACTTCCAAAACAAAGATTCACATATAATGTACTCACCCCCTTGTCATCCAAGATGTTCATGTCTTTCTTTCTTCAGTCGTAAAGAAATTATGTTTTTTGAGGAAAACATTTTAGCATTTTTCTCCATATAATGGACTGCTATGGTGCCCCGATTTTGAACTTCCAAAATGCAGTTTAAATGCGGCTTCAAACGATCCCAAATGCGGTTGTAAACGATCCCAGCTGAGGAAGAAGGTTCTTATCTAGCAAAATGATTGGTCAATTTAATTTAAAAAATACAATTTAAATACTTTTTAATCTCAAAAGCTCGTCTTGTCTTACTCTGCTTGAACTCTGTGTATTCTCACTCAAGACAGTTAGGGTATGTCGAAAAACTCCAATCGTATTTTCTCCCTCAACTTCAAAAATTATTCCAAAATTCTACGTCGCTGCAGAAGTACAGACCCAGTCTTTGCAAAGTGAACATGCAAAGAAGATCAAACACCCTTAACAAAAAACAGCGTATAGGACGATTGTGAAGTTGAGGGAGAACATGAGATGGGAGTTTTTCGACACAACTGTCATGAACCGGAAAAAAAAAGTCTAGGCAGAGTAAGACAAGACGAGCGTTTGACACTGAAAAGTACATAAATTATATTATTTTTATGAAAATAACCGATCGTTACTCTAGATAAGACCCTTCTTTCTCATCTGGGATCGTTTAGAACTGCATTTGGGATCGTTTGAAGCCGCATTTATGGAGAAAAATGCTGAAATATTTTCCTGAAATAACATGAAGAAAGAAAGACATGAACATCTTGGATGACAACGGGGTGAGTACATTATATGTGAATCTATGTTTTGGAAGTGGACTTCTCCTTTAAGTATTTGGATTGACTGATTAAAGTAATTGGTCCATAATTCAAGTATACAAGACAGATACAATTATTAAGGTGGTGATAAAAAATTGCCCTTGCGAATGTAAAAATTGCCCCAGGAAATCAATTGCCCCTTAATGAAAAAGTAAAATTCTAACCCTGCTATGAACCATATGATTTGTCCGAATGTGTTCGAGCATCTTTGAGTGACGTTTCGATATAGCAGATAGTTCTCCTTATATGAAGTTAAGAAAGAACATTCATCGAGATCTTGTTTGCTGGATACACAATATTTCTGCCAGCTGTTGAACTGAGCTAGCATTTAATGAAATGCTGGAAGGGATCATTTAGAGCTAAAGATGGATGCCAAACCCTGGTGGAAAACCAAGTCAGTGAAGTGTTTTTGTCTCACATGTCATTCAGTTTGACAGACAACTCTAATTCCTGTTAGCAGGACAGAGCGAGATCTGCAGCAGCACACGGAGCTGCTTTTAGCTGTTTTGGGAATGTACACAGCATGTAAATGACACTGACTCTTTTTTATTCGGAAACAAATTAACAGGTAATCCCCGTTTCAAAGACTGTAATATAAAGAGAGTCATGCTTAATTTATCCATTTTCTCATCCTCAGATCCACCCTTGAAAGACATGCTTTAGGTATTGATGTGTGTGAACACAGAGAGCCAGAATGAGTTCTGGGTGAGTGTGTATGCTGCATAACAAATTGTTCCCAAAATAAGATAAAAGTCAACTTTATTTGTAGTGTCTATTCAAACCAATATCAGCTTAGCATAAAACTGCAAACAACGTATAAAAGCAAATGAGCTTGATGCTCTAAAACACAAACAGACACATACACGCACAAAATGATTGTTTTTGCGTTCTGTGTTTATTGCTCTAGGACAGGGATAGTAAAAGAAAGATGGAAAACACAATATAAATCTTTGTTTACTGTTTGAAGTGTTGTCGTATAATGAAGACTGAGCCACAAAAACAGTTAGATCTTGGGTCTTCAACAGGGGGTCTGTGGCAGTACAGCAGGGGGTCTGTGAATTATTGTTTGATCTTGAACAAATGAAAATGTGTATTTTAAATAAAAATACAGTATTAATAGTTTAGCTGAATATTTCAGTGTCCTTTCCACATTATATATTAGTCTGCACACTTTATTATGTTAGTTGAAGAATCTGGTGTCAGGAAGGTTTAAAAAAAAACAAAATTACAGTTATAATGTTGCATATATTTCTATTTAAAATAAATGCTGTTTTTTAACTTTCTATTTGTTAATGATTCCTGAAAAAAGGATCACATTTTTGGAAAAAGTAAATAAATAAATAAATAAGTGTGCAGCACAGCTGTTTTCAACATTAATAATAATAAATATTTCTAGAAAATCAAATCAGTATTTTAGAATGATTTCTGAAGGATCATGTGACACTGAAGACTGGAGTAATGATGTTGAAAATTCAGCTTCCCTTCAAAAAAATAAATTATATTCAAAAAAATATTCAAATGGATAACATACATTTTAAATTGTAATAATATTTCTAGGGCCCTATGAAATCTGTTTTATTTTTTTTTCTCCCCAAAATCCGTTTTATTTTATTTTTTATTTTTCCAAATTCTACTTTCCAAAAACAGTTAATTTAAATTGTAATAATATTTCTAGGGCCCAATGAAATCCGATTTATTTTTCCCAAATTCTGTTTTATTTATTTTTTTTCCAAATTCCATTTTCCAAAAACAGTTATTTTAAATTGTAGTAATATTTCTAGGGCCCTATGAAATCTGTTTTATTTTTTCCAAAATTCCATTTTAGTAAATTTTCTAGACTTTTTATAAAAGGTTATATTAAAAATATTAAACATATCTAATTAATTGAAATCATGATCAGTTTATTAAAAGTTTATTAAAAGTAACAAAAATAGCATTTTTAAAGCCCTATGAAATATGTTTTAGTGTTTTTTTTTCTTTTTTTTTTTTTTTTACAAAATTCTGTTTTACATTTATTTTTTACATTTCATTTTAATGGTTTCATTAAATTTTAATAATGAAAAGCATCTCTAATTAATTGATTTTATATTTAAAAATATTTTTTTCTCAGAAATACTATGTTGTGTATTTTTCTGGTAAATAAATTCTGGGAAATTTTTTTTAAGGTAAATATTCCTTAGAAAATTTGTTTTAATAATAATTTTATTGTTGAAAGTAGTACTGTTATTACAGTTTGTAATATTTCTGTCACAGTTTCATTTCAAATTACATTTTTAAGATTCCATGATTCTGTCTGCATTTTCTGCATCGCAATCTGGGGCCCGAAGTTGGAGTGTAAATGCATGAATGCTATATATTTTCATTCTGCACTGTTTTTATTCTGTTCAGACTTTATCAGCAATCGAACAGGAGAGACCATGTATCCACCATCTCTTCATGTTCAGCAAATCGCAGCTCATTTCGTTTTTATGTGCTGTTGAAGAGCAAGATAGCCTCTCACACACACTTTCTGACAGCTCTAGACAAAGCACATGTTACTGGCTCTCTCGCTTTAACCCAATCAGATCTTTAGAAGAGTACAAGTACTTTAGACTTCACAGTAGAGAATCCATTAAGACTACATTTAGCTTAGACTCCATAGACCGTATGCTTATTTCATGCGTAAAGTTCAGACTTCTGGTTAAGCAAGTCATATTCACTCAAGCATTACATCATCCCTCATCATCCCACAATTAGACGTCTGCTTGCAGTAGACATTATGCCAGCCTTGTGGTTTGTTTGGTCCCGAGCAAAATTTAGCAACAGTCTTCCACAATTCAGTGCTTCTATACCTCAATGAGCCACTTTATTCAGTGCGACTGCAAGTAATCAAAGGTTATTTCAGTCGACGCTGCATGTCCAATTCTCATCTCAACCTTGTTAGTGCAGCTCGATCTTAAGTGCTTTAGGCGTCTGGTCTTAGTTTCAGTGTTTTTTTTTCTCCGTCCCGCTTTTTCCCGGCATACTCTTCTCTAATGCTGCCCGCTCCGCTCTCTCTCCGGAGTCATTTAGCTCTTTGTCGAAGTTTCGCCATAACCCAATAACGGCCTGGCTGACGGAGAGCCGGACCGGCCGTGAAAGCCATCTGAAGTTGTTTACTCACCGCCTAGGGCGAATTTAATAACTTAATGATGGTTAGAAACGTCTGTGCCATCTCGCAAACAAGCCCTTTGTGCCTCGTTTGCCTGATGAGTGAAAATATACTTGCCATCACTGCATCTTTCTCTGGCAATGATAATTAGTTTTCTCTCACAGGCTCTGTGGATATTTATGGGCTGGTGTCGTAGGGGCACGCGGGCTCGTCGAGGTCTTTGGTGCTCGATTAAATATGCAGAGACTAGCGGAGACTGATCCAGCCTGGTGTAATCCTCAAAGTGATCTCTCTCCCCTGACTCTACGCTGTGGCAAAGAGACCAAAAGCTCGGAGGGTGAGGAACAGCTTAGAGAGTGACTTTGTCTCTGAGGAGTGACTCAGTGGAGAGTCAGACTGCAGACCGTGCCGGGAGACACACACTTCAATGGAGTTTGCTTAGGATGAGCCTTAACTACAGCGCAGTTAGTGAAGCTCTTTGGTGCCTTATGCCGTCAGTTATCTACTGCTTTCTATGTTAAGCACTGCTCTGTAACTGCCCAAGAGCTTGGAGGTGTTAAAACAAAGTGTTTCCTTTAAGCAGAAATGGTGAATTAAAAGTATAGGGCAGTATTTTCTCAGATAGCTTTGTATGGTCAGGCTCTTTCTGGAATTGTTTAGTTTTGTAGAAAAATCATTATGAGCATTTGAATGGTATTCAGCTATATAGATTATTCAGTCAACTACTGCGTTTTCAGAGCCGTGTATTATATATTCATTCAACTTTATTCATGTCTCACAAGAGGCAATTCATTTTGTGGCAAGACACAAACAAAACATAAAAAGCAGAAAACAGTACAATAACACAACCCTAATAATACAATTTACAATCTCACCCACCCCACAAAAAAAGGATAAATGTTATTATATTATATTATATTATATTTTTATTTTTAACATTTAAATTATATGTGTTTAATTCTACATTAAAGTTTGTAGTTATTTTATAATATATTATTTGGTTAAATCTATTTAAGAAGCATTATATTATATTATATTATATTTTTAAAATATATGTTAATTATTTTATTTAATTATATATTGTATTTAAATAAGCTTGTATTATTTTTTTTTTTTTAAATGTAAGTTTTATAATATATATTTATTATTTGTTTAGATCCATTTAAAAATCCATTATTTTGTTCTACTCTATTCTATTCGATTCAATTTGATTCTAGGGTTATATATTTATTTTTAAAATATTAAATTATATATTATATCTATATTTTAGTTTATTTATTTTTAGAATATATTTATTATTTGATCCGATCAGCTTAAGGAATGCTATTATATTATATTATATTATATTATATAATATTATATTATATGTTTTATTACTGGATAAAATTTATATTTATTTATTATATTTATATAATATATTTTTAAATATATGTGGATTATTTTATTTAATTATATATTGTATTTAAATAAATTTATTATTATTATTATTAGTAGTAGTAGTAGTAGTCAATATTAGTTTTGTAATACATTTAATATTTTGTTCAAATCTGTTTCAGGGATATTATTATATTATATTATATTATATAATATTTAATGAGTTATATTTTTAAATAATATCTATATGTTATATAATTAAAAATATGTAAATTATATATTGTGTTTTAATTTTTTTTTTTAAATATTAGTTTTATAATATATATTTCATATTTGGTCAGGTCCATTTCAGGGACCTTATATAGTCTATTCTATTCTATTCTAGGATTACATTTTTATTTTTACAATATTTAAATTATATATTATCTATATTATATATTATCTATATTTAATTATTATGTATTATAATTATTATAATTATTATAAATTATATATTATCTATATTTTAGTTTATATTAATTTTGTAATACTTTTATTATTTGGTCCAATTATTGGGTTATATTTATATATAATATTTATATGTTATATTTTTAAAAAATATTTAAATTATATATTGTGTTTAAGTAATTTTTCCAGTTTATCCATTTTATTTCATTTTATTTTATTTTATTTTATTCGACTGTCTCTGTCCCTATGGCTGTCAAGACATGCAAATGACCTCTAGGATGGATCTGTGTAATGGCATTGGTCATTATGATGCTCATCAGGGCGACTAAGTTGCTAAATCATTAGCGAGCGCTGATTTCCAAAAACGTACAGCCATATGTTAATATGCTCATGATTGTGACATCAATTCCATAATGTTCTATAAACAAACCAGGCTATTTTCCTTTCAAAAGAACAAAAATCCATTTTTCCATGATACTGCAGTTAAAGCAAATACGCATAATGGGTTTAAACAAACAAGTATAAAATCATTTCTAGTGTGCAGAAATGCTCATCTGAACATTAACCATGATGACTGTGCCATTGAGATCTAATTGTCGCTAATACATTAGCATGCATCTACATGAGTAAAGCTATGAGCTCGCGGTGCTCTCTTGATTATGACAGTAATTACATTGTGAGGCGGCAGACGGTTTGCCTGGTGTTTGTGAATGAGAGTGGTGCAGTGGAGCAGGTGATTAGAGTCTGGCCCCGAATTAACAGATGGCGAGAAGGAGAAAGACCTCCTGAGTGTCCACGCGAGCTCTGGAGAGACCGCGAGCTGTGGGGAAAATCAGCGCCGAGGAGGAAGGGCATCGCAGGGCAACAGCTCATCATATATTCCTTCACGCAGATTGTTCCTAATACCCGCCCCCACATATTTCTGGCCCAGAAATCTCAAACATTACAACCTTCCACCCAAGTTCCTTTGTGCCCCAGTTCTGTCACAAGCACATGTAGCACGTCTGCTATTACAAATCCTTCTGCAACACGTTTAAAGCCCCCATTTACACCTTCGGCTCCTCCCTGACCAGCTTATTCCTGTCTGTCACCCGCTCCGGTGGCTTAACGTTTGCGGTTGGATCCCCTGAGGTACGAGTATTTCCCCCTGCTTTGCTTTCAAGCATGCGCTTTGTCCTGCCGGGTGTGTGTGTTTCTAATCATCCTCCTGATGTTTGATTTGGACCACACTTTTGCCCAAATTCTGCGGCTGTCTCTTTGTTGATAGTGTGGCATCCAGTTTGCTCTGCATGGGGTGTATTTGCATTTTCATTGTGGCCGTGGCTCGGGAAATCTTCAATAGCGGCCGCATTATCGCCCCGGAAAGAAAAGCGAACCGCTCTCAGAGAGTTCAATTTAGTGGGAAGTGTGGTATTTCTTTCTAGTTTCTTGCAGCGTTGGAGACAAAGGCTTATTTCTTTACTTTGATGAAGACGTGTTATATTGTGACTTATTATCGCTAGGAAGGCCCGTCGACTTGCTGTGGAGCGGGAAAAAGGAAATAGGACAAGTTGCAAATGACAAACAATGGGCTAAATGGACATGAATTATACATTTGTCTCTCTCTTTCTTTGTTTTCCATTTGCGTTCTCACATAAACTTCGCCACCCACTCATAGATATGCACTACGGACGGCATTAACGCCGGTTTCCTCCTCCGGCCTCCTGACACTGCATCAGTGTGGCAGTAGGTTATATGGGATTTGTTTCCCTCACCTCGAATTCCCTCGGAGCCGGCGTTAAATGCTGAATCTCACGGGCAGCGTTTGTGTACGCGTGCTAATGCAAGTCGGCCTAATGCTTTTTCCCTGCACACCTCGGCGAATGATGAATGCGTGCGTGCGTACGCCATTTATATCTTGCTCACGATTCCTCAAGTCAGCTCTATTCTTTTCTAATCATGCAAAACTGCAAAGTCATTTTCAGCACCGTAAGGTGTAAGATTGTGCTCTGTTTGTCTCAGTGACATCGAGAGCGAGGAACATTTAGTAATTATGCTTAATGATCTCTCACAAATGTACAATCTGCCGCCATAAATGTCACAGTTCAGTAGACTTCATGACGGGAGGGTTATTGAAAGCGCGCTTTAGTAGATGTGAAGAAACAGCGGATTATATTAAGGAGTAATCCGTCACTATTTTCTGTCCCGTTCAGTGGCTGTTTGCGCTATGCTAATGATCCAAATTCTTGCATGGCTCCCGTGCTGAGATATTTCATCATGGAAAACAAACAAACAAGAGCTGTATTTGGATCAAAGAGCTTTCTGAAATAGTAGCATCAAAACCCCGTCAGTTGAGCGCTACTTTCAACTCCCTGCCATCCTCCCCAAAAACAACGCTCCTTTACAGCACTCACTCTTTCACCGCAGGAACCTCTCGAGCGGGCTCAGACACATTAAAGCCACTTGGGTTTAGCGTTCACAATACGCCGATGTCGAACAAAATGCAGGTCTCTGAGAAGCTGGTGCAGTTTTTTAGGGTGAAATATTCTGAAACTTCACCCAAGTTCACCTAAAAATGAAAATTCTGTCATTAATTACTCGCCCTCATGTCGTTCCAAACCTGTAAGACCTTCATTCATCTTCAGGGCACAAATTAAAATATTTTTCATGAAATCCACAAGCTTTTTCACTTTGGGGGAAAAGGTATCTAATTAAAAACATACTTGAGTAAAAGTAAAAATGTTTCCGTATTTAAAACTTAAAAATAATTTTTCACCCAAATGTCCTTCCAAACCAATGAAATTTCAATTTCAAAGCACAAATTAAAATATTTTTAATGAAACCTTAGAGGTTTTAATGATAGAAATGTTAGAAAAGGTCATAAAGATGTCTTTAAATGATTCTGAAGTCTTCTGAAGTGATATGATTGCTTTTTATCATGAACAGATTTAATTTCTGCTTTTATTCACGTATAAGCACGTATAAGCATGCATAAGCAAAAGGTCATAAAGATGTCTTTAAATGATTCTGAAGTCTTCTGAAGTGATATGATTGCTTTTTATCATGAACAGATTTAATTTCTGCTTTTATTCACGTATAAGCATGCATACATAAAGCATACAAATATGGTGAAAATGGGAGCTCATGTATGCATTATGTGCTAAAACAAACCTCACTGGATCTCGTGCATCATGCATGCAGGTTTAAGTTCACCCAAAAATGAAAATTCTGTCATTAATTACTCACCCTCATGTCGTTCCAAACCTGTAAGACCTTCGATCATCTTCAGGACACAAATTAAGATATTTTTGATAAAATCTGAGAGCTTTCTGACTTTGGGGGAAAAGGTATTTAATTAAAAACATAAAAGAGTAAAAGTAACAAGTTTCTGTATTTAATTATACTTAAAAATTATTTTTCACCTAAATGTCCTTCCAAACCCATGAAATTTTGGTTGATCTTCAAAACACAGATTAAAGTATTTTTAATGAAACCTTAGAGGTTTTGATGATAGAAATGTCTTTGTCTTTAAATGATTCTGAAGTCTTGTGAAATGATATGATTGCTTTTTATCATGAACAGATTTAATTTCTGCTTTTATTCACGTATAAGCATGCATACATACTATATAACAAATATAGTAAAAATGGGAGCTCATGTGTGCATCATGTGCTAAAATAAACCTCACTCACATCATGCATGCATGTTATTTGACTATTTTATTTTATTTTATTTTTTCAAGTATATATTTATACAATGATAACCTGACAAACATGCTTTCTACTTTCAGGGTCTAAATGAAAATGTGAAAGGAAAATATATATAATTGTGTAAAAGAACAAATATTTGGTTTCCAAACTTGAGTAAAGTACCAATTCCCAAAAACAATACTTTAGCATTGAATTACTCAATTACTCAACTGTTTTTTTCACGCTTGATGGGCTGTCTCTTTTAAATCAGCTTGTTTCCTCTTTCGCATCTTTCTGCTCTTCCAGTACTGCAACATTTGTGTGATGTCCTTGTGAAATTGGTAAAAATTCTAGAAGGTGGGTGTGAGATTGAAAAATGTCTTTTGACTTGAATGTCAATGAAGCTTTCCGTTCAAAGTCTTGTCACAGTCTCAACCTTCATAGGAGACTTGATCAGTTAAAAGCAGATCTGAAATTGTGGCGTACACAAAACCAGCTGTTAAATACATAAATCATTGTTTCCTTCCGCAGCTGTCTCTCTTTAACCTTTCGTCCTTTTGCATGTAGGAGGTTGTGTTTGTCATCTTAAACCTGCCCTCACGAGGCTCCCGGCGCCCCACTAACGCCTGTGCATTCAAAGTCAAGGCCGATGTATTTTTCATTCAGTGCCCTGCATTATTGAGCAGCTTATGCAATACGTTAGTGTGCAACTCCGCCACGACCATGTCAAAGACCTGAGAGCAGAGTGGAAGAGCTTGACTTATCTAACTCTAATTCACTGCTTTTCCATATCTTCGTTTTAGGCTTCTCTTGCTCGGCCCATGTGGGCGTAAGATCAGCAGGTCAGACTCACCAAACTCAATGCTTCCAAATGCGTTTACATTACAATTTAGTGTACTATTGCTTCAAACCATCCATCAAGGTCAAAAAGCCACGGAAACTAGACTTCATGACTGCTAGTCGTGGCAGACAGCCAGTCTTTTAAACCTGAAGTCTGTCAGTTTTTTCTGATGGTAAAATACTTTCTGCTGTCCAAGCGTTTTATGTAGAGACAACTGTAAGTAAGACGTTTGTTGGATGAGTTCCTGAAAATCATGTATAAACACTGTGGCGCTGTCAGAACATTTTTGCTTTTTTGGACATCCCCGACCAAGCAAGTCTTTGTAATAGCTGAGGAAGACTGTCTGTTAGCATTTACCATCATCTTAATGCCACTTGCTGGGCTGGTGTGAGGCACGCCAGGAGTGTATGATTTATAATCTGCCATCTTTGGCTCAAAAGAACCTGGCGGGAGCATTAAGAGGTTACGAACAATCACCTTAACAGTGAATGTCATGTGACTACATGACTGGAGCCACAGGAAAATGATGTCACAATTGACTGACGACATGACAGGAGCACACCCCGAGTGAAAAATATACTAAAATGTATTTGAAATGCATTTATTTTGTGCTAAGTATAGTACAAATACATTTACATATTTATGTGCTTATTATAAATACCCTGCAATTGTACTTTCAACTGGTATACTTAAAGTCTGCTAAACTGAAACAACTAATTTTGTACTTAATGGACTTTAAATGTGTGGAAGTAGCGCTGAGGTCCAATTAAATATATAATGAAGTGTATCTGATTGTGCTAAAGTGGAACTATTACAAGTATATATATTTAGGTACGCTTTAAATATCTTGCATTTAAAGACTGATATTATACAGAGATCATACAATCCTTATTAACAGTGATATTAAAACACATTTTAGGCATAATATTAGGAAATATGCATTGTGCAATAAAGAAATACTCCAAAAAAAGTTTAATTTTAATTTTTATATCAGCAAGTCTTAAGTGATATGTCAATAAATATGTAGGATTTGAAATACACTTAAATGTATTTTAAATATATGATGGCATGGATTTTTTACATTTATTTTTAAGATTGGATTTTTTTTTCTTAATTCTTGTATTTTATGTTTATGTTAATTTTATTTACATTCATGTACAGTTATTTGGTTGATTATTCAGTTTTTGTTTTTAAACATTTTATTTTTTATGCCTTTTTATATTTTCTAAAAGCATTTTATTTTATTATGTAATTATATATAAACACATATACACACTATCAGTCAAAAGTTTTTGAACAGTAAGATTTTAGTTTTTTTTTTTTTAAATAAGTCTATTCTGTCTCACCAAGCCTGGATTTATTTGATCCAAATTTAATTTGATCAAAAGTGATGATAAATACATTTATAATGTTACAGAAGATTTCTATTTCAGATAAATGCTGTTCTTCTGAACTTTCTATTTATCAAAGAAACCTGAAAAAAATCTACTCAGCTGTTTTCAGTGTAATAATAATAAATGTTTTTGAGCAGCAAATCAGAATATTAGAATGATTTCTGAAGGATCATGTGACTGGAGTAATGATGCAAAAAATTAATCTTTAAAGTCACAGGAATAAATTACATTTTAAAATGTATTCAAATAGAAAGCAGTTATTTTAAATAGTAAAAATATTTCAGAATTATACTGTTTTTGCTGTACTTTGGATCAAATAAATGCAGGCTTGGTGAGCAGCAGAGACTTCTTTAAAAACATTACAAATCTTACTGTTCAAAACTTTTGTCTGGTAGTGTGTATATATATATATATATATATATATATATATATATATTTTTTTTTTAATAAAAATCTTTGACAAAGATTATTGCAAAAAATGAGTCATTGTATTTTACATTTTATTTCACGTTTAATTCAGTGTGTTACTTGCCATTTATTTCTAATTTTTGAAATATACTAGCAAATTTCTGAGTGAGAATTATTTCACCACCAAATTTTTTTCAGTGGCCATTTTCCAACTTTCTCTGCTGAGCCATTATAGGAATAGACTGGTTTTGCCACCTTCATTTTTCACAATTTTCCAAATCAGGCACTGAAAAATCACATGTACTGTTCTTATATACAGTAATAAAATATTAGCAGTATATGTTGCTTGAAAAAAAATATTCCATCATAATACACAGCTAATTTTGAGTGGCTGTCAATGTAAAAAATAGTTTTTTCTGTTGTTGCATCTATCAGCAGAAGCAAAGGGGGCCAGGCTAACCAGCCGAACCCTGACCCCATGAAAACATCATTATTTTTTCAATGCCAGTTCACAGAACTACTGGAACAGAAATGAAACCCTTCAGCTTTAAAACAACGGTTGTTCCTGTTCATCTATGGCAGGGTTTGTGAACCCTAGCAGCGTAGGTGAATAATTCAAGATGGGAACGTGTTGCGAGGATATGTCAGCGCAGCAGGAGCTTGTGAAGTGGGGACAGGATGCCCTGGAGATTGGGGCAGCTGGAACAGGAGGGTAAGTGAGGGTCTCTCTGCTTGGATGGACTGATGTGAGGAGAAATGTTTGGGTGGGGAATGAGAACAGAGTGACTCGGAGAGATTCTCATCAATCCCCCGTCTCGGCAGCAAAGATCCCTGGGAGGAATTGTGAGGCTAAGTGGCATGATGAAGAAGGCTCTGCCACGCTCAATCACTCTCCCCTCCCACCCCTCTGTCCGACTGACAGTGCCGGCCACCCGTGCTGATAGATGGATCGCTGGAGGAGTGGAGGAGGAGGCATTTAATGCTCTCTCCATTCATTTACGAGCGTGAATGTTATTGCAGAGAAAAGCTGCATCGGTTGAAAAGCAATCCTCATTATCTGCTGAAAGGGCTCAGTTGCTGCCCGGCCTGCTGATAGTTTGCATGCAAAGAGGGTGAGATGTCTCTGTAGACTGGATCAGTGTGTGTGTGCGGTGTGGCGGGACTGAGGGAAAGCACCGTGCCGGCACAGTTAACTTGGACCTTGTTAGTATTGATTTTGCCCAGATTGAGCACCCATTCATTTATAATTCATTCGTCTCTCAAAACAATCAGACAGGGAGGGTTATGACTGATAGACAGGCAGGAGTGAGACAGGGCATTTTTTTGAATTTTTTTGACAGGGTGTTGTTGAAATCTGGAATGAAGATTCTAATTTAGACATGGAAATAAAGATAATGTTTTTAATGCATTGACTATTTTAACAATGTCCTTAGTATCTTTCTGGGCCTTGAACGTGTCAGTTGCATTGCTGTCTATACAGGGTCAGAAAGCTCTCGGATTTCATCAGAAATATCTTATTTTGTGTTCCGAAGATTTTGGGTGAACTATCTCTTTGAAACATACAGGCTCAGTCAACAGTTTTGGGATCATTGCGATTTTTAATGTTTTTTAAATAAGGTTTTTTTGCTAATCGAGGCTGTGTTTAATTGATTAAAAATGCAGAAAAAATTTTAATATTGTGAAATATTATTACAATTTAAAATGCTGGTTTTCTATTTTAATATACTTTTAAACAGATTTTTTTCTTTTGATGCAAAGCTGCGTTTTCAGCATCATTACTCCTGTCTTCAGTGTCACATGATCCTTCAGAAATTATTCTAATATGCTGATTTATTACCAATGTTGGAAACAGTTGTGCTGCTTAATATTTTTTGGGAACCTGTGATACTTTTTTAGGATTCTTTGATAAATAAAACGTTAAAAAGAACAGCATTTATTCAAAACAGAAATATTTTGTAACAATATACACTACCGTTGAAAGTTTGGGGTCAGTTTTTTCTTTCTTTCTTACAATTTTTTATTCAGCAAGGATGTGTTAAATTGATAAAAAAAAAGTGATACTAAAGATTTCAATTGTTAGAAAAAAATCAGTTTTGAATAAATGCTAAATAAATGTCAAAGAATTCTGAAAAAAGTATCACAGGTTCCAAAAAAAGATTAAGCAGCACAACTGTTTCCAACATTGATAATAAATCATCATATTAGAATGATTTCAGTGATGCTGAAAATTCTGCTTTGTATCAGAGAAATGAATTATATTTTAAAATATAATTACATAGTAAACTGTTATTTTGACTTGCGATAATATTTCCTAATATTACTTATTTTCTGTATTTTTGATCAAATAAATGGAACTTTGATGAGAATAAGAGACTTCTTAAAAAAAAAACATTTTTAAAAAATGTAAAATTTTACTGATCCCAAACCTTTGAACAGCATTGCAATTGTTGAGTTCATGCAGCTTGAGTGCTGCTGTCATTATAAAAAGAGAGAAAGCAAAATACTAATCCATTCATTAAATTCATTCAGAACCCACTGTATGTAGCACACAGTTTTGCAGCAATATAGGTCTGAATCAATTCAGAAACACATTCACAGCACATCAGCGAGGCAGTGTTCTCCTTTGGGTCATTCCTGCTATAGTCTGTCACGCATAATCTTGTTGACAAGCATTAATGAGGAAGCAAGGCTCTGAACTTTGAAAGCACGTATCAGTCTGTGAAACACAAGGCCGTCAGTCTACACGCTACGGCAATTTAAGAGGAATGAGGGGCTCTTGGTTGAAGATGTCAGTGAGGGATAGTTGCTGTCAGGGTCAAGGGTGAGCTGCTGTGCATCGGATCTTCCGCTATGGCCAGCTGAGGAAACTGTCTTGTATTAATAATTGAGGAAGTCCAGCCATATCAACTGTTTACTCATGCTGAACACACCGGTGGAGTCCTCCGAAGAGCGACATATTAATGCACACACATTATTTTCACAGTCCAGTTGTTAATGTGTTAAAGGGCACCTATTATGCCCTTTTTCACAATATGCACCCAGAATGTGTCTGTGAAGTTTCAGCTCAAAATAAGTCACAGATCATTTATTATATCATTTTGAAAATGCCCATTTTAAGTGGAAGCAGAAACATGCTGTTTTTGTGCATGTCTCTTTAAATGCAAATGAGCTGCTGCTCAGTTTTTTTTTTTACAGTTCGTACATCAGATACTCATTAAAAACATCTAAAAACATTGTGTGTTTGTTTAAACTTGTCTGATATAGAGTTTTCTGAGTGCACACATTCGAAGCACACACACAGAAAGCGGCTGTCACATGGCATGTGAGTACTAAACTAAGCTCCCCTTTGTGTCTTACTGCGCTTAAACTGTCGAAGACACACTTTATAGGAAGGTTTATAGGAAAGAAATAGCATGTTTATATTAAATCTGTGTGGCAGCAGTGTAATGTACAGTAAATAAATCAGTAAATCACTCTCTTGTCTCCTCTAAGGCTGGGACTCTAAATAGTGTTATGTGCTTTTCTGTGCAGCTCAAACTTTTGGCATGGCACTAGACTGGTACACCGTTGTCGGTAGCAAAAACAAAATGACGGTGCCATTGGGTGGAAATGTGCAGATTAAGGGGTGGTAATAGTATAGAATCCTCTTACCACGTCACGGGAGGAGCGAAATCCAGGGTTCGTACAAGGTGCTTAAAGTGCTTGAAGTACTTGAATTTGACACTTTAAAATTTAAGGCCTGGAAAACCCTTGGAAACAGCAGTATTCCTGAAGAGGTACTTGAAAAGTGTTTGAGTTATTGAAAGACAATGTATCTATAAAATAAGCGTTTAATATTTTAATAAGCCAATATCTTTTCATGCAATTAAAAAAATTTTTTTTTTCTTTTTTTTTGTATATTTCAGTTAATGTCATAAAACTATCGAGCTAAACCAGTAGTAGTACTGTCAGTGATGTCTAAACATGGCTGAAGATGCAAAACGAGGAACACATGAACCAAATCAATTGAGTGAGTCATTTACGTGAGTCATTTAGCTCTGACTGAATCAAACTCATGAGTGCTTGTCATTTCAAGCAAAGCACTTGATCAATTACCTGATCAATTAGTAGAGCCATTCATTTTCGAATTTCATCATCACTTGGAATGATTTTATTGGGACTTGGATGCATGGATCGCAAATCATTTAATTTAGATCGGAACTTTAGAGCAGGTTTGTGAATCTTTTGCTTTAGATCAGGAACCTAGGCTGAATCATTTGATTCAGATTGGGACTTCAGAGCGATTCCATGCATCTTTTTTATTCTGATTTTTTTTTTTAAACAGTAGAAAACATTAAGCCATAAGTGAGACCTCTAATTGAAGTCCTTGAAAATCAAAAAAGTAGTGCTTGAAAAGTCTTTAAAAGTCCTGGAATGTTTTTACAGTATCTGTACGAACCCTGGAAATCTGATATGCTCGTTTTTTCACATGCTTGCAGAAAAAGGCTTACCAAAACAAAGTTACTAGGTTGTGCTTTTTCACGGGTAGATGCACTGGGGACCTGATTATAGCACTTAAACACGGGAAAAAGTCAGATTTTCATGATATGTCATGTTTAAGTCATCTTTTGTGTACCACTGTTCAGGTTTGGCCAATTAAAGGAATAGTTTATCCAAAAATGAAACTTCTGTCATTAATTACTTACCGTCATGTCATTCCAAACCTGTAAGACCTTTGTTCGTCTTCGGAACACAAATTAAGATATTTTTGATGAAATTCAAGAGCTTTCTGACCCTGCATATGAAGCTACGAGAATACTTTTGCATGCAAATAAAATGAAAAAAAAAAACAACTTTTTTCAATTTTTCTCGTCATGCACGTCCACGAGAGTACCAAACAACACTATCAGAAGTCTTCAGAAGACTCTAAGCACAGTGCACGAGTCACATAGTCTGCTTTTGGTGTCTTTTCTTGACAGCTTGCCTGCTTTCATTGTATGAAATGTCATGAGGGTTCACTGCTCCTTTAACATCTCCGGATGCGTTTGAATGTATTGGGTTGGCTCCCCAGCGGCCTGCAGGTCTCTCACATTCATGTTCTGTTGCATGGTGAGAAGTCAGAGGAAGGTCAGGAGTTCATGCAGTTTTAATTGTTGGACCTACTTCATCCTGGATTTTTTCCCTCCCACTACTTCTCGTTCCCTGTGCATATCTCACGCGCATGTTTAATTCTTTTTCACACTTTTCCTGTTCCTTTTACACTTTTGCTGTTCTATTTCATGCTCGGTTTCTCTCTCTGTGGTGTGTTACAGCTGTCACTGAATGTGAAGATGGAGCTCAGATACACAACTAATGGACGCTTACACTTTTAACCTGCGGGGTGAATAATTCAGAGCCACATGGTGATCAGAGAGACCCTCAAGCATTCAGCACTGCCATGACCTCTTTCTTTGGTTTCCTCTTGCCGTCTTTTTTCTTTCCATCTCTCATTTGTATTTTCTTGCCTGGCTCTCATTCTCACTCTCTCTTCGTCTCATGTTGAGAGGGGATCTGTTATGAGGCTGTTGCCATGTAGCCCCTAATTTATTTCCACCCTGTCTCCTGTCCCTCCCCCCTCTCACCTGCTCTCTGATTGGCTGAGAGCGCTTTGGCCTCCTGTAGGTGTGAGGAAAAGCTCTGTGCCCCACAGCGTCTCTGCTGTTTGAGTCAGCCGTGCTGCTCAGTCCATCCTGCTCCTGTGGTCTGTCCCCACCAGCCCCTCTCCATCTGTCACTGTACACACCTCTCACACCTTACACCTTACACACACACATACACACCTGTGCCCTCCAAGGGCTGGACTGAGTCTGAGTGTGTCAGTGTGTGTGTAGTAGTCTATATTTGTGTCTACTTTTAAACCCAGACAGCAGGAGTTCCTAGGATTTGTTTTCAGATAAAAAAGTTTACTAGTTAATTTAAAGGAGACCTATTATGCCCCTTTTTGCAATTAGTAATATAAATCTCAGGAGTCCCTAAAATGTGCCTGTGAAGTTTCAGTTCAAAATACCCCACAGATCATTTATTATATTATTTTAAAAATGCCTATTTTGAGTGGAAGCAGAAACACGCTGTTTTCGTGCATGTCTCTTTAAATGCAAATGAGCTGCTGCTCCCCGCCCTCTTTCCAGATTAGGGCTAAGCCTTTACAGCTTGTAGCTCAGATATTCTGCCAAAAAACATCTATTTACAAAAAACATCTACTAACTTCTATAAAGCACACACACAGAAAGCAGCTAAAAAAGCTAAGTTCTCTTTCATGTCTTATTGCGCTTAAACTGTCAAATACAGTTTATGTTAAAAATATAAATGATGTTCACCCCAGAATTAAAATTCTGTCATTAGTTACTCACTTTCATGTCGTTCCAAAGCTGTAAGAACTTTGTTCATCTTCGGAACACAAATTAAGATACACTGAAATAAATAAATAAATAAATAAGAACGGTAAAAACCAGCAGCAGTGGTTTTCATAGCTTTACTGAAAAAAATATGGTAGCAACATTTTAGATTTTATGGGTTGAACTTATATATACAGTAAAACACAAGTAATATAATACAAGAAGTAATATACTTTTCAGGTGTCTCTAGAATGTACCTGTGAAGTTTCAGTTCAAAATACCCCACAGATAATTTATTATATTATATTGAAAATGCCTATTTTGAGTGGAAGCAGAAACGCGCTGTTTTTGTGCATTTCCTTTTAAATGCAAATGAGCTGCTGCTCCCCGCCCCCTTGTCCAGAATAGGGCTGTGCCTTTACCGCTCGTACCTCAGATACTGTGCCAAAAAACATCTATTTACAAAAAACATCTAATAGCACCTATAAAAAGCACACGCATAGAAAGCAGCTAAAAAGTTCTCTTTCATGTCTTATTGCTCTTACACTGTCAAATACACAAGTTTATGTTAAAAATATAAATTACATACACCCAAAAATGAAAATTTTCCATAAGAGCTTTCTTACCTTGCATAGACAACAATGCAACTGACACTTTCAAGGCCCAGAAAGATAGTAAGGACAAATGGACTGATATAACACTATGTACCCTGATTTCTAAAAAAGTTGTTTTTTGTTTGCAGTAAACATAAAGCATGTAGTGAACAGTCTCAGTGTGTCATCTGAGGCTCAGACTAATAGTTAGTTGGAACTTGACCACTACTGCAATATTCCCAGTGTGACTCATTTCTCAGTCATGTCTGTTTCTTCTCCCTCCATCATTGTTTCATCTCTTCTCTCTCTATCCACTCTACTCATCTGTGTCTTTGCCTAATTGGCTGTTGTTTGTACAGCAAAACAGCAGTTGAGAGCCTTTGTGTGTCTGCCTGTGTCCTTTGCTGGCGTCTTTTGAGTGTTTTAATGACCTGATTGCTGGGCTCTGTGTGTGTGTGTGTGTGTGAGTGGAGATGAGTGCTGGGAGATGTTCTACTCGTGGTCAAGTAAATAATTGGCTGGTGTTTGTCATTCTCATTAAGGACAGAGGCAGTACCACAGGCAATATAATCAAAGCTCATTATGAGATGTCCATACAGCTATCTGCCAATCCTGAGCACACTTTCTATTCTAAAGGGATAGTGCACACCACCAAAAAAGTATCACAAACGTCCAAGTGCACTATATTCCAGATCTTCTGATACAATATGACAGACCTAACTGGAATACAGTGGATGAGTCATAAGTAAATGAATAAATAAAACTGTAAAAACCTGCAGCTGTGATTTGCATAGCTTTACTGTGAAAAATATGGTAGCAACATTTTAGGTTTTATGGATTGAACTTAAATTTACAGTAATATTTCATTTTATGAACTGATATAATTTTAATATACCAACCTGCTGACACACAAGTACAAAACACAATCATGGTAGCATAGATGACACAAAAATAATGCAATAAACATTAATTTATCAACATAAGATGTAACATAAAACCCTGATGTACAAAACTAATGAGAAAAACTAAGACTGTTTACTGTAAATTATAAGATTTATAAGACCTATTTTATTTTAATTTATTTTATTTTATTTTATTTTATTTTACCATAGGCAAGCAGGTTAACAGTGTTTTACCGAGAAGGTGCAATGCATTTATTAGTTTTTCCTTATATATGTAGTAAGGGAACCTGCTCTTAACTATTTTATTTTATTTTATTTTATTTTATTTTATTTTTTATGTTTATTGTATTTTATTTTTTATGTTTTTTTTTATTTTTTATTATGGGTAAACAGATTAACCTTGAAGGTGCAATGCATTTCTTAGTCTTTTATTATGTGTAGTACCTGAACCTGCCCTTAACTATTTTATTTTATTTTATTTTATTTTATTTTATTTTATTTTTTATGTTTAATTTTTTTTTATCATGGGTAAACAGATTAACCGTGAAGGTGCAATGCATTTCTTAGTTTTTCACTATATTTAATAAGAGAACTTGCCCTTAAGTATGTTATTTTATTTTATTTTATTTTGTTTTTTTTTGTTTTATTTTATTTTTACCATCTGTTTTTGCAAATTACTGTTTTTTTGGGGGGCGGGTTTGCAGTATGGACTACTTTTAAAATACCTTTCTGGAACTTGCCCTTTAGTATTTTATTTTATTATTTTATTTTATTTTATTTATTT
This sequence comes from Labeo catla, assembly GCA_012976165.1. Classification (NCBI taxonomy): domain Eukaryota; kingdom Metazoa; phylum Chordata; class Actinopteri; order Cypriniformes; family Cyprinidae; genus Labeo; species Labeo catla. Next base: position 1,075,368 of record VONZ01000107.1, on the reverse strand, counting down.
TGTATTATTTTGTATTTATATTTAGAGCTTGACAACCCTAATCACCATTTGTTTTGTTTGTGTAGATCAAAAGCAGCATAAACATTCTGCAAAATGTCTCTTTCTGGGTTCCACGGAGTAAAGAAAGTCTTACGGGTATGGAGGACATGAGTAAAAGATATAACATGAGTACCCAATGACAGTATTTGTGCTGCCTCACCAGCACTCATCTCATGGAGAATGACTGCTCTCATATCTCTAAACTTCTCTAGTCTCTCTTTATGGGGCTCTGGGACTGTCTGTGCCTTTTCAAAACTTAAAGATGTGTCAGACAAGGGTTTGATGGAGTGTTAAGAGAGTGTGTATGTTTGTTGTTATAGCACACTGGGCAGCACTCCTCACCGAGCACATACTGTTAATGAGAAATGCCTCAAAGCCGACAAAAGAGAAGGCTACTATGTCTTGTGTCGCATTAATTGGACCTAAAGAGCATTTTCTCCTGTTGAAAATGTGAGGAGTATTCTATTAAGAGCTCTGATGTTGTTTTAAGCTATATTTGAGTCAAATCTCTTGGGTTTTAATCACAATATGATGAGTGATTTTTCTTCAACATTGAGATGTTTTCTTTGGACATAGAGATCAAAAGAACGGAGTCTGAGAGAAGAGAAGTGTCGGTGATGTTTTGTTCAGTCTGTCCAAGGGTTTCTGTTTTGCTCTGCTCTGTTCTTATAACTTCAGGCTCGGTTCTGAGTGAACAGTGCCGGCACACATTATCTTACTGTACTCGTCTCTGAACCTCCTTGTGCTTCAGATCCCTGCTGTCTTTGAGAGACGGTTTTCTTTTTGTCTTCCTTCCTTCCCCCGTCTCTTGTTTCCCACCAGCTGCACCTGTTTCTTTTTTGTGTATTCTTTCTCGCTCTTGTGCTAAATCTCGGAGAGCTTTGTATCTCTCTGTTACATGACTATATTCCTGCTCTCATCTGGGCTGGGTGCTTAGTTTCAAATCCTCAACATTAAATCAATATTGATAGAGTCAATATTGCCTCTTTTTTAATTACATTCTAAACACACTGTATGAATTTCATTTACATAATGCTTAAAGGCGTCATATCATGAAAAATCATTTAAATGGATGCTGTAGTTTTAAGAAATAGTTTACTGAAAATTAGCTTTTTGCTTTATGAAATCACATATTTTAGAGTATACAGTGCATTTAGTGACGGAATTAATATTAGGATTTGTACTTTTTTGTAGGGGTTCAAGCGGGTAGCGCTGAAACCTTATTGTAATTGTTATAATGGCCAAAGATCAGCAAACTCCTCGTAAAAATGATTGTGCAGTCCAAACCATTAGTCGTAGAGACTTGAAACTTGAAACTACTCACACCGCCGACAGCGTCACCAATGCTCATCCCAGTCGGCCTGACGGGGGCGCTACAGCGATCAAGAGTACCAAATCACTAAGTTGCAGGCTCACGTCATATGTCGTTGGAATCCTTAAACCAAATTTGTTCATGAGCCTTGGCAAAATTTTTTGGCATTTTGGATTTTTTGAAAAACCTACTTTTGCGAATTAGGTTTTGCACCCGATTGGAACCAGACCAGTGCAGAAAGATTCTCTGGAGAGTATTAATAATTATCAAAAAAAAAACCTTTTGACTCACCGTCGCAAAGGGATGCCAAAATGTTCGAAAGGGGCAGGACCACTTTTAGAAAAATGCCTATAACTCCTGAACAGAATGAGATATCTTCGCCAAACTCAGAATACTTATGTAAAAGGTCAATCTGAGGTCACAGGACAAAAATCACGGAGCTTGGTCACTTGGTGGCACTATAAGAGGGGGAAAAAACATAAACATGGGTACATCTATGCAACCAGTTTTCCTATCAACATGAAAATCGCTGTGCACAGTCTTGGTCCAAAGTGCCACAAGTGTCTGTAAGGACATTTGCGTATCTCAAAAAAACATGGCTGCCATTGCTTTGTGCACCCATTAGACAAGGAGGCCGATCAGAACGAAACTTGGTTGGAAGAAATCGCCCATGGGGATGGGGGGCGATATCACATTTATCAAGGGCGTAAACGATTGCACATACACGCGATATTTGTATCATAAAATAGAACTCCTCATTCCGGACAACTTTGCCTCTAGAACCAATGCTGTCAATCAAATTGTTTGTTAAATGATTGAGATGTAAAAAACCTACTTTTGTGAACTAGTCCTAGGTTTTTCACTCGATCTGGATAAAAAAACACTGCAGTACATTTCTCTGGACCCTCTACGTCAATAATTACCAAAAAATGTTGAAATTTACAGTTTGAGAAGCTAAAACGAGGCTTGTCCAAATTTACCCCCAAAAAAATCCTACAAAGCCTAAAGGAAAACTCAAAACTTCACGAAGCCTGGTGAGCACATGCGACAGGGGATTTTTAACAAGCATGCAAAGTCTTAAGGAGATCGCACCACAGCTGGCACTATAACAGTCATAAATGTTCAAAAACATATTATTTCTACACAATATTTCTATGGTAAATTTCCTGGATTTGCCAAAAATTTTGGTGATTGCAGGGCTTTTTTCATATCTGCTTAAATGGCTTAAAACACTTGAGCCCTGGTAATTGCTGCTTGCAGCTACATATATTTTGCAATATTGTTACAATTTAAAATAACCGTTTTTGTATTTAAATATATTTTAAAATGTAATTTATTCCTGTCATGCAAAGCTGAATTTTCAGCTCCAGTCTTTAGTGTCACATGAACCTTCAAAAAGCATTCTAATATGATGTTTTGCTGCTCAAGAAACATTTTTTTTCTTAGTATCAATGTTGAAAACAGCTTAATATTTTTGTGGAAATGATGTACAGTGTACTTTGAAAGACTTGCATATTTAACTGTTGATAGGAAAGAAATGAAATAGACTTGAACTTAAGAGAGAGTATAAAATGTCTAAATTATGACTGTTTTTCACATAAAAACCCTTTGTGTAACTAACATAAGCGAACCTTTTAGGAAAGATTACATGATTAAGAAAAATCTGAAATTACCCATTCACTATTGGTTTATCCTTGTACACACAGAAGCCACAGTTCAGCTCAGTTTTAGTTCAGTTAGAATATTTAATTTTGAAACCAGTTTTGATTCAGCATTAAATTACTGACATCTTGCTAACTGGGTCATGTGCTCACTCGTGTTTATTCTTCTTCTCTCTTCGCTCATCCCTATCAAGGTCTCATTTGATATATGTGAATCTTTATGTGTAATGCATAATGTACACATTTGTATATATGCAAATCCATTTGTGCGTTCTGGTTTCGACTCTGATTGACCTTGCGAATGTTATTTCGAAAGGAAGCCTGAGCAAGAAAAACATTTGTGCGTTTGGATGTCTTTGAATTACTGTGTCCCAGTCGAGTGCCAAGATGCCAAGGTCCTGCTGTGACCAAGGACATCGGGCTCAGTGACAGTCGCACACAGCTTATGCAGAAGGGCAAAAGTATCCTCGGTTGTATCCTCGGATTTAGAGGATGACTCAACTCTCAGCGCCGCTGTACGCTGTGATATAGAGCCAGACGGCTGCTGCTGCTTAGACAGATGCGAGTACAGTGAGCATCTCAAATTAGTCTCGCAGTGCCAGAGCAAACAAACAGGTGCTGCTGGGCCCATTTCCTGTGCGCGGGTACGTTTGTGTGCTTGTTTTTGTGGGTGGATGAACCTGACAGTAACTTTCGCCTTCATGTGTGTGTGTTTTCTGTCTGTCTGCTCGAGCAGAGGCCGTTCCAGCCCGTCTAATTAACCTACCTCAGACGGATCTGCACTCCAACAGGTGGCAGGATCAGGGAGGCCTGACTGACTGGATCAAAGCCAGCCAACATAATTACAAAAACCTTTCTGCCATCCCTCTCGGTGTCTTACGTAACACTATATTCCTCACATCTATTCGCACCCCACAAACTGCATTACCGTGCTTTGCCTTAGCAAAGCACCAGCCGTAATAACACCCTCCAAGTGCCTCCGAAACGTAATTGGTACCAAAATGGATGTGTGTTGAAGGCAGTATTGATCTGTTGATCTGCTGTTTTTCTCCGATGTGTGAAACTGGAACAGAGGACATGGGAATGTGTTTGGTTTCACGCTGGGTTTGATATTTCATTGGCCTCATTAGAGCTCAGTTGGACAGGTGGGGAAAATGCAGCAGACCTCTTGGATCTCTGTTGGGAGATATTGCTAAGACTGCCTGTGTGTGTCATTAGAGAGCGATTAAATCTTTGATGCATAACATTTGCTGCTTGGACTGCTATGCTTTTCTTTAAAATCTTGCTTTTACTAATAGCTTTCATTTTGATTCAACATGTGGCAGTGAGTGGTGCATAGACAAGAAATTTGTGAAAAATCCTGCACAAATTGCACTGATATTTTTTGCCGTTTTAGGACAATCTGAATGGCTTTGTCCATTTTTCTTTAACTGATATGTGACAGCATGCATTGGAGGCATTGTTGGGAGTTTTCATGTTTGGCCATTTTGCAGACGTGTAGAACACAGTGTTGGCTGAAATTGTGCGTTTGTAACAATAGTGTGGAATAATGTGTTCTGTCAGCTTTTCTATCTCACAGAGATGGTCTTGATTTCTCTTTTCAACCACCGACAAATGTCCTGCCAGGCCCTGCTGGAAGTTGTCATCAGAATTTCAGATATCATCAATTACACTCAGATCAGGTGCTCACTTTCCTAAAATCTCAGCTCTCCTGTTCCTCTACCCTTAAAGGCATAGTTCACCCAAAAATGAAAATTCTGTCATCGTTTACTCACCTTCCACTTGTTCCAGATATGTGTGTGTTGCTTTTATTCTGTTGAACAGATCAGAAGATATTTTATTGAATGTTGGTAACCAAACGGTTTATACAAACATAATACTATGGAAGTCAATGGCTACCATCAACTTGATTACCAACATTCTTCAGAATATCTTCTTTTATCTTCAACAGTTGAAATAACTTCATACAGGTTTTGAACAACCTGAGGGCGAGTGAATGATGACAGGGATATCCCTTTAAAGTCAACATGAAACAGCATTCATGACCTATTTTACTCCTGTAATGTGACACATTTATGAATATTTAAAAAGAAAAATATATGGCGGACAGACCTAGAGTTTTCAGCAGATAAGAAGAAAACACTGAAACTTGGAGACTGAAAATTAAGAATGAAACAAAATATTACCATGGTAGAATTTCTTGTTTAATTTTTTTGCATTATTTGCGATCATAGCTGTAACCTTTCTAACATTAAAATCACTCAGTATTAAATTTCTATTGGCAAGATTACACTGTTATACTGTTTGAAAATTTGGGGTTGGTAAAATGATTTAATGTTTTTGACAGAAGTCTGCTATTAAGTTTATGTTTATTTGATAAAAAATACAGTAATTATGAAAAATACAGTAAAAACAATTATATTGTTAAATACTATTACAAATTTAAAATAACTGTTATAATGCATTTTAAGACAAGATGTTTTCTACTACGTTACACTACATTTAAATACAGATTTAAATTTTCAGCAGCCATTACTCCAGCCTTCAGTGTCATATGATCCTTCAAAAACCTTATATTAAAGTTTTTAAATATACTTTTATACTGCAATAATTTTACATTCAATCTTCAAATTAATGTAGAAACAACATAAAGACAGTATATTTGTAATATTTGTTACATTTTTTTTATGACTGAAGGGGACTGATGTCTCTAGAAAATTGTTTTTCTTCCCTAATATTTAACCACTGACTATAGCCATTTAACATCACAGTATATATTTAAGAGCGACCAGTTTTAAGATTTATTATCTTTCAAAAAGAACAACTTCTAATGTAAATGAACTTAAAACAATCTTCACATGAACCAAGTAATCAGCAAGTAGGAAATGGACAGAAATTTAATGAAGTTGTCAAACACTAAATACTAAATTAAATATAGGTGAATTCTTAAAGCTCTAAAAGTTATTGATTTTCTCTCTTTTCTTTTGTTCTTTGATTAGCAGACATCACAGCAATTGGTTATTAGTTTATTTGGCTGCTATTACTTTAAGAGCTGCCGCTGCTGAACGTGACGCGGATCTGACACGCCTGCTAGTAGTTTCATTCGCACTTTAATATGAAATGATACAGGCTACATTACACGCCACTGCATTTGTGTGTGCAATTGAAGCGCGTGCTACAAGGACAGTATAATGGCTCACATGACAGGAAAATTCATTTTTACTGACAACATCTCATCTGACCGCAGTTCACTATTATTCTACTGAAGCTCCTCATCAACCTGTATTTTTCCCATGCTCGTTTGACTAGTGCCTGGTGCTGAAGTGAAGTTACCCAACCATTTATATGCAAGGCATTTTTCATATTTGTGAACAACAATGCATCCACCTTGCCGCAGACCCTTTGTCACTTCCAAACTGTATTGGGTCAGCGCTTCAGGAAAGAGCCTCCAGGCTCTTCAAACATATTTTCACAGTATTGGCCCACTGTGTCCTGCAGCGCTATCTCCCTTTGCCAAATGCAGTGCTGCAGAGATCCCCCCAGAGGCAGCATTCGGTGAAGGAAGCCTGTTAGCTTAGCCTTGTGATGGCCTGCCTCTTGCTCAGCCTCGCTCTGTCTTTGGGATTCCCCTATAGGAGGTTAATGGCCCATTGTGACAGGCTGCAATTCTTGAGTGTGTTAGAGCGTGTTAGTGTCAGTGGCAGACGTGCAGTCGGGACTGTAGGCATAGATAGCGCGGCATGCATGAGAGCGCATCCGTAGACAGAGCAGGATGGTCTCCTGCTGGGTGCTGAACTTTTGGTTCCTCGGCTCACTCGCAGCAGAGATCGTGTGTCGCTCAGGGCTCGGATGTAAGGCTTTTAGGTGGCACGCGTTCATATCGAGGGCCTGTCACTCACGAGGTTCGATGCCTTTAGCTGCGTCAACCGCCCCTGTGTCCTTGGGGTCGTCAGTTTCACTTCACTGATATCTGCCATGTCGGTGGTGTTATGAAGACAGCAAGAGACAGCGCTGATTGTCAGCATGCAATGATGTTTACTCTGTGTTTCCCTCTTTATTTCACACACACACACACACACATCCCTGTGGGAGGAGGATGTTTGTGTGCTGGTAGTTTACTTGTCAGAAGATTCAGCACCATGGACAGCTCCAGTGATCCTAAACATAGATTTAGGGGGTGTATGTGGCCCCAGTCATGCATATTTTTATCAATATTGAAACACATTACCATGATCAGTTTTGAAGTTATAATGAAGTTCCAAACGTAGGTTCGGGAGGAGCCTAATCATTCAGTCCTGTCAATCATCTTTACAAGCCTATATACGCAGCTCTCATTGCACCGTCCCAGCCTCCGTTCTTCCGGCATCCCTCCACCTCCCCTTCTCCTCCTCTGTTTCTGTTATTCTCCCTCTAGATAATATCGCAATGGGGGGGTCGAACTCTGTGCTTAAGTTGAGCCTCGGGTTTGAGCCTCCATTAAGGACAGCAAGCCAAGTTTGTTTACCATTGCCCATAAGGACTGGATGGGCAGGCGAACTTGTGAAATTTTTTAAAATATTTAATTTTTATATATAGTTTATATATAGCTATATATAGTTTAGTTTAATTTTTATTTTCCACTCTGTTGCTGTTAGTTTTAGTTTAATTAGAATTTTTCTAGTGTGTAATTTTTCTAGAATTAATGTGTGTTGGCTGTGTATGTACAAATCTACCCTATAATGATAAAAATCCATGCAGTGGTTTTTAATTAATCTGTAAAAATAATATTCCATTTTTCAAATCGAGCCATTGTCAGATGCCTGTCAGTGTGGCGTCACACCAACAGAGGCCGATGATTTTTGCAGAGCTGACTTTGGCAAGGTAAAAAGGGTGTTGTTTTACACTACCATTGAGAATTTTTAACCAAAGTATATTATAGACTTTTCCTTAAGACCCTAAAGAATCATATCAACTTGTGGAAAACGCGCATCCGATGACCCCTTTAAATGTCCTAATTGAACCATGGCTGTCGGTGAAACCAGGCCTTAATGCGCTAACCGGTAGCATTTTAAAGAAATTTAATTCTAGGGCTGGGTCAAAAATCTTGAATTCTAGATTTGAATCAGTTTTCATTTTTATGAAATTATATTGATTCTTAAATTCTAAGAAACGATTAGTCTAGCCTGTTTTCAGTTAATAAACGGAATTGTAGCGCACCTCCCATCCAATAAATCGCAATAAGCTTTGTGCTTTGTTACTTTTGATATGAAACAAATTCTCAGAATTCAAATTCTGTCCATTTTATTACAGTATTCAAACAATAAATGTTTTGGCGCTGTTTAATGTGGAGTGACAGATCGCTGTAGCGCCTCAAGAAGCGGCAACTTTATAGTAATGTAGTACCAGCTGACTCTCATGTATATTTTACAGCATTAGTTGAGAGATTTTTTTCCTCTTGGGAAAATTTGGCATGTACTGTACCTGATATATATCCAAAGTAAGTGATATTGAATCAAATTGAATCAGAGATGGAATCAAATCACAAGGACCATCAAAATAAAGTCTTAGCAATGTTTAGCATCTTCTAATTGTCCACTACACTAGTTGACATGTGGTTGCATGGTCTTACTAGAATCTTCAACATAGGTATGTTGGGCTAAGTTGGGGCTAAACACTTTGGCTACCCAGGACTGGACACCCCTGTCCTACTGTAAATGTGTGCAATTTGTGGTGACCAAACTATTAATACAGAACATGAGATCACAACTGCTCTAAACATGTGTCATCCAATTAGGATTCAGAGTTGAACCTGTCTGTTTTATAAGGTTGGCTTTTTATATCACACTGCTAGGTTTAAAGTCAAGTGTAGGTTATTTATTTTGTGTTGAGATGAACTCTACTACAGCTCTGGCTGCTCCCTACACGTTCTCCTGTGTCTCGGACTCTTCATTTAATGTATTTAATCTTTGAACACACTCTCTTAACCTTCTCTTACCCTCTTTAAATGATTAAAGTTCATGCGTTCTCCCACGTTTCCTTTTCTCGCTGTCTTTACATTGATTTCTGACATTCCTCCCCACACCTCCCTCATCCCCTCTGCTACAGCATCATCAATGAAATCATATATACTTCACTCTCCCTTTCCTCGTTTCAACTCTCTATTCCACCTCCTGAGCTTTTAATGTCAGAGATGTATTCATCTTGACACAAACTGTTGCCTGGCATGATAAATATTTTATTAGCCGTCTCTTTTTTCAAAGGGGAAATACAAAGAGGAAGAGATGGTGTAGATTTTCCTCATTTTTTCTTTGCTCCCTTGCCTGTCAGACTCTTCCTGTAGGGGGCGCTAAAGCCCTCATGCTCATCCTAATCAGCTATTGCCCCATATACAAGATGAACGACTTTAAATGACACTTGTTTTATTGGTAAGACTGACTGATTATAGCAAAATGAGTGTAATTAGAAACTACAGACAGGCTACAGTCATTACATTCATAGCAATGGTTTGAAAACTGGTATATTATCATTCAGGCCTCTTGTAATGATACACCAGACAGGTTAATGTCCTAACAATGGTAAAGGATAATGATAATGTGGCTCTGGGTGAGAACAGAATCAATAGACGGAGCATTAAGTCAATGTGAGAGCTCTACAATAACCCACTGGACCTGTGGGTGGGCAGACACTCACTGTATATTTAGCCATAACTGATGAGTGTATTTCCTGTTTGGTAACGCTCAGTTGGCCTCATGGGTCATATGTGTGTGCAGTTTCTGACACTCCTTGGCAGAGCCATTGGGTCATGACTGTGGTTCATGCACAAATGGGTCAGACTGAAATACTGTGTGTGTGTTCAGGGATTACAATCTGTTCAGCTGAAAGCAGTGAATACAGAGGATAAAGCTGTTATTTTATTTGCTTTGTTTTGTTCTGTTTTATTAAAGATATAGTTTACCCAAAAATTAAAATTACCCCATGATTTACTCACCCTCAAGCCATCGATGTATATGACTTTCTTCTTTCAGACAAATACGATCAGAGTTATATTAAAAAATATCCTGGCTCTTCTAAGCTTTATAATGGAAGTGAATGGGTGTTGAGATTTTGAAGTCCAATAAAGTGCATCCATTCATCATAAATAATACTCCACGTGGCTCCGGAGGGTTAATAAAGGTATTCTGAAGTGAATTGATGCATTTTTGTAAGAAAAATATCCATATTTAAAACTTTTTAAACCATACTTGGAGTGGCATTCCAACGAATGACGTAGGATGTAGGTGTAGCTAGGGTTGGGTACCGAACTCTGTACTTTTAAGAGTAAATTGTGTCGGTACTACAGAGTACCAATTTACCGATTTTTATTTTTGGGTGAACTAACCCTTTAATCTCCCTTTAAGCTTCTGTGGGAGTCACTTTATAAGAATTTTACCATATAATTTAAGAAAACTAGCATCGTATCACACTGTATAGTAACTGTAAATAAAACTACGGTTTAAAATGTAACAGAAATATATTGCTCTTGTATTACTTTTGTACAGTATAATGTACTTCTTTATATCTTGCATTTTCTGTCAAATGTCAATAAAACAATTAAATGATAAAAATAAGTATTGCAACCAGATTAACCACTTAATTGTAGAAAAAAATACAATTATTATTAAAACATTTTTTAAAGGAATATTCACACGTCTTTTCTTCCATGTATTAATTTAAACAGGAAACATTTGAACATTTTCCTCTTTTAGTTTAGGAACAACAACAAAAAATATTAGATGTTTAAACTATAAGAAAATTATAGTTTATACTTGAAATTCTTTTTTAATTTTATATTTTATATAAATACCGTTTAAAATTTTGTGTCAGTAAGATTTTTTCTAAAGACATTAATCCTTTAATTCAGCAAGGATGCATTGAATTAATCCAAAGTGAGTGTAAAGTCCTACTTTGTAACAAAAAATACTAATCTTTTAAGAATAAATGCTTTTCTTTTGAACTTTCTATTCTTCAAAGAATCCTTAAAAAAGTGTCATAGTTTCCACAAACGTTTTCAACATGAAAAATGATGAGATTAGCTTTTCTTTTTTGTGATTAGAGCTTTTCATCCTCCAAACCCATCCCCGTGTCTTGATCTTACAGCAGAAAGCACACTCTGATCCTGTGGGGTTCATGCGTTTTCTTGAGACATCAAAGTACGACGGTGCATATTGGATATTTGGATCTGTCAATTCTCCTCTCACTTCCTTATACTGGCAACATCAATACTGTATTGTTCTGTCTATTTCTTAGGAGGACACAGCAGCTTTCTTTTTTCGCCACTGTTCTTATTACGCGCTGCTTTTTATTTGCTTTTACGTGATGAAAAGTTCAGCTCAGACTCACAAAAGAATAAAGCAGATAAGAGTGTGCAAGAGAGGTGAGGAAAAAAATGTACAATATAAAAAGAGTAAGACTTTGCCTTTGAATCGTAAATCCAATTATCCAGCGGCCGAGGCCTGAGGTGACCTATCCGGTGCGTTATGCTTGTCCTTGTTTTTTTAAACGTAAGGTTTCATTTCATTTTTTTCATCAAGGCCACAGTGACTGCAGATTTTATCAGAATATTTGAAGCGAGGCATCTTCGCTGCTTTTGTCCAAAAGAGCCTCAGTCCTTTGATGGTGATTCAATCTTCAATCCTACCCATAAAAATGACACCTTAATAAATATCGGACTCATTTATACTCTAATATATGAGCATTAGCTGTGATAATGGGAAGTGGTAATTACAGCCATCGTGACCTTTAGATTCGAAAAGTATTTGAAAAGTACGAACTGACCTAACCAGTGCAAAATATGTCTATTTATTTCCCCTCGCAAGTCTATTTCATGCCTACCTGCCTCCAGTACTTCAGCTCTCTCTGTGGATCTTGTTTGATGATATGCCCAAGAGAAGACATGCAAAGAAGGAAGAACATCTCTCATCTTATCTGCCCTTTTCTTTCTGATTCACTCCTCCTCCTCTCCTTTCTTCCTCTACCCTGTTGCTATTCCCGTCCCCTCTATTTGGGTCACTGCACTCATCCATGAGGGTAGGAGACAGATGGGAATTTCCCTCCACTCCTGCTTTCCGTTTTCCCTAGGTCCTCCTCTCCTTTGTGTCTCTTCCTGTGTCTCCAGAGGCGACGGTATAGATTTATCTCGGTTGAACATCATAGCCTAGATTACAAGGCCTGTTCTGGACGTTTTAGGGCTGCTGATGTACTGGTGGTTTGTCTGTGATGTGCTGGTAGCCTAATAGTTAATGATCTGAGCTGCTACTCGGTTGCTGGTTCAGTCTCATGTAAGTTGACCCAGAAACTCAATAGTTCCTGTTAGATCACGGTCCTGCTCTATCAACATTGTGCCCTTGAGCAAGGCACTTAACCACAGGTGCTCCAAAGAGACCGTCTGTGAAATTAGTCTAGAGTAAGTCTCATTGGATGAAAGCCATCTGCTAAATGACAAGTAAAAACAGCAAATACTATTTTCAGTAGCTGGTTGTGAAGTCATATTTGAATTTAATTTCATATCTGGATTTGAACAATTGCATCTGCTAAGTAATAAAAAGGGCCATTATTTGGAGAATCTCTAATGTCAGCTTTTTTGGATTCCTCAACAACAACAAAGCAATGATACAAAATATTTTTAGATTGTAATATTGCATTAGTAGGTAATTGTATCAGTTTTTTATTTAAAAAATACCAATTTTATATCTGTTTACTCTGATATTGCATCAGTACTTTCGATCTTTCTATCAATATTTATTTGTTTAAAAAATATCATGCATTGTGATTAATACAATGTCAGTGTCAATAAATATATATATTGGTTAGTGATATCAATCAATTTCAATGTTGATATCAATATTTATTTAAAATGTACCATGGTATTATCTTTGTATATCTATATATTGTTATATTGCATCAATCCTATTGATTTATTTATTTATTTAAAAAGTGCCATGGATTTACCATAGGCTATCAATGTTGTGTTATTGCATTAAATACAATATTAATATCACTATCAATAAATATCTATTGAATAGCTATAGCTATATCCTTCTGTCAATATTTATTTAAAAAGTATTATAGTATTACCATTGTAAATCTATACAGTATTTTGTGATATTGCATCAATACTTTAGATCATTCTACCAATATGTATTTAAAAAGTACCATGCTATTACCATCATATATTTATATATGGTATCTTTGTCATAATTTATTTATTTAGTAAGCAAATACCATGATATCATGTATCACTATTTTATTTTATTTTATTTTATTTTATTTTATTTTAGACTCCACGGTACAATAATATACTGGATGACAATAATATACTGGTCTATCAAAAATATCCATAAGAAATCATTCTAATATTTGCTGCTCAAAAACATTTATTATTATTGTTATTATTATTATTATTGTTAATATTAATATTAATATTATTATGTTGAAAACAGCTTAGTAGAATTTTTTCAGGTTTCTTTGATGAATAGGATGTTCAGAAGAACAGCATTTATCTGAAATAGAAATCTTTTGTAACATTATAAACGCATCCTTGCTAAATAAAAGTAGTAATTTCTATAATGTCTTTCCTAAAAACAATTATACTGACTCCAAGCTTTTGAATGGTATAGTGTATAATGTTACAAAAGCTTTTTATTTCAGACAAATGCTGATCTTTGGATCGTTCTATTCATCAAAAATCCTGAAAAAATTTACTCAACTGTTTTAAATATTGCAGATGATAATAATAATAAAAAAATTTTTTGAACAGCCCTCCTCGAAAACGAGATGGTACATCCTAATAATAAATACCTAAATACCTAACAGCAAATCATGCAAAATGATCATGTGACACTGAAAACAAGTAATGATGCTGAAAATTTAGCTTTGATCACAGGAATAAATGACATTGCATTTAATTAATGCTCAATGCATTTTTGTTGCTGTTGTAAAGAATGACATCTCCTAACATTAGCACTCCATCAACGACGGGTAAACAGGTCCATTCAGCTGGTCTGAAGGACGCGGCAGCGGTCAGAATGATGACATCATTTACCTCCTCCGTACAGTATCATATGGTGTGGTAATGTAGGTGCGCAGAGGCCCGGTGTGCATTTAAGAGCAAACCCAGGCACATTACCCTCCCCCAAAGTCTGGTCTGAAAATCAGCAGTGGACTGTGGGTTTGTGAGCCAGGAGTCTCTGAGGGAACAGTTTGGGAGTGTGTGTGTGTGTTGGGAGGTCAAGGACGGTCTCATATGCCCTGCCTCTGGCTGCTCTGGCGTGTACCCTTGTGGCGTTTATTTAAAGAGCTCATCAGGCTCCGTGCACACACACAAACTCTATACCCAAAGTGTCCTGCCTCCCAGTCTGCCAGATTAATTAATCTCTTTTCCCCTCCTGATCCAGGAGAGCTGTTGAAAAGGGCCTTGCCTCTTGCTGGTGGGCATCAGATGCCAGCGCTGAACTATTCATCACTACGACTTTTGGGAGAGAGAGAGAGAGGGAGGGAGATGAATGGATAAAACAAGAAAAAAAGAAGAAACATGAGAAGGGAGGAGAGGGTGGAGGGGTGAAGGAGGCTCTCTCCCAGCTGGCTGGGGCTATGATTAAAAGTAGGGATGTTTCTATTGTGTAGCTGACAGAAGTCCTCATAATAATGTATGTATTGCTGAGGTGATCACTCGGGGACGATGGGAAGGACGTAATGAGGGACGTTGGGGCATTCTGTCGACAAGAATTCCAGGGGATTTGAGGCGTGCAGGGGACAAACCAACCTAGGCTCACTGGAAAAGAATACCTACAGTTTTGTAAAACTCAAAAATCATACTTATTCATACAGTTCACTGTAGTTTCTAGCTGAAATAAACACTGGTGGAAATAAAACAACAAATGTTACTTATTTTCACACCAATTATGATTACGGGGCAGACTGATTCCTAGCATAATACTATGTTATGACCTCAAAACACTTTTACTATAGTGCATGATTTGTGAAAGAAATACATTTTGACGTTTTGACGTTTGCATCACATAACCAACTCCATAACCAGGCTTTTCTGAAATAGTAAACTTGCTCAGTAGTTCACCTGGTGCATCACTGGAGTTACCTTTCCTGTGAAGCAATCAGGGATGAGTCCGTCAAAATAAAAGCCTGTCAAAATAAAACTTCAGTTTAACTTGAAGAAACTGTGACAGAAATACATTACTCAGTGTATAACAGTACTACTACTACTAATAAAAATTGTGGTAACACTTTAGTATAGGGAACAATTCTCACTATTAACTAGTTACTTATTAGCGTGCCTATTACTTATAAAGCACCTATTCTGCATGACCATATTCTACATCCCTAATCGTACCCAATACCTGAACTTAACAACTACCTTACTAACTATTAAGAGGCAGCAGATTAGGAGTTTACTGAGGCAAAACCCGTAGTTAATGGTTTGTTAATAGCGAGAACTGGACCTTAAAATAAAGTGTGACCAAAATTATAATTAAAACATTATTTTTAAAGGACTATTTACCAGAACATTTCTTTAACCAGAAAAATATTTCAGAAAAAAAAGAAATAAAATAATAATAAATTACTTTTTAATAAATTAATTAGAGATGCTTTTAATGATTAAAATTTAATGAAAATGGAATCCAGAAAAGTAATGAAAAAAAAACAGAATTTGGTAAAAATAAAGCTGATTTTGAATGTATTTCAAAACTATAAAAATGTAATTTTTGTTAAATGTTTAATAAATTTCTGTTAAACTGTGTAAGTTTCATGATTTCAATTAATTGGACATGCTTTTTGATTATTTTGTTTTAATTTAACCATTAAAACAGCAGTATAGAAAGTCAAAAAAAAAACAAACAAACAAAAACACACAAACAAAAACAGAATTTAGGAAAAAATAAAACTGTTTCCACAATCAGTGTTGGGGAAAGTTATTTTTAAAACTAATGCATTACAATATTGCGGTACTCCCTAAAAAAGTAACTAATTACATTACTTAGTTACTTTTTATGGAAAGTAATGCATTATGTTGCTTTTGCGTTACATTTTAAATCTGGGCAGGGCTTGCTCATTTGTTTTTTATATAAAAAAGTTCTATTTTGGCAAACATAAAAGCCCTTTTACACAAATAATTAAATGAAGAAGCCTCAAGCTGAAGGAAAAGTAAATCCACGTCTGTGCAGTAGAACGCAGAAAAAGAAAGTTCAACACACTTCAGCAAAAAAAAGCACAAATGTTTATCTAGAGTAATTTTTGCTTAGTATGGTTGAATTGGATCATCAAAGGTCAGCAGCAAAGACATTGGTTAATAAAATGGGATTAAATACAATGTTATTTAACATTTGAAAATTACAGGTTGCGTCATATTATTGTATAGTTGCATTTCACTCTTTTTATTCATTTTGAGGAATACTGAATCCTTTTTTTTTTCTGAGATGAATTAATTCATGTTCGCATTTATTCTAGAAGTACAGTAACATCTTACTCCCAATTTGTCTCAACATGGGGGCAAGAGACCTGTCAGTCAATAAATGGGAAAAAAAGTTACTTGAAAAAGTAACTTAGACATTTTACTGTAAATTAAAAATTAATGCGTCACTTTACTAGTTACTTGAAAAAAAGTAATCTGATTACGTAACCCAAGTTACTTGTAATGCATTACCCCCAACACTGTCCATGATTATGATAAAAGAGTTCAAAGATATGTAGAAGCAAGCTAAAATGAGATGGTCCCTTCAGAAAATAATTTGTCATCTCTAGTGTCGCTCACCAGACATTTTATTTATGAAGTACTGTGATAAGTACTGCCAATGTAATAAAATGCTGACAGATTCATGTTTGTGGATATGAAAACTGTTTTTAACAGCGCTATTTTCCTTTTAAAATGTCACAAAACTTGCAAGAAGCAACACAAATATCGTTTAGCAAAAATGATGCTAGATGCTGGTTTTTCTGAGCTTGAGTTGGGTGAAATCCAGTTCACACCAAGAATGATAAATGTAGCAATAAAGTTTTAAAAATCATTCTACATTTAACAGAATAGCAGGGTTTACACCACAACTGTAACAGTAACAGCATAGAAAAATTATATAATTGGAATCACTTTCAGAATGATTCTTTGCAGTTAATGAATGATAGAAACATTTCAGCCAATCTTGAGCATTTAAAGCAACAGCTGCATCATGCACTTATATCAAACAGAATGTTATAGTCCACTGTTGTGGATGTAATAACCTGGTAGTTATTGTTACAGTTATTGTTCTTGGTGTTCTGATGGATTCTGATTGGCTGTCATTGTTTGTCATTGTTCACCAGCTGGAAAAAAAATCTTTTTTAAAATGATACCAACAATAGCATTCCTCTGTATTCTCATAGAATTAAAATGATTATTAAAGCACTATGATTATTCCTATAGTTATCACCCCTGGTGTGAACAAGCCTTTAGTCATTAGATTTATAACCTCCGTCAGCATGCGCTTTGCACCACCACATTTGTTTTTCCTTTCAAAGGCGACGTTTTCTCTTGAGAAGGATTGGTCTGTGAACAAAGGTGGGGGAAATAAGGTAAAAATGGGAGTTAAGAGGCCTGAAACGTAGTGCGTGTCTAAGAGAATAGGATGATGCAAATGAACAGACATAAGAAGAAAGGAATGAAAAGCAATCGTAAGCGAGGGAGAGGGAGGAGCACGGCATTCGCGTCAGCCTTTGATCAGAGCGGCACCTGATGCAGCGGAGGCTCCGGGGTGCTTCTGCGCGAAGCACATCAAGGACAGAGCTAACAAACTAGAGACAAAAACAAACCAACTAACAGAGAGGTCCGTCGCTGAGCAGCGGTGGGTGGCACGCCTCTCTTATCTATTTCCTCTGCGCAAACACGCTCGCAGTGACAGCGAAAGCAGAAGATGGGCTCTGAAAAGCTTTGAGCTCAGTTTCAAGAGGAAATGTTTACATTTAGAGCTTTTCCTAGAATTTTCTTCAGGCCTGGCTATGTATTTCACTGCTGGAAGACCTGCATATGTTAACTAGATGAACTAGATTAGACAGTTTTATCATGAAATCTATACTGGTGGATTCACTGGTCCATTAGCTAGGAGAAAACACTGATTTATGAATCTTTTCAATGAATCGGTTGAACTGGTTAATTACGATTGGTTTGCGAATCAGACTGAGTCAATCTCGCAACTCATTGAGCCAAGAACTCTCGTGTGATCATGTTCATTGCATGCTGGTTTAATATTTTATTAAAATTTAATAATATAAAATCATGAAGCCAAACACATGACATGCAGGCAGTGCTACTAAGTATTGCGTTTGATATAACATTTTCTGTAATGTATGATGTCTTCGGGATGTGTTTTTTGTTGGTGCAGCAACACATTTGTAGTGTTTATATATTTTTAGTATTAAATTATGTTTTGTTTGAAATAAAATGAAATGAAATATAATTAATTTCCTCGCTATTGTGTGAATAATATGTAATCATGTAAAAAAAAAAAATCAGTAAAAAAAGTAACTGTAATCTGATTATGAGTATTTTAAATTGTAATTTAATGTAATTACAAGTACTTAATTTTTGGAATCTGATTAAGTAATTCAGATTGCATGTAATCATTTACTACCCAATTTTTTAATTTGTTCTACTTCCTGTCCGCATTCTCATAAACCTGTTGCTTCAGCTATGTTATGTTATGGATAAAGATACTTTAATTAGATTTTATTTTAAGTTGGGAATGAGTTGAGACATTCTCAAAAGCCTTGCAGTGTTGCATTTAATTACTTTATGTGAGATGCGGACAGGAAGTAGAACAAACTATGATTTTGTGCGATTTACTTAAAACTAGGGAATTAATTATATTGAGCGCACAATTTACTTAAAACAAATGAACGAATTAGTCATTTATGTGCACGATTAAAAAAAAATTTTTGTATGTTATGTTATGCTCTGTAAAAAAATATTTATAATGAAATAATTTAAATCATGCATAAAATTGGTTATTAATAAATATAAAATAATGTAATAAATAATCAACGCTGGGTGGATTACTTACAAATTGTAGTCCATTACTGATTTCAAATGGCATGACATGAAAAATTGTAATTGGTAATCCATTACATTACACATATATTTAAGCAATATAATCGGACTACTTTTAGATTACTTTTGGATTACTTGTTTATCACAGTGATTTAAATAGGATAATCTTGTACCATATTGATATAAAAATGACAAAGAGTATGAAAATAAATTTCATTTGTTGTTGTTATGCAGTGCATTAAACACTGCGTAATCAAGGTTTCCCAAACTGGGGTTTGTAAAGAAACTGCAAGGTGTTTGAAAAGCTAATAATTAATTAAATCATAAAAAATGTCAAATTAAAACAAGGCATTTTAAAATAACATCAATCAAAATAAAATTTAATTTAATCAAATTTAATTTACAAAATATTTTTTATGGAACATGATCTTTACATAATATCCTAATAGGGGTGTAACGATACACGTATCATTACCGAACCGTCACGGTACGGGCATCTTGGTTCGGTGCATGAGTCAACGAATACAGGCAATTCACCTTCAATCCAGAAGGGGGCGCCCGCAGTAAGGCAACTCTGTTTGATAAGAAGAACAGCGAATGCCAGGAGTTGCGCACCTGAAAACAAAAACCACTAGACAGTGACCATGTGCTGATTGTGAACGCGTCTCTCACTGACAAATGAGTATAACGTTACTTTAAAGGCTTGCGCACTCAACTGTCTGCGAAATGGAGCTTTGTGCTCTTGTATCCTACCTCTCTCATTCGGCACAAATCCAAATATTCCATAATATTTCCATATTTGCGATGCATCCAAATGCTAAACTATTATTTATTATGTAAATTGTAGACTTTGTACTTCAGTCGCGTTCTGAGGCAGGCGTGCTGATGTTTGGTTCACTGTGTTTTATTTTGATAAAGTGCCAACTGCACTGTCAAGTTAGCAGTGCTAGAAGCCTGGAACTTTTATTTTGTGTTTGTGTGCGCCTGCGCGATTACTTCAACTTTCCCCATACCAGCAAAATCAACTTAAACAAAAAACAAATAGAATGACGCTTTCTGCCATTTGAGTTTCCTTTCTGTCACAAAACTGAACTGAAACTCAGCAAATATAGGCTATGTGTAGCAGTTTTTGTCCCTTGTCTGTCAGTTAACTAAATTAAATATATTTCAAGTATTTATTCCTTGTATGTATACATGTACTGCAGATTTTATAGCCTATATATGACATTAATTTGATATACTATTTAGTATTTTCACATGTACGTGGAAAAAAATGTAATTTGTACTACTGTCTGTTCAAAATAAATGAAAAGAAACCTAGCATAGTAGATTAGATTTTTTTTCTGTTGTACCGAAATCGTATGGAACCGTGACATCTGTGTACCGTTACACCCCTATATCCTTTGGCTGTTGCTACAAATATACCTGTGCTACTTATGACTAGTTTTGTGGTCCAGGGACACATTCTTGTGGAAATTATGATACATTTTTTCAGGATTCTTTGATGAACAGAAAGTTTTTCTGTTGATATAGAAATCTTTTGTAATTTTATAAAAGTCTTCACTGTCACTTTTGATCAGTTTAATGCATCCTCGCTTTACAGAAATGTCAAGGACTACATAATGACGGAAATGAGTCATTATCAGCTAGACCAGCACCAAACCGGCTCTAACCAGTCTACATCTTTTTTAACCAGCAGACTTTTTCATTTTCCCTAAACAGGGATATCCATTCTCACCAAGCAGCTAACCTTTGACATTTTTTGGGAGTTACAGAAATGAGATTCTCCCCTCAGCGCCAGACAGGATGAAAGAGACAGAAGTGTAAACTCTTCCGCAGCGTCATCTGTAAATAGCCGAGACTCACAGGGAGCACACGTCATTTATTTGCCACATTTCTGCCGTGAGGTGAAAATTGTGCTTTGTGCTTCCACAGGCCCATCAGCATAAACCTTGAAAAAGTACCGTGCTGTTTTGCTAAAGGGATTGTGGAGGAATGACCTTTAGAAAAGATAAACGACACATTGCGAACAGCTGACTGAATCTGTAGGATTAGACATGCTGATTACGAGGACGCAAATACAGAAGAGTATGCAGATGATGTGATGATTGAGGCCAAGGAGGTCTAACACTGTTCCCCCATCTACGTCTCACTGCAATCTCGCTCTTTAACAGTGAGTTATAACTCCTTGCGAGATCCCATATCAGATCCTGATAGTCACAGCCTGCAGCCTTTTCCAGCGCTGCTATCTAGCCAAAAAAGACACGGTTTGATCCCAGCTCTGCCACTGAGCTGCTGTAAAGTTAATTGAAGTCGAAAATAGTGGGCCTCTTGATCTACTGCCACACCTGCAGCCGAGTCTGTGTGCTTCACATTTAGGTCTGTCAAAGGCGCGTTTACTGATACGGATCTCACCTGTCTGGACATCATTAGCTAGTGCTGCTCCACGGAGCGGAACTAACGTCTGGCCTGGCTGACGGTGGGACTCCCGGCGCGCTGATGTAGCAACGCTGATCCATAGATCTCAGCACAGTGTCCTGAGACAAAATGAGGCGAGAGCTGCTCCGTATATCTAACCTTTACCGTAAGGCAGTTTTAGAGTTTGCTGAAGCGATCATATTTCAGTTGATCTATCTGCAGTTTAGAGATTAATGGATGCCTCGGAAAGAAATCTGATTAGATCGTGGAAAGCGGTGGGAATTGATTGCCACATGTGTTTGCGGTGTCTTTTGAAATCGTGCCAGAGCCGAGCGGCGGGGGTGTGGGCTGCACACACAGCAGAGGAAGTCTCCAAACCAGTCATTTAGACTATTGTGTGGCTTTTCCAGTTGCTCGCACTGCTGCACGGCCGCGGGGGGGGGGCCCTCGCGGCGTTCAATCACAATCACGGAAACAGCGTATTAGCTGCTCCAATGTTGATTATTGATTCATGTGCACAGCCAACCAAAAACAAAACACATGCTGACTGACATGACGGAGTGGTGGTGTAAAGACGCCTCAGGAGACTTTGCCAGTCCAACTGCCAGTTACTTTGATGTGAAGGACATTTTTTAGCTCAGAGCTTTATTCTGGAGAAATAGAATCAGTTCCCTCTCTTTTGTGTCACTCATTGATTGGTTAAAATCTTCCTGCTGTAGCTCACCAGATTTATACTTTCTGAATGACAGGAATTGCACACATGCTCAGGTAGCCGTAAGCGCAGTTGTGCTCTATGCACACTAACCACAAAGCTATCGGCTCTGACGCACACCTGCAATATTTTTTAATGAAGATAATTTTTACATACTTTAGAGCAGTAATTTAAAGGAAAAGTATTAGATTATAATAAAAATGTAGCACTTGAAGAAAAAAATAAAGAAATATCTTCTGAAAAAAAATAAATTCAATAAAAAAAAATAATTTAGAATAAACTTAGAATCATTATAATGTACAATATACATTTTTGTTTGTGCCTGATAAATCAAAACCATCTTTGATTAATATTCTATTTAAAATAAATAGATAAATAGAATTTAAAAAAATTAAAATGATTTGAGAATATGTTGAAAAAGTACAGAAACTTTTAATAATATTACTTTGAATGGGGAAATAAACTCTATAAATCCCAGCTAATCAAATTCAAAAGGATTTTTTTTTACATGCTGTACATTGTAGTAATTCTAAATTAATTTTAAATTCACTGCATACTACCTATTTATTGTTGTTTTTTATTTAATTTTCCTCTTTTTTCAAATATTTGTTATTCATACTTTACATTACAATGATTTTAAATGTATTGTAAATTCACTTGGTAGCATAATTATAATTTAATTTCTTTTTTCATTTTACAGAATATTTACCTTTTATTATAATTTGTATTATAGTTATATAATAAAAATATCCTTGTATAATATTATAAATTTTACTACCTTTTTATTGTTGTAATTTTAAAAATAGATATTTCCTTCATTATTGTATTGCTTAAATTTCTTTTAAATTTCTTCTAAATTTTTTTATTCTATTTTTTTTCTTTTTCTTTAATCAGTAATTTTTTTCCTAATATATAATGTAAAATATACACTGCCATTCAAATGTGTTTATTTAATAAAAAAAATATGGTTATTTGATCAAAAATACAGAAACAAATCTAATATTATGAAATATTATTGCAGTTTCTAATATTGGTTTCCTATTTTAATATTCTGTAAAGTATAATTTATTTCTGTGATGCAGTGCTGAATTTTATTCAGCTATTACTCCAGTCTTCAGTGTCACATGGTCCTTCAGAAATCAATCTAATATGCTGATTTATGATTATTCAGTGTTGAAATGCATAATAAATTCAACTTTGTTTCAGGAATAAATAATATTTTAAAATATATTAAAAAAATATTTTAATTGTTATTTTAAACTGCAATAATATTTCGCAAAATTGCATTTTCTTTCTGTATTTTTGATTAAAGAAATGCAGCCTTGATGAGCATAAGAAGCTTCTTTAAAAACAAAAAAAAATCTTACTGATCCCAAACTTTTGACACCCTAATACAAATTCCTATGCATGATGTCAACATTTGTGTGCAGGGCATATCTCATGCCTCACAGGCCTAAGATATGTAGTATGTCACTGTTTACTTGACATTGATCTGTACAAACACTACCTAATTAAATTCTCAAGAGTATATTACAACTCGCTGAACATCTTTAATATGGAGATTACAAAGATAAAAGTTCAATTTACTGTCCATCGGAATGAGACTGACAAGCTGTTAGTCAGTTAAAGGTATTATAATTCATCCCTGTGCAAAGAGTTCATCTGAGGGTGTCTGATACTCCTTTTAACACATTTAAAGTACAGATGACCCCAAAGTGTCTCTCCCAGTCTCTGTGCACCGCTCTCTCTCTCTTCTCTTTCCTCCCGTTCCTTTCGCAGTCTGTAACTCCCTCGCTCGCGCTCGCATCTGGAACAAGAACTTCAAACCACATCTCTATCCCCTCGCTACTCCGCTTTAAAATTCAACCCCTCGCTCGTCTATCCACTTTAAAACCCCACTTCAAAAAGGAACGAATTTTTCCCCTTCATTATCAGTAAAGTACTCTTATTAGAGTTTGTTATTAATATGCATCCAGTGGCTAGTATTTGTGTACATTTCTGAATCGGATTGTGTAGGAATTGGGCAGGAAGGATAATTGGTTGGAGGGAGTGATGTTTAGGAGGAAGTGGGATGGGAAAGAGGTGTGGAGCGCTCTGTTTATTTGTAGCCACAGGTCATGCATGGAGAGACGGACCGATGAGGGGAATCTTGATTATTAGCGGATGCCTGTACCAACATGTCTGTTATTGCTTCCTCTTTCAATCATTCATGCATTAATTTATCCTCCTTTGAGTGTTTACTCTGTTAAAGCACGTGAAGTGAACTGTACTCTGAGCTCACAGATGGTTTTGTGTGGGAGTGTAGACCGTTAACAGTGACCCTCATTTTTTGTTAAATTGATATCTATGTGTTTGTAACTCGAAGGTCTTGAGGAGCTTTAGCTGAAGGGTCTCGTCACAGTAGTGACTCCGGCGGATTTTTACGAGAACGTGTTTCATGTGTCTGGTTTGCTGCCATCACTTGACTCCAGCAGCCTTTGATAGGAGCTTCAAAGCTCAGGCTGTGAGTGTCTCTCTCCACATGAACTGGCACGTTCTCTGAGCGCTTCATTCACCTGCTCTTCTCTCCTCCTCCACATCACATACCGCCCATTTCCCCACCCGCCTACGTATGTCCCATCACCTCTCGCTTACACATTGACTTGTCACTTTGCATGCATGTGAGCGAATCTCTTGGTTTTGGGTCATATTTCACCTCAGAATCACAAAAGTATATATTTCACAGAAGAAAATGCTATATTTTTGAGGGGGCACCAATAACTATCCCGGTCCGTCCATCAGTCCATCCCTGAGTGCCGCAGCAAAAATCTGTGTATTGTTCGTCTGTCCATCCATCCATTCATCCATCCATCCGTCTATCAATCTATATCTCAGTCCGTCCATCCGTCCGTCCATCCATCCATCCATCCATCCATCTATCTATCCATCCCCGTCTGTCTATCTCTATCTATCCTCCTGTCTCCTGTCCATCCATCCATGCATTTATTTATCTATCTATCTATCTGTTGTCCATCTGTCCGTCCGATCCATCCGTCCATCCGATCCATTCATCATCCATCCTTCTATCAATCTATCTCTCAGTCCGATCCATCCATCCGTCCATCCATCCATCCATCCATCCTTCCATCCATCTGTCCTATCTATCTATCTATCCAGCGATCTATTAATCTATCGATCCTATCTATCTATCTGTTGTCCCGTCCGTCCATTCACCATCCATCCTTCTATCAATCTCTCTCAGTCCGTCCATCCATCCGTCCATCCATCCATCCATCCATCCGTCTGTCTGTCTGTCTGTCTATCTATCTGTTGTCTGTCCGATCCATCCGATCTATCTATCTATCTATCGTCTGTCCATGTTTCTTCTATCCATCCGTCCTATCAATCTATCTATCTCTCCATCTGTCTGTCCATCCATCCTCTGTCTATCTATCTATCTATCTATCTATCTATCTTTCCATCCATCCATCCATCCATCCATCCATCAGTCCTGTCTGTCTGTCTATCTATCTATCTATCTATCTATCGATCCTGTCTATCTGTCTGTTGTCCGTCTGTCGTCCATTCACCATCCATCCTTCTATCAATCTATCTCTCAGTCCGTCCATCCACCCATCCATCCATCCGTCAATCTGTCTGTCTATCTGTTGTCAGTCTGTCTGTCCGTCTGTTCTTTCATCATCCATCCTTCTATCAATCTCTCTCAGTCCATTTATCCGTCTGTCCGTCCATCCGTCTATCTATCTATCTATCTATCTATCTGTCTATCTATCTATCTATCTATCTATCTAATCTGTCTATCTATCGTCTGTCCATCCGTCCATGCATTCTTCTATCCATTGTCCGTCTATCAATCTATCTATCTCTCAGTCCACCTGTCCATCCATCCATCTGTCTGTCTATCTATCTATCTATCTATCTATCTATCTATCTATCCATCCATCCATCCGTCTGTCTGCCTTTTTATGACCATTGAGATTTGTTGCATTGTGATGTAATTGTGACATAATATTTTATTAAAATTAATTGTGACCTGGAGTGAAACATGACTTGGATATTTTACCTGCATGTATAAAGCTAGTGGTGTGTTATCTTCACCGGCTCTCAGTGAGATTCTGAGATCCAGCAATCAATGCATTCCAATCCATACCGAGACTTAGATTAAGTGGCGCCAGGTTGTTGTATAAAGCAGAAATTTGTGTGTGTGGACCTATGGGATTAACCATCTACTGTTAAGGAGCTTAGCAGCTGCAGTCCAGCACACAGTTTGTGTTTTTTTTCCTCTGGAGTCTGTCCTTAAGTTTGCCCCCTGTAAAGTCACAGAACAGGAAATCAATGTGATCCATACAAAAAGTCACTGTGGTCACTCTGTCCATGTTCTTGGCGCCAATTGCTATATCCACTGACCCCTCTGATTGAGAAGTTAATAAACGATGAGGACTTATGCTCAGAACAGGCTTAAAAGGATTTATGAGTGAGAAATGAAGTTGATATCACATGCATGTGCACATGCTACATTATACGCCCACTTTGATTCTCACATAATAAGATCTTGTAGCAAAGGAGGAGAGCAGTTCCTGTTCTTTGGTCAGTCATCGGTGTCTTCCCAGAAGTCCATTTGTCAATGAGTGAGAGAGGTCTCTCAGGCAATGGAGATGGGTGAGGAGTGGAGAGAGAGGCTGAGGAGAGTGAGTGTGTTGGTAACCCAATGCCGTCCAGCTCGTGGCCGGAGCGATACTATCGGGACCTTACCAGAAATCCTTCTCCTCCCTTACGGGAAATATTATCCTCCTCTTACCACTCCACCATTGTACTTTTACAGCTTCCCGCACACTACTTCATCACCCCCTGGCATCTAGACCCTGACCACCCATTTGAAACCTCTTCGCAGGTGTGGCGCTCGAGTTACATGGGCACTCTGAGTTATCGCACGCTCCCTCATCCTTCGTATGGCAAACAAACTCGGCCCTAATCAATGGAGCCATTCTGAATGCACATAACTTATGGGTGATGTATGAAACGCGCTTCGCGTCTGGCAGATAGAGACTTTATTAGCGTTGATGGTTTCAGGCTCCGTGGCGGTCTGGTGGGGGAGGGGCCAGGTGGCACTGCTTTCCCTCCCATCACTCTCCCCGGCGGCTAGAGGTGACACTCCATCAGGGAAATTGATTGGGCTCGTTGCATGGCTAATTTATTGATGATCTGCGCCTGGCGGGGATAATGAGTGTATGGGCCTCTGATGGATGTCCGAGCAGCGCTTCTGAGCAGCTTGAATTACCGCAGCGGCCCTGCATATGTCAGAACACGCAACTGGTTTAGAGCGAGCACTCGCTGGATTGATGTATTGATTAAAGTCTAATCTAAATTAATACTCTTCTATAAATGTTCACCTTTCAAACTGACTCCTTTGATAGCTGTAGGGGCTGCAAAAAGTGGAGCGGGAGCAGAGCATTTCTGCTTGCTGTCTGAAGATAAAACCACAAAGTAAAGGGGGAGTAGAGGAAAGATTGAGATTCCTATCTATCGATCTATCGATCTATCTATCTATCTATCTATCTATCTATCTATCTATCTATCTGTCTGTCTGTCTGTCTATCTGTCTATCTATCTCTCTGTCTGTTCGACTATGTATCTATCTATCATCTATCCTATCCTATGTCTGTCTGTCTGTCTGTCTGTCATCTGTCCAAGCTATCTATCTATCTATCTGTCATCTTTCTATCTATCAATCTATCTATCTATCTGTTTTTCTGTCTACATGTATGTTTATTTCTCTATCTATCTAGCTATCTATCTCTGTCAGACCATTTGTCTGTCTGTCTGTCTTTCTCTCTGTCTATCAGCTTTCTATCTATCTGTCTCTGTCTGTCTGTCTATCTATCTGTCAGTTTTCTGTCTATCTATCTCTGTTGGAGCTATCTATCTATCTGTCTGTCTGTCTATCTCTCTATCTGTCTCTCTGTTTATCTCTATCTATCTCTCTATCTCTCTATCTATCTGACTGTCTGTCTGTCTCACTGTCTCTGTCTGTCTGTCTGTCTATCTATCTATCTATCTATCTATCTATCTATCTATCATCTTTCTGTCTTTCTGTCTCACCATCTATCTATCTATCTATCTATCTAGCTAGCTAGCTATCTAGCTAGCTATCTCCAGTCTGTCTGTCTGTCTGTCTGTCTATCTATCTATCTATCTATAGTATTAATAATATTATTATTGATATTTAAATTATTTGGAAAATCCTTCAAAATAAAGTCAGGGTGGTACAGCCTAGGTAATGGTGATGAAATGAATTAGAAAAGATTTTAAAGATCCTTGTGCTTCCAAGTCCCTAATCAGAATCTTTTTGTTCATTCTTACAAATTAAAAATGTGACATTGTGCACAAAAGGAAGTAAGATAAATGGTGTCCTTGCTGAAAGTAGGTAAGCCCATTATTGTAAAGGGTCATGAGGTGTGGGTCACGTGGTCAATGACTTGATGGCAACGTCTCTTGGACCTTGAAAACACCTTGTGCTTGATCTTGATTTGATCTTGGAGAAACACAGTACTGCCTTTTTGGCAGTGGCAGTGAGGTGCTATTACCTTCATGTGCTCTCCAACACACTCAGACCATAACAAACATAATCAAACACATTTATTGAAGTTAAACAAGCTTAATATACAAAGCCTTTGCAGTTACAGAGTTTGTAGCACTTTTGTTTGATTTGTGTATATCAAATGGCTTATAGTAACTAGTGTTTAAGATACTCGCCAGCTTACAAATCATATACAGTGACTTAAATGTAATATCATACATATTTATGAGTTTCTTAATTACTTTGCGCTCATAAGTTTGCCCTCCTGCAATGTCATAACTCACCCTCCTCTCTTGATGCATACACTGTGACTGAACGGTTTTGGCTCACGTTCATCTATCCGTTGGATCATAAATATAGCACCATCAGAGCTCCTTGGTTACACATCCATTGGCATTAATGATAAATCACCTGAGTGGTTGGAAATCAGATACCTGTGAAACATCGTAGTGCAGAGTAACTCTTATCTAAACTCTTAACCATGATTGAAGAGGTACTTAGTTTGCGCGGTGAAAGGATATATCATTTTCCTCTTTACAACACAGAACAGACGTGATGTATACGTAAAATTTAAACGCCGCTTCATCCTTTGTCAATGTCATATATGTTCGGCGATATCGCTCTACCGCAAAACGCAGGACACAAGCAACTGGATTTTCTTTTCTGGTAGATTTAGACCAAAAGTAGACTTTTGATATTGGTCATGGTTTATGAATGGACAGCTTACATTGTATGATAAACTATTCTACCACCTTTATTATTATCAGCACATTTTAAGGCACAAAGTACCTGAACATCTCCTTGAGTTATAACCTTGAGAAGAAACTCCTTGTCGGACAGCCTCCTCATCCAATGGTGATTTTCTGTCTGGACCAATCTACTAAACACAACCACCATATTCACCATTGCTCTGTGTTTTGTAAGACATTTGTGCTCACCCCATTAGTGGACACCTGATACCAGACTCGCCCATGGACCCGAAGCCCAGATCAGACGCAGGAAACAAGAGCAGACTGAATTCAACAGTGATCTGTATGACCCCTCTGCTCAAATACAGCATTGCATTAAGAGAGCGAGCCGCTCTCTCCCACTGTTAAAGCCCACTATGGCTTTGTAAGTGATACAGCGGCTTTTGTATGCCTTACACAAGGCTTTCAGAGAGATTGATGAAGTAGAGAGGAAAGAAGCAGAGCTCTCTCTCTCGTTCTCCATCTTTTGTTCTTGGTGGCTTGGGAGGAGACACCTCGAGACATTAGTAACACAGAGCTGCCGGGTTTTAGTTTTGTGTATGCATGATTAAAAGTGAAATTGTGTTACTATATGTGTTATGGTGTCTGAGTGCAGCAGTTAGAGATGGAGTCTTTTGAGATCTCTTAAGACCTCCTTGAGCCCTTGTTCTTGGTCTGGGTCTAGAGTCTTGGATGTGGGTCTCAACCTGTGGTCTCAGACAAGAATGCAGTCCATTTACATCATACTAAAGGTGATAATGACACTGTGGAACAATTTCACTTAATTTACTTGATTAATTAACGGGATAGTTCACCCAAAATGAACATTCTGTCATTAATTACTCACCCTCGTGTCGTTCCAATCCTGTAAGACCTTCGTTCACCTTCGGAACACAAATTAAGATACTTTTGATGAAATCCGACAGCTTTCGGACTCTGCATAGACAGCAGCGCAACTATCACAAATGCATGTTTTAGCAGTGCATAAAAGGGAATAATTACCAAAGTTTTTTTTTTTATCAGCAATGGCACACGTGCACTCAAACGGTGTTAACTTGCAGTGAGTTACAGATTTGGTTATAATGGGGGCGTTCTAATATTGTCACGACTCTCGCTTTCTGTGTATAATTTATTCAAGATTTGAACAATAGTTTTTTGTTTTCATGCTGCTGTGAGGGCCAATGTGAAATTGACTGTTTTGTCTTGTTTTGCTGATGTATAAACAGCAAGGAATTAAGTTAGTTTCAGATGTGTAGCATATATAAAGAATATATCATGCATTTGCCCAAAACAAAAAAAGGGGATTTGACTGTAAATTATATCAATTGAAAATTATCAGTCACACTACCAGCCACAAGTTTCTGAACAGTAAGATTTTTATTGTTTTTTGAAGTCTCTTTTGCCTACCAAGCCTACATTTATTTGATCCAAAGTACAGCAAAAGCAGTCAAATTTTGAAATATAATGTATTCCTCTGATTTCAAAGCTGAATTTTTAGCATCATTACTCCAGTCACATGATCCTTCAGAAATCATTGTAATATTCTGATTTGCTGCTCAAAAAACATTTATTATTATTATTATTATTATGGTGAAAACAGCAGAGTAGAATTTTTCAGGTTTCTTTGATGAATAGACATCTTTTGTAACATTATAGATGTCTTTATCATCACATTTTATCAATTTAAAGCATCCTTGCTAAATAAAATTACTTTTTATAATTTCTTTCCCCACCAATAAATAAATAAAAAATTGTGAAAATGAAAAAATTGTACTGACTCCAATTTTGAGTGGTATATTGTATAATGTAAAAATAATATATATATGTAATAATAATATAAAAATCTTTTTATTTCAGATAAATGCTGATCTTTGGATCTTTCTATTCATCAATATTAATATTAATAATAATAATAATAATAATAAATGTTTCTTGAACAGCAAGTCAGCATATTAAAATGTTTTCTGAAGGATCATGGGACTGGTGTAATGATGCTGAAAATTTAGCTTTGATCACAGGAATAAATTACACTTTGAAATATATTCATATAGAAAACTTATTTTAAATAGTAAAAATATTTCAAAATTTGACTGTTTTTTTTTCTGTACTATGGATCAGCAGAAGAAACTTCTTTAAAAAACAATAAAAATCTTGCTGTTCAAAAACTTTTGACTGGTAGTCTATCTATGTATCTATGTATCTATGTATCTATCTGTCTATCTGTCTATCTATCTATCTATCTATCTATCTATCTATCAGAGTATGTGAGCGGAGTGGAGCGACAACAATTTCCCCTCCGCGCTCCGTGCATTTTATAACCGCTCCGCTCCAGCTCCGCTCCGGGTTCACCGTTTCCCGCTCCCGCTCCCGCTCCCGCTCCACTCCTCGCTCACTGATACCAGAAACACCGCTCCGCCTTCGCTCCGCGTCTAAACTATATCAGTATGTTTGAAATACCACAATTCTGTTCATAACGTATATTAAAAGAAGAAAATAACAGAAATAAAACGAAAGTATAGTTTTAAAGTGGCTTATTGGAACACTAGTACGCAAACTTTTTTCCTCATGCCAAGCTAACATGGTTGTCAGTCAGCATTAAAAGGTATAACTGCTGCTGTTTGCAGTGCAAATGTTTGTGATAAAAAAAAGAATAATAACAATACGTTTCGTCAGTTATTTTACGTACAGATCGCTGCATTTCTTATAGATTGCTTCTCATTCGCAATCGGATATACAGATGAAGTATCAGATGTGTCAACAATGTGTAAACAAATTAAGTTTACATTTGTTTGAATGCATTATTGAGAGAGCGATTGCGTGTGAATAAGTGTTGTACTTCTTTAAATCACGCTTTCACTTGTAAATATTCAGTATCTTGAAAGAACAAATTCATTGAAAACTATAACTTTTTGCTCGTCCATTGCCGTCGTCCTAGTTTTCACATTCTTTCTGATTTGAGTGATCCATCTCTATCAAGCTAGCTAAATAGGCTATGTTTAACACGTGAATTCTTGCTATATATGCGGTTATATTATGGGTCGTTGTCATGAATTGTACTCGTGATGGAGCGGTAGCGGAGCGCTCTTGGAGCGAGTGAAAACCACAACGCTCCGACTTTTCAAATTTCCGCTCCTCACTCCATTAAAAAATCACATCGCTCCACTCCGCGCTCCGCTCCCACTCCACTCCGCTCACATACTCTGCTATCTATCTATCGTCTATCAGTTAAATGAACATCCTGCTTCTTGAAAAAACAAGCCTTTTGGTTTTTTGATCTTGGTTTTGTGAGATCTGGTTTTGGATTGGGTCTGAATCTGTATCTTAACTCCAACTCTGATATATTTAGACTGGTTTAATCTCACATCATTGTGATTTCTCTTTACATTTTGCCTTGTGTGTGTCAGTGTTTGTTCATAAATATAAATGCTGTTGTCTTGTCGTATGATGAGTGTATAGGCATGAGTTATTTATGCTGGTGCTTTTGCAAACAGCATGAGTTGGTGTGCTGTGATGAATGTGTTTGCATATGAATTGACGTGCGGGTGACATTCTGTATGCGTGTCTGTTGTTATTCTTTAACATGTGAGAGCGTCTCCCTGAGCATCCTGCTTGGCATTCACTGCATCTGAGAGCTCGTTGATCACACAGAGAAGTGTGTGTGCAGGGAAACTCGCAGTCCAAACTCACAGCGAGCCGCGGACATACACGTTTCTGTCCCCAGCGCAAGCACACACAAGTCGCTTTGCGGTTGTTTGTCTCAAAATGGAATACTGTTTCTGCATGTGTACTGCACACGGTATGTAAATATGTGCCTGTAGGCTGTTGAATACCCGGGTGACCAGCTGTATTTGGCAAAACTTGCAGTGTGCAAGCAGAGCGCACAGCGTGAGATGCTGTATCCCACAATGCCGCGCGCTCCACTTGACCTTCTATTTCCAGTGTGACGAATGAACCCGAGGCAATATTAACTGAGATATTTAACCTCTGACTTGACTCATTATTTGATCAGACTGCCAAAAGTGTTCATTCTTTACAAAAATAGGATTCAAAATGCAAAATAAACATTTTTTGCTGAGATTAATGTGACTGGATTCCACTCACTGTTGAGGTAATATGAGAGCCAAGTATCATAATACTATTGGAAATGTTTATTATTAGATACTATATACTGTTTCACCTACTTTTTATTATTACTTGAAACAAATTGGTCAGTAAGACTTTTATGTTAAAACAAATTAATACTTTTATTCAGCAAGGATGTATTACATTGATTAAAAGTGACAGTAAAGGCATTTATAATTTTACTTCAATTTCAAATAAATTTGCTTTTGAACTTTCTATTCATTTAAATATACTAAAAAAAAGTATGACAGTTTCCACATAAATATTATTAAAAATTAAGAATGAGAAGAAGGATCATGTTACCCTGAAGTCTGCTGAAAATTCAGCTTTGCCAGCACAGGTATAAGTTAAATATTAAAATATATTCATATAGAAAACAGTCATTTTAAAGTAATAATATTTCACAATTGTATTTTTCTAATCTAATAAATGCAGCATTGACAAGCATAAAATACTTATTTCTAAAGCATTAAAATGTGTTAAATGGTAGTATATATAGCTGTAATATTTTTTATATAATACACTACCAGTCAAAAGTTTGTAAGTAACAGTAAGATTTTTAATGTCTAAGTCTCTTCTGCTCACCAAGCATGCATTTATTTAATCCGAAGTAGAGCAAAAACAGTAAAATTTTGAAATATTTTTACTTTTATTTAAAAATAACAGTTTTCTATTTAAATATATTTTAAAATTTAATTAATTCCTGTGATCAAAGCTAAATTTTCCAGTCTATTACTCCAGTCTACAGTGTCACATGATCCTTCAGAAATCATTTTAATATGCAGATTTGCTGTTCAAGAAACATTATTGTTATTATCAATATTTAAAAGTTGAGTACATTTTTTTCAGGATTCTTTGATGAATAGAAAGATCCAAAGATCAGCATTTATCTGAAATAAAAAGCTTTTGTTACAATATAAACTATACCATTCAAAAGCATGGAGCCATAATTTTCTTTTTTTTTTTTTTTTTGAAAAAGAAAAGAAATGATAGAAATTAATACTTTTATTTAGCAAGGATGCTTTAAATTGATCAAAAGTGATGATAAAGACATTTATAATGTTACAAAAGATTTCTATTTCAGATAAATGCTGTTCTTCTGAACTACTTTTCAACATAATAATAATAAATGTTTTTTTAAGCAGCAAATCAGAATTTAGAATGATTTCTAAAGGATCATGTGACACTGAAGATTGGAGTAGTGATGCTAAAAACAGCTTTA
Source organism: Labeo catla (assembly GCA_012976165.1). Taxonomy (NCBI): domain Eukaryota; kingdom Metazoa; phylum Chordata; class Actinopteri; order Cypriniformes; family Cyprinidae; genus Labeo; species Labeo catla. The sequence goes on along the minus strand of VONZ01000107.1, from coordinate 1,040,529 downwards.
AAATCACAGGAATAAATTACATATATTAAAATAGAAAACAGTTGTTTTAAATAGTAAAAATAGTAAAACTTATTAAAAAGCGTTACAAATCGTACTGTTCCAAAACTTTTGACTGTTGATAGTAAATCATACTATTCTACATTTTAAAATACAATACAATGAGCTTATCAAGTAAATTGAGCCCAGTTGTCATCAAAAAAGCAAATATGATTATTTTTATATTTTATGTAAAAACAATGTCTTATACGTTATTTGGTCACACTTTAATTTGGGGACCAGTTCTTACTATTGACTCAATAAACTTAGGATTTGCTGCTTATTAATAGTTAGTAAGGTAGTTGTAGGCATAAGATTGAGGAATATATGGTCATGATCCCTAAACTGAATTGTAAAATTTTTTCATGTAAACTTGGAAAATGCCTTTGGAAAAATGGCGCAGTCAAATAATGAGTGAAACATCATCCGGTTATTCCATGCAAACATGCGTGGAAAGCATGCATACTCTACATTACAGATATCACGTGATTATATATGAGTACGTAGTACGTTATTCCGAGCATAGCCATTGCGAGTGAATTTCCGGTTGTCTACAAGCACCTTGAGACTTTTAACTGCTCTGTGATGTAGTGCTAAGTGATTTCTCAGTCTCATCTCAATCAGTGCGATCCATAAACTCCTCCAGCGTGTTGTGCTGATGTAATATCCTGTGCTCTTGAGAGCCGGACTCCCTGGGAGAGATGGATGGAGCTCTTCACGTGCGTGGCTGTGAACAGTCTGCTCGGCAGTACGCTTATATCACGGCTCTGCAGACTCCCCACCTTTCAATCACCTTCACCCTGTCTGAATGACGAACCCAAGGCCCTTCTCTCTTCTCTTTCACTCATATTTCTTTTCTCTGTCATTCTTCTTCTCTCTCTGTAGCCTTCATTTTTCCTCTCCACATGCTCCCAAATCCCCTCAGCCTCTCGTCTCTGGTCTCCCCGGTAGTCTGGGTGGGTTCGGTAGCAATCCCTCTTTGCCTGCGTGCTGATAAGGCTTCACTGAGAGCTTTCAGATGCCGCTGATTATGTCTCGTCTCTTTGTGCTCTGTTTTCTGGAGATCTCAGCATCTCTCTCACAGCATCCAGCAAGGATGAATGAACACCTTTTAAAGCTATAAAGCTCTTGAAAAGCACCCTTGTTGTTTTAAAAGGACATCGTGCTTTTCATCTAGAGGGGAAACTTTAATTCCTTCTTCCTTTTTTCTCACTGTTTACCGTCTTTCAGGGATTAAGATTGTGTGTGCGTCTGTGAGGAAGAGATTCTGTGGATTATTGAGCATCGAAGGTTTTTTCTTTCATTTCATTTTCGTTGACCTCTCTGCATCAGTAATATTTTTAAAAGTGTCAGTGAATAGGTTTGATGTGTCAGATCCTGGAGGGCCACCTTCAGATCCAATCTGCTCCAGCAAACCTACTTGGATGTTTCTAGCAATCATGAAAACGATGATTAGCTACTTTTGGTCAGAGTTGCACTATCCGTTTCAGTGATTCCCCTAGGATTCCAGGTTTGGGGGCGTGGTTTACAAACGGTACGGTACATTACTCTCTGTGTAATAACAAAAACATTTATTTCAGTGAAAAATAAGCAAAAAAATCTCAATTTCAACATTTTGAACAATAGGGCCCTACAATCTTTTTCTTTTCTTTTTTTTCAGAAATTCTTGTGTTTTAATTTTCTGATAATCAAATACAGGCATTAAATATTTATTTTTAATGAAATTAAATTAATTAAATTAAACCTTTTTATTTGTTGCCAAACAAGAGTTTTTCTGTTATTTCTGTTATTATTATAATTTCTGCATTTAACGGTTTAATTAAATTTGCCAGAAATAGGAATATTTAAACACCTACATTATACTGTACAAAAGTAATACAAGACTAAAACATTTCTGTTACATGTTAAACCGTACTTTTATTTTGACAGTTTGCCGGTTAGTTTTTGTGTATATACTACGGTATGATGCTAATTTTCTCAAATGAAACGGTAAAATTTACATGAAGTGACTCTCACAGCAGTTCTGGAGATTAAGTTCATGCGTTTATGTCGTCATATAATGAGAGGCAGAGGCCGAAAATAACCGCGAGTCACGTGTGCTTCATTATTTGTGTAGTAAACAAAGCCGCGTCTCCGCCATTCATTCATACAGAGCCAAGCGGAACATGGAGGAATCATATTTAAACCGTCTTGTTGCGTTTTAATATTCACAGACACTAGTCTATATCGCGATTCGAATTAAGTGAGAGACCTACTTTTGAATTATTAAACCAAAAATTGACGAATTCTGCGGCATCCCGCGCTATAGAGTAAATTCTGTTTTTATGAATGGACTCCGCGATCCCGTCCGCGTTTTAGCGGAGGAGAAATTGTAGACGCGTGACCACGTAACGTTAGAGACAGAAATGACATGCCGTTGTGTAAATAAGATAAATAACATAAGGATATTTCGTTTTTTAAATAAAAGAACAAGGTATAGACCTGTTCTATAGGAAAGGTAAACTTAAATGACGTCTGTTGTGATCTGGAGCTATATAGAAAATAAAGTTTAGATGACCTTAAAGGGGGGCGGCGGCTGCCGTTGGGGGGGCGGGCCGCCCCCCAAATATAATGGTAGGGGAAACACTGCGTTTATAATGTTTACACTAAGAGCTTAGTCATGAACTTAAAGGAGAAGTTCACTTCCAGAACAAAAATTTACAGATAATGTACTCACCCCGTTGTCATCCAAGATGTTCATGCCTTTCTTTCTGCATTTGTGAAATTATGTTTTTTGAGGAAAACATTTCAGGAATTATCTCCATATAGTGAAGTTTTTCGACATACCCTAACTCTGTTGACCCGGATTACACAGAGTATGTTTGCGCATGGCAGAGATGATCATTTGAGGTTATTGAGGTGATCAGACAAGATGAGCATTTGAAAAAGTTAAAAAGTATATACATTTTTTTTTTTAGAAAATGACTGATTGTTTCACTAGATAAGACCCTTATTCCTCTGCTGGGATCATTTAGAGAGCTGTATTTAAACTGCATTTTGGAAGCATTTTGTATATGTATTTTGTGTTTTGCATTTTGCATTTTGTAGTATGTTATCTGTAAATTTTTGTTCTGGAAGTGAACTTCTCCTTTAAGTTGCATATATAATTTCATAAGGAAAAATTTCTTAAGTTTGCCTTCATTGAGACAATAAGTTCCCTTTCAAATTTGTAAATAAATAACTGTGATTGTCAGTTTGTCTTGTTAGGCCTGATATTTTAAACTAACTTTTAAAAGTTTGGGGTCAGTAAGTTTTGAAAGTTTTTGAAAGAAACCTCTTGGCTGCATTTATTTGATTGGAAATACATTAATATTGTCAAATATTGTTACAGTTTAATATAACTATTTTCTATTTGAATATATTGTAAAATGTAATTTATTCCTGTGATGCAAAGCAAAACTTTTAGCAGCCATTACTCCAGTCTTCGGTGTCACATGATCTTTCAGAAAACACTGTTAAATGTTGTTTTGATGCTCAAGAAACTTCTTGATCATATGATCAATGTTAACAGTATTTATTTGAAATAGAAATCTTTTGTAACTAAGTAAATGTCTTTATAGTTGTGTTTGATCAGTTTCATCCTGTTTGAATAAAAGTATTAATTTCTTTCAAAAGAAAAACTTGTAATAACAAATCTCACTGATCACAAATTATTGAATGGTAGTGTATTTTTATTCACACAACTTTCAACTTTTCATTGAAATAAGATACATAATAATCATAAAATTATTATGATTAAATGTAAATTATATTATAGTCTAAATAGTATTTGTTGATATTTAAATAATATATGAAGAGTTTATTTGCAAAAACAGATCACTTAAATATGACAAAAATCATGTTTTTTATTACGTTATAATGTATTTATTGTGTTTTATTGTGTTAGTTAGCTGTATTTGTTTTAGTTATTTTTGCTTAATCAAAATAACCCAACTGCAGTTTGATTGAGATTCATTGGAATGCAGAATGAGAAAACATGATTTCTGAAAATTGTTACGATAAGTCATTGGCAATAAACACTTAAACAGGAAAAGTAGACATTTATTTATTTTAATTGACATTTTGGTGACACAGGAAAATGTTTAGACCAATTTCATGCTTGAGAGCCAATAAGAAATCATTTATTCAGTTATTGTTCTCTTTCTTTAAAATGTAAACAAGCGTAAATGTCAAAATCATTGTAAATGTCAAAATCATTGTAAATGTCGAAAGATTGAAGTCTGTCACACAAAACATCTCACTGATGTAATGCAATTGTCTTCCACTTTGGTCCAACCCTTATTTCTGGTCTGTGGCTTTTGTAAACATTTTGTTTATACTCAGTTTAATGGTGCAAAAAAATGTACAAAAGTCGTCACTGGGGTAGTACCCTTTTAAAAGATACACCTTTGTACATTATTAACCTCAAAAGGATATGTCAGTACTTAAAGTATACATATGTGCCCCTCGACCACAAAACCAGTCTTAAGCAGCACTGCTATATTTGTAGCAATAGTCAAAAATACATTGTATGGGTCAAAATGATCGATTTGTCTTTTATGCCAAAAATCATTAGGATATTAAGTAAAGATCATGTTCCATTAGATATTTTGTAAATTTACTACCGTAAATATGCATTAAGTACTTCATTTAGACAAATTTAATTTAATTTAGACAAAGTTTTCTTAATACTTTGATTTTTTTGCACCCTTAGATTCCAGATTTTCAAATAGTTGTGTAAAATTTACAAACAATACATCTATAGAAAGCTTATTTATTCAGCTTTCAGGTGATGTATAAATATCAATTTTAAAAAATTGACCCTTATGACTGGTTTTGTGGTCCAGGGTCACATATAAGAACCTAAATGGTACATATCAGTACTTTTTGAAAGGGTACTGCCCCAGTGACAGGAAGAATTATTGTACATCCCCTCATTCTCTGTCATCATTCTTCCATTCATCTCTTTCTTTCTCTTTTATTTCAGAGGCTTTTGACATGGTGCTCCGTCTGGGTCGTAATTCCACTCTGACACTGTTACGGGAGGAGTTTCCTGGTTTGGGGGCTGGAGCCAGCGGAGCCGTCACACAGTTATTCCTGGAAATGTCTCTCTACATCCTGGGCTCGGATGCTAATGTAAACGACATGGTCTCCACCTTTTTCTCCCGCCTTTTTCCTTTCACCTACCGGCGTCTGCTTGGAAACGGAGCAGTGGCTGGCATCTCAGAAGAATGCCTTCGTGGGGCCTGGAAGGGAACCTCTGCATTCGGGTCGTTTCCCAAAATGATGATGACCCGGCTGTCTCGCTCCCTCCTGGCTACTCGGGTCTTCCTGCAAGCACTGAATCTGGGCATCGAAGTGGTCAACACCACCCAGCACCTACGTGCAGGCAGGGACTGCGGGCGCTCGCTGCTGAAGCTCTGGTACTGCCCGCACTGTCAAGGCCTGCTGGAGGCCCGGCCGTGCCGCCCGCTGTGTGTCAGCACCATGGGGGCGTGTCTGGGGGGAGCGGCGGAGGTGCAGCCTCACTGGAGGGCGTACGTGGAGGAGCTGGGGTCACTCGCCGCTGCCATGAAGGGGGAGCAGGACATCGAGGCCGTGGTGCTCAGACTGCACGTCATTATCAGACAGGCTCTCAAACAAGCCGTGGCGGCCAAAAGCAAAGTCAGCGCACAGGTGAGTGACACTTGGTCTCAGAAACAGAGTGAGAATTTGAGCGCTGTATGCCATTCCAGCCATTTTGCTAACTTCAGCCATTTTGGTAGCACCTAAAACCTCAACCTCCAAAGACATGTCAGCAAACCCAGTGTCAGCAGAGCAGAACGAGTGAAATGATTCACAGGGAGAGAGTGTTTCTGATTGGCTAGTTTTCTGATTGGCTGTTAACAGAGCCTAGGGCTATGAACATCAAAAAAGCTATCAAGATTTTTCAGGACACCTCTTTCAGTATAGATATATATAGTTACACATTTACATGCCTAGTTATAGGCAAGCTATAGGCAGTCTTCATCTGTCTGTCAAACATGACACAATTCCAATTCTACTTAACGACTCTAAATCTTTAATGATTTTAAAGGGATAGTTCACACAAAAATGAAAATTCTGTCATTAATTGCTCACCCTCATGTTGTTCCAAACCCGTAAGACCTTTGTTTGTCTTCATAACACAAATTCTGCATGTTCAGGGAAGAAATTGTTGAATAAAGTCATTATTTTTTACCTCTTTGAGCACAAAAAGTATTCTCACAGCTTCATAACATTATGGTTGAACCACTGATGTCACATGGACTATTTTAACAATATCCTTACTATCTTTCTGGGCCTTGAACATGATAGTTGCGTTGCTGTCTATGCAGGGTCAGAAAGCTCTTAGATTTCATCAAAAATATCTTAATTTGTGTTGCGAAGATGAACGAAGGTCTTACAGGTTTGGAACGACATAAGGGTGAGTGATAGATATTAAGGAATAAATATTTGAAAAAAAAAAAAAATTGAATTTTAAAAAAAAAGTAAAACAATTATCGCAAAAGGAGTTCACACAGACTTTTTAATGATTTTCAGTCTTTTTAAAGGCAGTTTAAATGCAATCCTATAATTGGCCTATAAATGGCTAAGCATTCAAATAAAAATGTGGTAACTTGTTTAATATTTTTTAAATACCGCTGGTATGTGTATAATATGTATCTATCTATTATTAATTAATTGATATATAGATTATAAATTAAGAATTATTAAAAATGATTAATAATTCAGTATATATATTTTGAATTTTGGTATTCCAAAAAATGGTTAAAATGCTTACACAAAATTATTTTTCAGAACTTTTTAAAACAGCTTTTAAAAAATCTACGGAACCCATAAAGAGACATGATAATGGGAAAAAATTAGATTGAAGTGAAAATTATATTTCAATGCTTTTATGTTTACGTACACTTATAAAACTTTTGCATTCTCCCAAAAACTGTTTGCAAGCAAATGCAAAAGTTTTGTGTTTTTACAAGCAAATCCACAATTGGTCATGGAAAAACTATATTTTAATTATATTTTTGTGAGAGAATGCAGAGTTTATTGGTGGAATGTAACACTTGTTTGAGGCAATGCACAAGTTATTTAAATGTTTTATAGGCGATACTTCTGGAAGAGAGAGCAAACATTTTGATAAGATCTTCGTTCATCTTCAGAACACAAATGAAGATATTTTTGATGAAATTCAAGAACTTTCTGACCCTGCATAGACAGCAACGCAGCTACTGTGTTCAAGGACCAGAAAGGTAGTAAGGACATTAATAAAATAGTCCATGTGACATCAGTGCTTCAACCTTAATTTTATGAAGCTACGACAATACTTTTTTTTGCTCAAAGAAATATACAAATAAAATGACTTTATTCACTACTTTCTTCATCAGCAGCACCACACACATGCAGTGTGGTACTGTCGTGAACATGTGTTGAAGACACAAAAAATATTCTCATAGCTTCATAGCGTCATAAAATTATGCTTGAACCACTGATGTCACATTGATTATTTTAACGATGTCCTTTCTGGGTCTTGAACGTAGTAGTTGTGTTGCTATCTATGAAGGGTCCGAAAGCTCTCAGATTTCATCAAAAACCTCTTAATTTGTGTTCCAAAGATAAACAAAGGTCTTACAGGTTTGGAACGACATGAGAGTGAGTAATTAATGACAGAATTTTCATTTTTGGGTGAACTATCCCTTTAATTAAATCCCTTTAATCTTATTATTTTTTCGATCACCATGTCTTCCTAGCGACTTCTGTAAAACATTTCACTAAACACAAAAGCTGCAATATTACAAATAAATTAGAGAAGATTTTGTCACAGGAGGTGTTTTTTGGTGGAAGAGTGTTCGATTCTCCCCTCGTTTTCCTTCGATAACCATTTCAGATTGCATAAGATCACTCTAAAACATTTTTACCCAAACATTTATTCAGGAAACGACAAACCTTTCTCACTGATGGCCCTTTTTGTGGGGGCAGTAGGAGTTTAAACACCAATAGCGCTCTCCAGTTGCTAGCAAACGCTAGCAAGATCAGGAGGGCAAGTGCTCATGAAATATTGAACGTGAGCAATGGTGGAGCTTGTTCTGCTTTTGCATGACGGGGACGACGTACTGAACTTTCCACTTTAACACTGACTTTCCCATCGGCACAAGACACTTACACACGCTTACCACACTCGCATTATTCATCAAAGCTCCATCTCCACTTATCCCCTCCTCCGCAGTGTGTAAATTGCTCCACCTTAGGTTTGTGCCGGTACGGCGTGGGAGTGTGTGTGAGTGTGTGTGAGTGTGTGTTCATGACTGTGGTTGTGTTTGGTTCATGCAGCATTTGTGGAGATCAGAGAGGCCTTTGATAAGTGAAATACGCACATGATATTTATTCCTAAAGGGGTAATCGAGCTGCTTGATGGGGCTCCTGTGAAGTTTTAACAGCAGGGTCCTGGAGGAACTTTTACATTTTATACTTTCGGCCATGTAACCTCACATTAAAGCACTACAGTGTAATGCACATGTAGAAATAGTGACTACACACTGCCATAAGCTGTAAATATACGCTATCACACCGAATGATAACATTTACACATCTAAATGTCCACATCTGTCTCTGTTGCTAAATATCTAGAAACGTTCAGTGAATCCACGCTCTGGATATCTGGCAGAGATGCCGTATTAAAGTCTGTGTTTACTCAGTACAGGTGTTTGTATGTTCACCCAGACCTCCATATATATGGTAATGCGTCCTTCAGTGTAAAGTGCTGTTGACAGTGATGCTTGTGAAACTGGTTGTGTACTTTATTGCTTAATAACAGGACAGTGCACAGGATGGAGAGTGTTTCACAAGTTCGAGGTTAGCACTAGATGGGTCCATGTAATATATTCATCAAATAAACTATAGGTTTCCATAAAAGATTCTAATTCCAAAAATAAATAAATTAATAAACATGCACTTATTGAGGTGGATAGAATTATTATTTAGCATGATTTGCACAAATATGAACCCTTTCACATGATATTCAGAAATATAAAAAGATTTTGTGGCCAATATTTAGCTAAATTAAAATGAGAGAACGAATTAGTACACAGTGGCCTCAATTTAGCTAAAATGAAGGAGTGAATTAATCATATATGGATTGCAACTTACCTAACACGATGAAGCCAATTAATAAAATGTGGCCACAGATGAAGTCACACAAACAAATTCTTAATTCATGCATAAATTAAATAAATTACTAGATATGCATCAGAAAGTAACTTCACCTTTGACTTTACCTTAACAAGTTGTGATATTTCTTTTTTTTTCATGAATTTAATTCACACTCAAGATGGAAACAGGGCTAGTGTTGAAGAAGAAATTTAGCTAATATTCACTCTAATTAATATGACTGAAGCTATGAAAGGAGGCAATCTTTTTAATGAATTAAATAGGCTACATCTTTTTAAATATAAAACTATCAGATGTATTATTTTTACAGTTAAAGCAGTATTTATTTGGCATAAAAAGAATGTGGATTGGGTGACTGCATTGTACATGAACTGGTAAAGTGGTAAATGCAGTAAATCTACCCTAGTGAAAAATAAATATACTAATATGTATTTAAAATACAATTATTTTATGCTAGGTATACTTCAAATACATTTTACGTATTATGCACTTAATAAAAATACCCTGCCATTGTACTTTTAGCATATACTAAACTGGTATATTTAAAGTCTGCTAAATTGTACTTAATGCACTTTAATTGTGCGGAAGTAGTGCTGAAGTCCAGCTAAAGATATACTTAAATATATTTGATTGTGGAACCATTGCAAGTATACTTTAGGTACATTTTGAAAAATATTGTTCTGTAAATGCAGAATATTTAAAGATCATATAATCCTCATCAATAGTGACATTAAAACATATTTTATGCTTAATATTAAGAAATGTGCATTGTGCACAAGTGGTACTTCATTAAAGTTTAATTACAGTTTTTATATCAGTAAGTCTAGAGTGAGATGTCAGTAAATATGTTAATAGGCTTGAACTATACTTAGTATAAAATAAATGCATTTTAAATCTATGATTTTTGGTAGGGTAGAAACAACTGAATCTATTTACGTCAAAAATACAACAAACATTTTAGTGAAATCATTTTAGTGGATTATTTTAAAGAGAATAATTTATGTAATATACCAGACTTCCCAACACTACTGAGAATAACACATTATCAGGTTTTTTTACAGCATGTCATGCATAAACTATCACACATTTACCAAATAAATTACTAGATGTGCATCAGACAATCACCTTGCCTTAACAAGTTTTTGTGATATTTAATTTTTTTCTCCATAAATTAAATTCACAATCAGGATAGAAACAGGGCTAGTGTTTAGGAAGATACTTAGAAATGTAGCTAATTTTTACTCATACTTTAAAATACTTAAGCAACAGTGAAACTGTTATTACTGTTATTAATCAGTCTTTTTATGTATGTATAAATATATATATAGACTGAAGCTATGAAAGTCTTTTTAATGCATTAAATAGGCAGTATATTTTTCAAATATAAAACTATCAGATATATTTATTTTTACAGTAGAGCAGTATTTATTTGGCATGTGAATTGGGTATCTTCATTGAAATGAATTGGAAAGGGATAAATATAGTAGTAAATCTAGTAACACCTAAATCTATTTAACTCAAAAATACATTGACAAACAGTAAAATTTAACTACTTTAAAGTAAAATAAAGTAATCATTTTAGTATGAATATGTTAGCCTTAAGGTTATCTGTAGTGTGCTCCAAAACAATAATAAAATTTGCATTTAGACGATACAAGATTTTCATTCAGCATTTATAATGTTGTAGTAATAACATTTTATAATCTTATACTTCTACTTTCTAGACAAGTACGCTACAGTACTTTAAAATCAGCTGAACTACCGACACTAGTAAAAATGTAGTTAAGTTTGTGGCATTGATGCTTTTATCTGTACTCTCCAGCACTGATGGTTGAAGCACATGTGTAGGTGTGTGACCTTTTCCACACGTTTTGAGTTTTAAAAGCTAAAGCTTCACGAACAGCAAAGTCCTTGGTTGGGTTCAACAACTATAGAGCTCAGCTTTTGTCAGGAATCGATCACAAACTTTGTGACATCCATTCCAGTCTTCACTCCGGTGTGTGATTATCGGTGTTTAAGCTCTTTCTGTTTGCATTCTTCTTTTCAAGGGAACAATGCTGAAGAAAAGGGGTTTTGCACTCTTATTCTTTCCCTCGCTTATCCTTTTTTTTCTGCTTTCTCTGTGATCAACAGCTGTCGACCCAGATACAAAGGACATGTCACAGGGAGAACGGCCAATTAGGCCAAAGATAGCGTTTGTACATGTGTATTTTTCTGTCAGTTAGCTGTAAAGTGCCGTCAGCAAGCCGACTGACTGTGATTTTCCTCCCTAGACGTAACCTGTGTTCTAGGATGGTCGGTGGGGGAATGGATTCAAAGACTGACATTTTAAATGTGTCAAAATGCCACTGCTAAGCCGAAGGTGCATGGGTGCAGATTTGAGTATGGACGATAGGTACATGTCTCTGCTAAAGTTTAAAAAAAACTACCGAATAATCCCTAGGAATATTTCTAGCCATCGCAGCTGTCAGAATGTACAGTTGCATGAAAATGTATCTGTACCCTTCATACATCACATTTATTATTTATCATGGATTTCTGAGTAAAATCTGATCTGACCTTAAGCTATATCACAACAATAGACAAACAGGGTCTATCTAAACAAATATCAACTAACACATGATTTAAACACATTGTGTAAACATTCACATTTAGTTCCTGCTTTTATAAATTAAAATAACTATTATTGGGTAATACTTTAAAATAAGGTTTCATTTGTTAGCACTAGTTAATGCATTAACTAGCATTGAACAATGTATTTTACAGCATTTTAACTTTGTTAATGTTAGTTAATAAAATGTTCATGTTAGTTAACAGTGCATTAACATATATTTAACAATGTATTATTTAATGTTGAGATTAACATTAATAAAGATGAAAATACTGTGGTTAATTGTTAATTGTCTGAACTTGTTAGTTCACGTTAACTAATTTAGTTACCTTAAGTTAACAAATGAAACCTTATTATAACATGTTACTAGTTATTTATTTTATTTATGCTTAAAGTATTTTTTTGGACTTTTCAGTGTAAAATATTTAAATAAATATTGAATATAAGTATAGCAATTATGATTATTATTTATTAGTATTTACGATCAATCAAATAAAAAAAGATCATGAAACAAAAAATGCAAATATATATACACATACCAGAAAAAAAAGAAATAATAATATTTATTTATTTATTTATTATTATTATTATTCATTTTGCATGTTTTGAATTTGACTTTCACAGTTATTTTGTATTTTTCTTTTGCCTATTTCGTTCCATTATCCTTTTTTAACCTTGTGTGAAGTCCATTATTAAATTGCAAAATTAAATTGCAATTTTGCAGTCTATATGGTGTGCTGACTTTTGTTTTTTTTATTATTATTTTCTTTGTTGAGCACCAAATTTTGAGCATTTTTTTGCTGTTGATGTGCATGCTTTAGTTCCGTCTTTGCAATCAATTAATAACTTTTTTCAAAATAAGAACAACTGATAATAAGCGCAAAAGCACAAGCAAAATGTAGGACAAATTATATTTCATCTGTATAGTTTGATTGACTTCAAAATGTCCTACCAGTGTTAAAACCGAACCTCCATTTTTTCAGCGGTGTCTGTTCTGGTGGCCATTTTTCATCCTGTTGGCTTTAGCACCTTCAGAAGTTTCCAGAATGATTCTTGTTCTTACCTGAATCTAATTCTGCTGTAAAACAATGATATTACATATCAGTGTGAAGAGCCCTGTGGCCATGTTCTATCTAGCAGTGTGACATCTCACTCATCAAGCCTCTCATTGAATGTGCTCTTTCTTTCTCTCATTTCTCCTTTTAAAGTGTGCACCCTCTCTCTTTGCTCTGGAAAAGAATGCATGATTTATGAAGCACTATTTTTACCAGTTACTGAGCAGAAGTGAGGGAGCATTGGCGACAAAAGAGAGCGAGAGAGAGAGAGGAAGAAAGAACAAGATTGAAAAGCATACTTTAAGGGTGCGTGAAAGTGATGGAGTGAGCAGAAATATGTTTTCCGGAAGCCGATGTGTGCCCGAGGGAGAGGAGCTCCTCCTCCTCTGACCCCGCAGCTGTAAATGAGGCGATGCAGGCAGACTTCTGCTGTAGTTACATCTCACCTGACACCGAGGACGAGAACAGAACAGACCTGCGCTTTTTCACACCGACTCATAGCACCTCCAAACTCTCAGACTGAACACCTGGGGGAACAACTTTGTACATCTAGTCATGAGTGAGCGACTGTGACAGCTCCCGATAGATCTGACGTCAAGTACACATCTGAACTTATCAAAAGCTGTTCAAAAGTTCGAGGCTGGAAAGATTTCTTAGACAAATCTCATGCTCACTAAGGCTAAATTTGTTTGATTAAAAATAATATTATGAAATCGTATTCTAATTTAAAATTACTTTTTTAATATTTTTCTAGCATACAATTTATTCCTGTGATGGCATCATTACTCCAGTCTTCAGTGTCACATGGTCCTTCAGAAATCATTCTAAAATGCTCATAAGATTTAGTGTTGGAAAAACATTTACTATTATCATTGTTGAAAAGTCGTGATACTTTTTTTTTTTTAGAATTCTTTGATGAATAGTAATTTTAAAATAACAGCATTTATTTGAAATACATAAAAATCTTTTGTAGCGTTATAAATGTCTTTACTGTCACTTCTGGTCAATTTTATATGTCCTTGTTGAATAAAATAAAATAATAAAACTCTTACTGACCTAATGCCTATTAATGGTGTATAAAATAAGTGTCAAATTGTCTACATTTGTCAAAATAATGCCAGTAGCTTGTCCAGGTATGAAAGCAAATGAATTTGTCAGGAAAAATCAAACTAGATAAATCTTTGTTTTGCTTGATTATTGACAAACAAATAGTTTGTTACATTAAAGGGATAGTTCACCCAAGTTAAAATTCTAATGTAATTTCAAATCTGTATGAATGTCTTTTTTTCTGCTAAACACACAAAAAAATATATTTTGAAGAATATTAGTAACCAGACTGTTTCTGGTCCCTGTTGACTGTCATGTCAACAGGGAAATCAGTGGGGAACAGCAACTGTTTTGTTACCCACATTCTTCCAAATACATTTTGTGTTCAACAGAAGAAATAAACTCCTACATGTCTGGAAGAACTTGAGGGTGTGTAAATGATGACAGAATTTTCACTTTTTCAAATTTGTATATTTTTCTCACCTTTTTACAGAAACTATCGTGTGCTCACAAGAAACTATCGGGTTCTCATGAGAAACTATTGCGTGTACACGAAAAACTATCACATGCTCACAAGAAACTACGGTGTGTGCATGAGAAACTTTTGCATGCTCACGATAAACTATCACATGCTCTCAAGAAACTATCGCATGCTCACAAGAAACTTTTGCATGCTCACGAGAAACTACCGTGTGTGCAAGAGAAAGTACTGCATGCTCAAAAGAAACTGTTGCGTGATCACGAGAAACTTTTGCATGCACATTGAGAAACTATGGCATGCTCACGAGAAACTATTGCATGCTTACATGAAACTACCATGTGCTCACAAGAAACTTGCGTGCGCACAAAGAATTTACATCTCACAAGAAACTATTGTGCGTCCTCACAAGAAACTGTGTGCTCGCAAGAAACTATTGCGTGCTCACAAGAAACTATCGCATGCTGACGAGAAACTATTTCGTGCTTACTAGAAACTATCATGTGCTCACAAGAAACTTGCGTGTGCACAAGACACTTTTGCATGCTCACAAGAAACTACCATGTCGAGAAAGTACAGTATGCTCACAAGAAACTTTTGCATGAGACCATATTGCGTGCTCACAAGAAACTTTTTGAATGCTCAGGAAACTATGGGTGTTCAATGCGAGAAACCATGCGCGGTCCACGAAAACTGTAGCTGCTCATGAGAAACTATCACATGCTCACAAGAAACTATTGCATGCTTACAAGAAACTATCATGTGCTCACAAGAAACTTGCGTGTGCACAAGAAACTTTTGCATGCTCAGGAGAAACTACCGTGTGTGCAAGAGAAAGTACCGTGTGCTTACTAGAAACTGTTGCGTGGTTACGAGAAACTATCACGTGTGCACGAGAAACTGTTGCGTGTCCACGAAAAACAATTGCGTGTTAATGAGAAACTATTGCATGCTCATGAGAAACTATCATGTGCTTATGAGAAACTGTCATGTGCAATAGTTTCTCGTGTGCACGTGAAAGTCTTAATTTTTTTCTTTATTTTACGATTGTCACTTTAGGGGCTTCGTAGTAATGCAATCAAATATACAACCTTACTGACATAAATCTACTGACAGACAGCTGCTTAGTTAATTTATTTAAAGAATTGTTTAGTAGATCAAAATCCACACCTCTGTCATTTAACGCATATTCTCTTAGCCGCTCTGAATTGTGAAAGGAATTTGCTGTATTCTTACTTAATTTCATCAGACATGGCTCTTTCTACACCCTCAAAATGCATCTTATGCATTACTGTACATCAAATGCTCTGTCAAAACGATTTCTGTTTTATAGACCCCCTAAGCTAAATCTTTTATCCCTAGCTAAATCTCCACTTATAGATCTTACTCCTGACATCTGATGAGATAAGCTGGATTCAAAACCATTGTAAAATAGCCCATGCACACACACACACCTGTTGCTGCACATCAGTTGAATTTGGCAACATTTTAATTAGAAATTTAGCGCTAATTTGCACCGCTCCCGTTTTCTTCATAAAATGTAAAGTTAAATTTGTATTTTTTCCCTGTTGGAGATGGATATAATATAGTAATGATAATTAACTTAAATACTTCTAAGTCGTCTTGTAGCCCCTTTGCATGTTTGCTGAGGCCCCCTAGTGGGCCCTGGGCCCCTGGTTGAGGGACACTAACTGTATCATGTGGTCTTGAATGCCTTATTGCTTCAGTATCACAGCAGAAATCCCAGCATTGGCTTTCACTTTGGCCTCGTTTATCATTTAACCTTCTTGTATGATTCATTTTGTATTTTCAGCTGTGCTGTTAAGCCATTGTTTCAGCTGAGGATGTATGTCTGTATTAAACATTGCTCACTGATGTCATGAAGTATATGTGAGAGTGATTTTTTTTTTATTAGTGAGTGTGTGTGTGTGTCTGGTCCTAATGCTCCTCTCAGGGGTGTGTGAGGTACAGATAAAAGGCACTGGATATTTAAAGAGCTTCTCTGTGAGACGCCGCTTATCTCAGTGTTACTGTTAGCCAGCACATCCTCTGTCGCCCGCCTGATATTAATACCCCTCTAATGAGAGAAACAATCACACAGTCTCACATACACAAACTCGCCCTACAGTTCTGTGCACAGCTCCCCAAGGGCCCTGAATACACACACACTAACACAGAGACAAACACACACCCAATCACATTAATCAAGGCCGTAGGGACACAGACCCGCAACACAGAGTAAATTACAGCAGGAAAGAGCCATGCTTCAGACTGGCCACTAATGATTTCCCATGAGCACACACCACAGGGAGCATTAGGGAAGAATGTGTGGGTGTCTGGGATTAGATTGGATAGTGTACATGCAGGTTCGCAATTGATAGTTAGTGTAGACTCTGTCGGGATGAGTGTTTTAACATGAGTGGAGGAGAGCGTTTGATGTGTGCAGGCATAAGCAGTACCATTGCTTAAAAGTGGCGCTGCTGTTAGTTTAAAAGTATAGTTCACACAAAAATGAAAACTCTGTCATTACTTACTCACCCTCATGTCGTTCCGAAGCCGTAAGACTTTCGTTCATCTTTCTGACCCTGCATAGACAGCAACACAGCTGACACATTCAAGGCCCAGAAAGGCAGTAAGGACATTGTTAAAATAGTCCATGTGACATCAGTGGTTCAACTATAATTGACTGGACACTGGGTTTTTTAAATTTAAAACTCTGCTCGCCTGTTGCTCATTTCAGAAAGACCGTAATTTACATCATTACTCCAGCAGGTGGCAGTAAGTAACAGCCTTTATGATTGACTCATTGAATCATTCAACGGATTCATTCAAAAACACTGATTCATTCAGCAGCAAGGCAAGTGACTATTTAAAAGTGAGTCATTGAATCATTCATTCAACTGATTTGCTAAAAACGCTGATCATACAGGATCTGCTGTGCCTTCATAGTGTAACTATTTTGGATGACAGAAAAAAACATAGAAAGTATCTAAAATGTAAGTTGCTCATCAAATCATGTTCTTGTTAGTTGAATTACCTTAAAGGGACAGTTCACCCAAAAATTTAAATTCTGTCATTAACCACCCTCATGTCATTCCAAACCTGTAAGACCTTCGTTCATCTTCAGAACACAAATTAAGATATTTTTGATGAAATGTAACCCTGCATAGACAGCAACGCAACTACCACTTTCAAAGTTCGAGGTAGTAAGGACATTTTTAAAATAGTCCATGTGACATCAGTGGTTCAACCGTCATTTTATGAAGCTTTGAGAATACTTTTTGTGTGCAAAGAAAACAAAAATAGCAATTTTGAGTATCTTGGGTTTGAGTGAGATATCATATAACCTGAGAAACCACAGAAAAATATAGAAAAGCAATGGTAGAAAGTGTTGCAGTGCTGGAATATGTTGCGTCAGGATTGCATTTGTGTCAAGGCGCTCTGATCCGATCTTCCACCGTACCGCTTTTGTCTGTGTCTTGTTCTGTGTTTTGCTCTTTTTTTTAATCTCTCTCACACACGCGCACACATTTGCGCACATCAACAGTATCTATTTACCCTCCCCTGGGCTGTTTGCTAGAAAGAGCTTCTATTGATCTACTCTGATAATCATGTCGTTTAGCTCAACAGCAGTTTGTTGCTGTATTTGTTGGTGTGTGCAAATTTTATGAATGACTGTAGGCTGAATCTGATCACCCCACACACTGGTTTTACAGAACATGTTAAAAAGTTCATCTTCTTGCCATGTTTAGCCACGGCAACCAATCCCGCAGTCCGCATGAAGATGTCCTTGTACTATTGATCTTCTGTCCTGGATCCCATCAGAGCCTGTTTACCCAGGCACACACATATATTCATTCATGAACAAGCAGGCACAATATGCCACAAGCATTACATGGCAAAATTACGCCCTGGCCCAGTCCCCATGGGAAATTAAACCAGCGGCAAATCATTAAACCACAAGCTAAACATTAAGAGGCATTTGCATTTTTATTGCACCTGAAAGAATGGCAAGACTCCATTATCTCACACAGCCAGTGTGGGAGTGGGGTATTACTATTATTATGTTGTCCTGTATAAAAACAATAGCGTTTAGCGTTCATGAGAAAGGGAACGAGAGGCTTGTTTACTTTCGCTACGTCTGCAAAGGGTTATGATTATTGAAAGAGCGTAGCCAGAGTGTTTGACAGACCCAACAATGCCTCGTTTTGTTATGTAAATCCTATTGTCATCAAACCCAAACAAACAAACAAACAGGAGGCAAATGCGGCACCATCAGCCAGTCAATTAGTTGAATGGGGAGGAAGTTTTGCAGGGACAGTTTGCTCATTAATTGCTTTCTCAGCTGGACGTCTTCCAGAACTGTGTCCAGGAGTGATCACATTTAGCCATCCAATCTTCTCATGTTCACAGGTGAGCGGGATATGTGCACACGCACCCCCGCGGGTGTCTCGTGCCGCAACGCTGTCGGCAGAACACATGGCTGCCTCGCCGGTGCCCCACAGTCGTCCTACGGTGAACTTTGACCCCGATGAGACCCTCTTTGGACGGCGCAGGTAATATCATGATTCAGTTTTTCTGTCAGACGAATACAATCAGTTATATTTACAAAATGTCCTGGCTCTTCCAAGCCTTATAGTGGCAGTGAATGGGTGTTGATATTTGGAAGTCCATCCATCCATCATAAAAAGCACTCCACACAGTTCTGAAGGTTTAATAAAGGCCTTCTGAAGTGAATCGCTGTATTTGTGTAAGTAAAATATCCATATTTAAACATTTATAAACCGTAATTTCTAGCTTCTCGCTAACTGTGAGAGAAGCATCCTTATAGAAATTAATTATTAGAAATTAATACTTTTATTTAGCAAGGATGCTTTATACTGATCAAAAGTGATGATAAAAACATTTAGAATGTTACAAAAGATTTATATTTCAGATAAATGCAGTTTTTCTGAACTTTGTATTCATCAAAGAAAGCTGAAAAAAAATACTCATCTGTTTTCAACATAATAATAAATTATTTTGACCAGCAAATCAGAATATTAGATTGATTTCTGAAGGATCATGTGACTGGAGTAATAATGTTATAAATTCAGCTTTGAAATCAGTGTAATAAATTACATTTTAAAATATATTCAAATAAAATAGTTATTTTAAATAGTAAAATTATTTCACAATGTTACTGTTTTTGCTGTACTTCCAATCAAACAAATGCAGGCTTGGTGAGCAGAAGAGACTACTTTGAAAAACATAAAAAATCTTAGACTGGTAGTGTACCTAATTCAAAAATTCAATTAAAAAATACTGAATCATTAAAAAATTAAATATCAGTCATTGTTGTTGAGATGCTGTTGTTCTGCTTTGTTTGGAACTGTTTTTGGTGCCAAAATAGTTTTTCCAAAAACTATGATCTTGCATAATCAGAACTTAAATGCAGGCACACACTTGTCAGGCACAAACTTAATTAAAAATTGATGCCATGGGCCAAATTTAATTAAAAAGTAAAATATTAAAAAAAAAAACTTATGGAGAAATGACAGGTGACAGGTGTTTGAGCATCATTTTGGGTCTATTGGTGCACGTATGTGTTTCCAGGTATTCTGATTTCAGACTTCATGTTCAACTCTTGACACCATATTTGACACCATATATGCTGTAAACAAACATTGACTAAATTTCAGTATTTCTCACACAGTTGATTTGTAATAAATGGACATTTATATGGCACTTGTGGTGTGTTTGGAGCTCAACTGCTTTAGTGATTCTAATGGCTGACATGAAGATGACCAGACTGCTCTTTACCCTCAGCTCTTAAAAACGCCAATCAGCAGTTCAGAATACACACGATCCTGTTTTATTTGCATCTCTTGAGAGTCTTCAAGTGCTCTAAACACTGCAAAGCATTACTGCTATAGAATTGACTATAGCGATTCAGCAATTCAGTGAAAATCTAATGAGTGTATAATAAATCGGAGAAATAGGAATTGCAGTCAACCGTTCTCATGCATCTCTTCATACAGCTCACATCGTGTGACGCTGTTTGTGTGAAGTGCATTGAGATGCTGTAATAGACTCTTCACTTCAGCACTCACACTCTCTCTTCCTCTGGCTGTCTCTCTTCTTGCATGTTTTTCTCTGTATAGATTCTCACTGACCTTTTTAGGGGTCTTACAACCAAATCAAACCGCCTATTCTGTGCTTTTGAGTATTTCAGAGATGCTGTGTGCAGGGGCGACATGCACCTTTTTTCTATTTCTTTGATTTTCGTCTACTTCTTTCAACATCAAAGATAAGAAATTAAAAAGCACTAAGAAGTGTTTGAGTTCAAATTTTGACTTGATTTATACATAATGCATAATATTTCTTAATATGTATGTGTGTGTGTGTGTGTGTGTAGTAAATCCACATTTCAAAATCAAAAAATAAGTTTTCTATCACATACACTACTATTCAAATGTTTGAGATTACCATTTTGAAAAAAGTCTCATATGCTGATTCTAATATGCTGATTTGCTGCTCAAGAAACATTTCGTATTAATATAAATGTTCAAAACAGTTGTGCTGTTTAATATTTTTGTAGAAACCGTTTTTTTTTTGTTTTTTAAAGGGGTCATCAGATGCTAAGTTCACTTTTATATGTTGTTTGAACATTAATGTGTGTTGGCAGTGTATGTACAAATCTACCCTATAATGATAAAAATCCATGCAGTGGTTTTTAAATAATCTGTAAAAATAATATCCCCTTTTTCAAATCGAGCCATTCTCAGATGCCTGTCGGTGTGGCGTCACACCCACAGAGGCCGCTCCCACGATAGTTGATTGACATGAGCGTCTTACCTCAGAACGGTTGTAAAACTCCAACCTTCATGTTTTGATGCCGGAGCAGGGATGTAAGTTAGACAAGAATTGAGTGATTGAGGTGTTGTGTTGCTGGATGTAATAATGAACGTAGTGGTCGTCATTTACTCTCGACATCTGAGCCACTGAAGATGCAGTGGATTACATTTGTTTGTGAATAGAATGCGCCTCCCGATCTACATATATCAGTCTATGTTCGTGCAAATCATTCGTGATCCAGCTTCACTTATAGCAGAAGTGAGTATAAGGGGTTTTTTTTACGAATCTTTGCGATCGGCTTTGCTAATAACGTGCTAGTTAGCAAGTTTAGCGGCTAAACGCGGCTAAATGCGGATAAAGTAAACATGCTCGTCACTCCACAGAGAGAAGAGAGGGGCGGGGCGAGCAGAGCTCATTTGCATTTAAAGCAGCCTCAACCAGAATGAGATGATTTTTGCAGAGCTGATTTTGGCAAGGTAAAAAGGGTGTTGTTTTACACTACCATTGAGAATTTTTAACCAAAGTATATTATAGATAGAGATAACTTTTAATGAAAGTTGCTTTCAAAATCAGTTTCAAAAATCTGGCAGGTCTGACTAGGAAGGCAGCCAAGTCATTCTGGGTGGAGGTATGTAAATGAGTTGAGAAATGCAGTGTGTGTTTGAGCTGTTAATGCATCATTACTGAATAAAAGTATGAATGACAAGAATAAATACAATTAAAATGATCTTTTACTGACTCAAACTTTCAAATGGTGTATTGTACGTAATGTAATGTAATAATATAATGATATACAATGCACCTTTTAAATGCATTGTTTAATTTAGAATAGTATTCTATTTTATATTAGATGTTATTAATAAATAAATACAATTAAAATGATCTTTTACTGACACAACTTTTGAATGGTACAGTTTACATAATGTAATAATATGATACAGAATGCACCTTTTAAATGCATTTAGGATATTCTATTTTATATTAGATGGTATTATTAGATTACAAGTATATCGAAGATAACTTTTAATGAAAGTTGCTTTCAAAATCAGTTTCAAAAATCTGGCACAGGTCTGACTAGGTAGGCTGAGTCATTCTGGGTGGAGGTATGTAAATGAGTTGAGAAATGCGGTGTGCATTTGTGCTGTTAGTTGCAGTGTGTGTGTGTTCAGGGCAGGCTGACGGTGACAGAGAGATGCTCATTAACACCGGCTTTGTCTCCTGCCGTGTGAGTGACATTGAGCTGCCTTCTGCCCCCTCTGTCCTGTGCGGTTCCACTCTCCCTCGCTCTGATGAACAGATGAGAGTGGCCGAGCCAAACACAGTGGGCTGTTTCTTCTCCAGCATAATGTCAATTAACAGTCAAAGCGTCTCAAATCAACTTAGCCTGACAGGAAACGACATGTAATGGAGATGATCACGTTTCACACTGCGTTTGACCCCAACCCCTTTACCATGTTTCTAATTCTTCACTCGTCTTTTTCCATGCTCCTCAATTTTCCCATAAATCCCTGTGCCACTGATTCTCTTTGTGCGCACCATCTAATTTAATTCATCTTTCTTTGAGTCCACTTGGCTTTTTTTCCTTCTCTTTCTTCTTTCTCCGCTCGCTTACTTTCTCAATTTCCTCTGTCTGCTGCAGGGAGTTTATCTCAGGTCTGAGGGGCTTCAGTCAGTTCTACAGCGGCCTCGGAGAAGCTCTGTGCAGCAAAGAGCCGGCGGCACTCAACAGCTCCCTCTGCTGGAATGGACAGGAGATGACAGACAAGTGAGTATTTCAATCCGATGACCACTAATACTTGCATTTTAGACTCACAATATAGTGTCATTTGGTGCATAAAATGTTAAGTAAATTCATTAAGTGGCATCATTTTACTTGCATATACAGTCTCTGACATGTAAACTAAGATTAATAGTTGTCCTCTATTGGTGGTACAAGTGTTTCGCATCATTGTGGTTACTATGGACCCTTGCCAGGGAAGACAGCATGTTTAATTTGATACGAGTGCTCAAGAGAGTGAGTATAGCCTGATAAATATGTTGTGCTGTCTTAAGGTTCTAGGTCACATTTAATTTTCACAGCCGTGTTTTCCCAGAGCATTTTGTCCACCGGAAATATTTTTTCATTGTTTCATCAGCCAAAAGATTGGCATCAAGGGACCAACAGTACAAGCTATTACATGGACTGTGTAACTGTTCCTTTGCAGCCTTGTTTTCATTTGTGTCTTGGTTCATTAAGGATTATTTTGTGTATTTTTGGATGGTTGACCAATCAGCATTCAGAGTTTTAGAATAGAAGAGGCTTTTATCTCTCTACGACCCACGCACTCTCTCTATTAGTGTTTTTATTCTGACGGTTTTTGCTAAGTGGGTAAAAGTAGCATATATTACAATAGAATCAGCCTCCTAAATGCTTTCCAATATTACTACAATCTCAAAATGGCCCCGAAGAGACATATTGCCCCTGAGCTTGTCACAAATCTTGAAGTCTAAAAAGCTTTCTGAATAAAGCGGAGACAGCGTAAGTGGCTGGTAGCTGAGCGGATGATTTTGTGTGCGTGTATCTAATGAGTTTGGCTCACTCCAGTTTTATCTGACAGGAAACAGGGTGTGAATTGTGATGTGGTCTTTGTGGGGTAACTGATGTTGGGTGGTGGCTTCCCTGTGCTTGGCTAATTGCTCTTTTCCATCGTTGGTTCTGCGACCGCCTGTGCCTGGCTCTCCATGCGCCCTTTGGAACCCAATTTAAAAATTGTCATATTTCAGTACGCCGTGTCCCGCATGTTGCTGTCCCATAACTCTCTCACTCTCTCACAGTCCAAATCAAGTTAAGGTTGGCAAATGACAATAAATCAGTGCATCCCTGACTCAAACAGAAAAGCTTTAAGAGCTGCAGTATCTCATCCTAATGACTTGGAAATATCAGCTCAAAACTGAAGTGTTCATTAAAGTCAGCGTGAAATCAAAATGGATTCTATTTACTGTCTTAATGCTTGTTGCCGGTCTAATTGGGAGCGATTCATCGGTGTGCATTATTCCAAAGAAATCTTAATCTTTAATCAGAATGTAATAACTCCCTCTGAAACTACTTTCTTTTTTCGTTAATTGTCCATTGGATAATGTTAACCAATAGCCAAATTGCCATTTAGCCATTGTTTAGTAAACTCTCATTTAGTCTGGCTCCATTCTAGTATGAAATGGCCACTATTCACAGTTAAATTGATTTTTCTCATTGAATTTCTTTTTTCCTCTCTGAAATGCTTCACATTTTAGAACAAAAATGAGTTGACTTTTCTGTTGACTTTAAAGAATTGTGTCTGTTTTTTAGGAATTGTTTCAGGAAAGTAGATGTTAAAGGAATAGTTTACTCAAAAATGAAAATTACCCCATGATTTACCCTCAAGCCATCCTAGGTCTATATGACTTTCGTCTTTCAGACGAATGCAGTTGGAGTTATTTCAAAAATGTCCTGGTTCTTCCAAGCTTTATAATGGCAGTGAATGGTGGTCGAGGTTTTGAAGCCCAAAAAAATGCATCCATCTATCATAAAAATTGAATTTTTTGACCTTTATAAACTGTAATCTCTAGCTTTACTAGATGACGTAGAACGTAGGCATAGCATAAGCTCCGGTGAGAAGTTACGAACACAGAAGTGCAGTGGGGAAAGCAAAACAAAACACCAGTCACAAATTAGACATACAGAAATGAGGATTTGTAAAGAAAAATGTCAAACGATTTCGATATAAGCCAAGAGGAGATATATTTTTCAATATCCATTTCAAAAACAAACGCATCGATTTACTTTAGAACACCTTTAGTAACCCCTGGAGTCATGTGGAGCACTTTTTATGATGGATGGATGCCCTTTTTCTGGCTTTAAAATCTTGACACCCATTCACTGCTATTATAAAGCTTGAAAGAGCAAGGACATTTTTAATAAAACTCAGACTGTATTCACCTGAAAGAAGAAAGTCATATGCATCTAGGATTGCTTGAGGGTGAGTAAATCATGGGGTAATTTTCATTTTTGGGTGAACTATCCCTTTAACATGTCTTATATATTTTGAAAATAGCTAAATAGAGAAATTAACTGATTGTGCGACTGTTTTCAGTTTAATTTTTTGGTAAAGAATTGCTCATTTAACACAGCACAATTAAATAAATTACGATTTGCTGATGTACTCAAGTGTGGTAAAGTAGCTTAAGTAGCACGGGTATATTTGTAGCAATAGCCAAAAATACATTGTATGGGTCAAAATTATCGATTTTTCTTTTATGCCAAAAATCATTAGGATATTAAGTAAAGATCATGTTCCATGAAGATATTCTGCAAATTTCCTGCCATAAATATATCAAAGTGTAATTTTTTATTAGTAATATGCATTGCTAAAAACTTCATTTGGATAAGATTAAAGGCAATTTTCTCAAGTATTTTGATTTTTTTTGCACCCTCAGATTCCAGATTTTCAGAAAGTTGTATCTCGGCCAAATATTGCCCTATCCTAACAAACCATACGTCAGTGGAAAGCTTACTCATTCAGATGATGTATAAATCTCAATTTTAAAAAATTGACCCTTATGGCTGGTTTTGTAGTCCAGGGTCACATTTAATGCTTCATTCAAACCAGGTGATTCATTCATGAAGCAGGTGACCCCTGTATTTAAGAATTGGTCATTGAAACATTAATTTTTAATTCAAAAACACTGAATCATTCAAACATGAAACACCACTTAGAGTTGCTGTGAGATGCAATTGTTCTGCTTTGTTTAAAACTATTTTCGTGGCAAAGTAGTTATTGCAAAAACAGTTTAAAATCTTGTGATCTTGCATTAGAACTTAAATGCAATTGTCAGGCACATGCTTAATTGATAGTTGATGCCATGGGCCAAATTTATTCAAAAACTAAAATATAAAATAGTAATAAAAGAAAAGTCTTGCCTTCAGGCCATTCAAGATGTAGATAAGTTTGTTTCTTCATCTGAACAGATTTGGAGAAATTTAGCATTACATCACTTTCTCACCAATGAATCATCTGCAGTGAATGTGTGCCGTCATAATGAGAGTCCAAACAGCTGATAATAACATCACGTTATCCACATGACTCCAGCCAAAAATATTGAGTCCAGTCAGTCAGTTACTAAACAGGCAGTGCTTTATGCATGAAGGTACTTGCTAACAGTGTGCAGGAAAGTTACTTTTAACAGTAATGCATTGCCATATTGCGTTACATAGTTACTTTTTATGGGAAAAGTAACAATGCATTATGTTACTTTTCCCATACTTTTCCTTTAATCTGAGCAAGGCTTGCTTGTTTGTTTTTAATATAAAGTTTTGGCAAATAAAACTGGTGTTACTTATTAGAAAAAATAACTATTTTCTTGTAAATTAAAAAGTAATGTGTTTCTCTACTTGTTACTTGTAAAAAGTAATCTGATTACGTAACATCTATCATTTGTAATGCATTATCCCCAACACTGCTTATTAAGGAAAAGGGTTTCAGACACACTTCCAAGACACCATAGCATCATATCTAATGAGCTAAAACTAAATCAGGTGAGATTTAATAATAACAATGTAAATATTTATGCATTTGTCAGATACAGCTGAGTACAGGTGAGCATCTGAGTGTTGGTAATATGAGTTTTTAATTCATATCCTCCTAATATCCATTCTTGCCTCGTCTGTTAAGTGAATCCGTTTTGTAATTCTTGAAGGTGTGTGTCTCTGAGTATATGTGTCAACATTACAGCATTATGCTCTATTAGCTGCAGCTGTTTGCTCTCTAGTATGTGCAGTTGAGGAGTAAATGGGGGTGATATGGTCTGGTCACAACAGTGTGGTGAACAGTTGGCCTTAGGGGACAGACAGCTGTGTCAGAGGGCTCTCAGGCCCTCAGGAGTTAATTAGGACCCAAGAGAGAAATAGATATGGGAAGAGAGAACTAGAATAACAATGCCGTGCCAGAAATGTCCGCCGAATCTCAATGTCATTCCTTGGCTTCTAGCGAAATATCATAATTAATTCTGGAATGCGTTCAGACTCATTTTGAGCAACGTATTGAAGACGGAGCGATCCTTCACATTCTGTGCTGGGAAGGAAGCCATCATGATTGTGCCAAAAAATGTCACTGTTTATGTGGCCCTGATAGATTAAATAGTCGACTCAAAAATGTCAGAGCATAAAGAAAATTCATTAAATGCCACAGTCAAAATAAACACACTGAGCAGCTACAACGACATTCCTGCTCAGTCTTTCATACAAAAGTAATACAAACAGCCGAAACTGTGCTGAAATGTTGCTTCCTGTCAGATTTTTGAAAGATGATTTCATTCCAAAGTTCATTCCTAGCATCCCTAGAAATGAGTTTCTCTCCTGTGCTAGAGGCAAGTGCAGAGGAGCCCTCAATGTCAAGGATCAAGTCACCGAAACTGGCACAGATTTCTGCCTGAATCAATTTTAGCATCCTGAATATCTGCCTTCTTCATTTTAGCCAGTGTTACTTAACTATTTGGCCCATCAGTAGCCCCTCATCGACTCCAAACCAGAATCATGCTAATATTGTATTGGATATCATTTAGCATTATAAGTAATATTATTAAAATGCCTTAAAATATCTTGAATACAATAATTCAGCGTTAAACTAAAAAACAATAGATTCTGTGGGCTCATATGTGACCTTGGACCACAAAACCAGTCATAAGTTCAGTCAGTTTTTTAAAATTGAGATTTATACATCATCAAGCTGAATCAATAAGCTTTTCATTGATGGTTATCCTATTGTTAGGACAGGATGATATTTAGCTGAGAAACAACTATTTGAAAATCTGGAATCTGAGTGCAAAAAATAAAAAAATTAGTTTTAATTTATTTACGGTAGGAAATTTACAAATGATCTTCATGGAACATGATCTTTACTACGATCTTTACAAAAATTGATCATTTTCACCTATGCAATGTATTTTTGGCTATTGCTACAAATATACATGTGCTACTTAAGACTGGTGCGACTGGTTTTGTGGTCCAGGGTCAAATCTGAGTAATTTGCATCGCAGTTTTATATTAGCTTGACTGACAGAGGCATTTTATGGTTGAAAATAGAATGAAGTGTTATACTGAGGCGTAAGTGTGATTAAACAGCGGTGCCACAGGAACCTTCTGCTGTTTTTGCACATGCACTTATGCTGTACAATAAGTGTGATCAACACAAACTGACTAAACATAGGCCTGTTATTTTGTTTTCTTTCTTTAAAAGGTAGCAGAATGTGTGAAGCAGTTAATTAACTGCTAAACAATGTTTTGTCAACTCTAATAGTATTATTAAAGTTGTAAATTATATAAGTTCATCTTCAGAACTCAAATTAAGATATTTTTGATGAACTTCAAGAGCTTTCTAACCCTGCATAGACAGCAGCACAACTGACACGTTTCGATGCGCACTCACGAGAGTACCACGCATGCTGTCTATGCACAAAGCTCTCAGATTTCATAAAAAATATCTTAATTTGTGTTCCGAAGATGAACATGTAATGATATTTGTAATGATGTGAGGGTAAGTAATTAATGACGGAATTTTTATTTTTGGGTGAACTATCCCTTTAAAGGTCAAGATTGGCGTATATTTAGTATGTCTTGCAAACCTTCCTCCAAGTCCCAGAATACTTCTCCTCCTGCTCCTCTTCACGCTCAATAACCTCCCTCTCCTTCGGCTGCTCTTCAGTCAGCTCATGATGCTGAAGATACTCGTGATTGATTCTTGCGGTCTCCAGCGGGTTTGGGCAGTGGGGCATGTTGGATCTCTGAGGGGTGCGCAGTAGGTTCATGAGTCTGAGCAGGTTCAGCATGAGTAGCTGGTCCAGACTGTACATCCACAGGGTGTTTAGTCATTTCCTGTAGTAACAGTTGGGTTGCCTGTGCTCCTGCTGTACCATAATACATGTGGTGGATTTTTTTTTTGATGTTGAAGTCATAAAGTGGCATATAAAATAAAGTAAATTTTACACTATAACATGCAAAAAAAGCATTCTGATTATTTGTACATATGCAATATGGCAGTTAACTAAACATTAATGCAATTCTCTCATTCAAATGATTTCTGAAGGATCATGTGACACTGGAGTAATGATGCTAAAAATTCAGTTTTGACATAACAGAATTAAAATTACATTTTAAAATTGTATAATCTTTCACAATATTGCTGTTTTCACCTGTAGATTTTGATCAAATACAGCTGAGGTCGTAAGTTTACATACAACTTGCAAAATGAGCAAAATGCTTATTATTTTAGCAAAATAAAAGGGATTTTTTATTTAGTACTGACCTGAATAAGATATTTCACATAAAATGAGTTTACATATACCACAAGAGAAAGTAATAGTTGAATTTATAAAAATGACCTTGTTCAAAAGTTTGATTCTTACTGTGTTGTTATCTGAATGATCCACAGCTGTGTTTTTTTGTTTAGTGATAGTTGTTTACAAGTCCCTTGTTTGTACTTAACAGTTAAACTGCCTGCTGTTCTTCAGAAAAATCCTTCAGGTGCCACAAGTTCTGGGGTTTTTTAGCTTTTTGTGTATTCTAACCCTTTCCAACAATGACAACAATGTATGATTTTGAGATCCATCTTTTCACACTGAGGACAACTGAAGGACTCATATGCAGCTATTACAGAAGGTTCAAACATGCACTGATGCTTCAGAAGGAAACATAATGCATTAAGAGCCAGGGGTGAAAACTTTTGAACAGAATGAAGATGTGTACTTTTTTCTTATTTTGCCTAAATATCATATTATTTTCATTTAGTACTGCCCTTCAGGAACTACAAAAGATAATTAGATGTTTCCCAGAAGACAAAATAAGTTAAATTTACCCTGATCTTCAAATTCAAAAAGTTTTCACCCCGCCCCCCGGCCTCTTAATGCATGTTTTTTCCTTCTGAAGCATCAGTGAGTGTTTGAACCTTCTGTAATAGTTGCATATGAGTCCCTCAGTTGTCCTCAGTGTGAAAAGATGGATCTCAAAATCATGCAGTCATTGTTGGAAAGAGTTAGAATACACAACAGAATGCTGAAAAAGAATTTGTGGCACCTGAAGTATTTTTCTGAAGAACAGCAGGCAGTTTAACTGTTCAGGACCAACAAGGGACTCATGAACAACTATCACTAAAAAAACAAAAAAAAAAACAAAAAAAACACACACACACAGCTGTGGATCATTCAGGTAACAACACAGTATTAAACGGTAATTTTTATAAATGCAACTATTATTTTCTCTTGTGGATTATATGTAAACGTCTTTTATGTGAAATATCCCATTCCGGCCAGTACTAAATAACAACATCCATTTTGTACGATCCCTCTTATTTTGGTCAAATAATTAACATTTAGCAGATTCTACAAGGTGTATGTAAACTTTTGACCTGAACAGTAGTGCATTTCTGTAAAGTCTCCCACAGAAATGACTTGTAATCGTCTGTATGGCATCATTCATGGAGAGTACATCTCTAGTTATTATAAATGTCAACTAGAATCGGATAGAAGCTATACTGTGTGACACTTACATATTAATATGTCAAGCTTTCAGTTCTTTCCTATAATATGAGCATCTTATAAATCTTTAAATACTAAAATCAGCTTCAGATCAAAACCATGATCCACAGGAACAGACTAAACCATACTCACTTATTTAGTTGCTTCCCATTTGCATAAAACAATGACTTCATATAAGGTATTTTAATCTGTTAAAAAAAACAAAAAAAAAAAACAATTTGAATTAATTTATGTAATCGAAGGAAATACCTGTTGGATATTCAATTAAAAGTTTCAAATAATATTTCTCGTATATTGTTTAGTATTTCAGTGCTGTGATGTGATTGGCCAAATTGAACTAATTCTGTTGTTTTATAATGATTCTTTCTCTAATTTGCAACGCACCTCATTAGAATGCATAAGAAAAGGCATTTTTGTGCTGAGCGAATTCTCACTTCAGCTACCCATTACGTTTCTGCATTAGCGTTTGATTAATTTTGTATCTTCCCGCTGTTTCCCCGCAAATGGCCGCCATCCTAATCAGAGCTGAGTTTTTCAGGCACACAGGACAGAGCTGACCTGATGCTGCCTGACCCTGGTCAGTACACAGGTGGACGCCTCATCCGTGAAGCTCCGGCTAATCTCATCCTCCATTAAACACTGCCCATGTCTTCTGATCTCCTCCTTCTAATGGAGCTCATGTCTGTATTATTAATGTGATAATTAAAAGCGGGAGGTGAGCTGCCATCGGGAGTAATAAGGAGAATAAATAAGTATGGAAATGTAATTTGGCTTAATGAATAAGCAGTGCATGTAAAATAAGGGGCTGTGAAAGATGATTGGATAGAATTGTTCAGGATTATGTCATTGCTAAGAATGGAGCATGAGGTCATATCTTTGGCTCGTTCTTCTAAAAGCTCACAGTACTGCAATCATCAAAGTTTTTCTTGATTTTTATTTCTGTAAAAAGGTCCTTAAAGTCCTAAAAACAATATATATAATAATATATGTTCATATAATACAAAAACTTGCATAGTTTTGCACAAGAGTTAAGTTTTGTTTTCAAAAATGTTTTTTTATGGTTTAATTTATTTTTGGACAATATAAAATGAATACAATCAATAAAAAGCATAAAAAAACTATTTTTTTAATGTTTTTATATGCATTACAAATTGACTAGCAGATTTTTTGCAGTGTATATTCTTGATGGGCATTGGCTGCACTGTATTAGTTGAGGTTGGTGTCACGACAGTATCGGGTCTGTCACTCACTGCCTCTGTCGCCTCAGTGCTTGCACCAATGTGCCCGTGTGCATCAACACTAATTAGCTTTTAATAGGGAGTAATTAACTGGAACATGAGTCCAAGGGGCCCGGGGGGATCGGGGAACACTTGGGCGCAGACACACACACGCATTTTTAGCAGTTGATGATGCCCAACATATGCTCCAGTTGCTCAGAAACGTTCAGATGCCAGCACATGTCTGACCCAGTTGTGCTGTTGTACTGTTGAGTTAAGTGTGTGTATCTGTGCATCTGATAAGAGCTACAACAGAACAGGAATTTGAGAAAATAAAAGCAGAATGCAGATTTAGATGAACTATTAGATACCACTCATATTTATGCTCCTGTTTTTTTTTATTTCAAGCCTTGAGAAATTTTGAATAATGAAAAACAAAAGGTATAGTTTCATCAAAAGCCCTTGGTATCTACAAATAAGTGATTTTAATTTTAAGTCCTGAAGTGCCTTTGAAATGTCCTTGTGAATGAATTTGAAAAGAAAATGGAATTTAAAGGTCTAAAATGTTTTTGCTCAGTGAAATTCCTATGGTCGCATGTTTGCCTCTAGGTGGCAGTAGAGGCCAATTTTCCTGTTCTTGTGGCTGTTCACATGTCTAATACCTTTGAAAACCAGCAACTGCTGAATGATGAATGATATGTAATGATCAGTTATTAAAATGAGATCATTCACTTGAATAAAGTTTCTAATCTCATATACAGGAGATCGGGGCTAGTTGTCACATGGGGAAGAGCACCATCTCGGTCACACGATCAGGTTTCAAGTCAAATCCAGTTACACAGTTGTATGTTTTTTCTAGCACTGGTTTTGTATGTTGTTTTCTGACACCCATGCAATTGCAATAAAACTGTCCTACTTCAGAATATTATTTGTGAATTCTCTCAATTTTCAATTTGTTTTTATTTTTGCTATAGTAAAACTATACACTACCAGTCAAAAGTTTTTTTTTATGTTTTTTAAAGAAGTCTCTTCTGCTCACCAAGCCTGCATTTATTTGAGAGCGAAATTGTAGAAATGAATACATTTGTTTAGCAAGGATGCTTTAAATTGATCAAAAATGATGCTAAAGACATTTCTAATGTTACAAATAATTTCTATGTCAGATAAATGCTTTTCTTCTAATCTTTCTATTCATCAAAAAACCTGAAAAAATTCTACTCAACTGTTTTCAACATAATAATAATAATAATAATAATAAATGTTTTTGAACAGCAAATCAGAATATTATAATGATTTCTGAGGGATCATGTGAGTGGAGTAATGATGCTAAAAAATCAGCTTTGAAATCACATTTTAAAATATATTCAAATAGAAAGCAGTTATTTTAAATAGTAAAAATATTTAAAAATGTTACTGTTTTTGCTAAACTTTGGATCAAATAAACGCAGGCTTGGTGAGCAGAAGAGACTTCTTTAAAAACATTAAAAATCTTGCTGTTCCAAAACTTTTGACTGGTAGTGTGTGAAATTTATATATATATATATATATATAATGGAATGGAATACAATATAACAACTTACACTTTTTTAGACAGTAACAGTGTAAATGTTTATAGTTTTTTGAAGATAAGACTTTAATGATTGTACTTACATAGAAATTGGCTTTTTAAAATTAAAACCACCTGCGAAATATTTTAGTAAAAGTGTGACAACCAGCCCCAATCTCCATGTATCACTTTCAATTCATGTGCATTAAACATGTAATTTAGTTTACATATGACTAATGTACATGGGTGTCTGTATTTTGCAGGTTTCCTGGTCCAGGGCTGAAGAAAGTTTCACACGGCTCAGAATCCAGACAAAAACCTCCTGAACCCGTCATCAGCCAGATCATCGACAAACTCAAACACATTAATCAGGTGACTTAGCGTTTATCAGAAAACACTCACATGCTATTTTACATGTGAATTTCACAATGCACATCTGTGAATAATCATACACTGCCATGCTGTCAGTCAGCACACAGACATACAGCCGTACATAAACTCATCACCTTTGCTTAAACTCCGTCACAGCAGTCTGCCTGTCATCACACACACAGATGTACATGTCTGCGCTCTGGTTTATGGCCGTGCTGTCTTGTAGATTATCAGGACGTGCGATAGGGGCTGCCGGTATCTGTACGCTAATGCAGACAAAGCAGAGGCTTTCATTCACTTTCTTCCTGCCTGCCTTTAAAAAACAACAGCTGCGTGTCGTATCACCTTGACTGTGTGTGTGTGAGTCAGGGTGTGTCTGCTTGTATTTCATGTACAGTTCGTTCCCTATTGTGACTGAGATCCCACAGTGATATTTGACCCTTTAGGGTTTTCTGTGCATATACTCTGGTAATCCTGAGAGAACAGCATCTGGCTCATCCACAGGAAGTTCACTGGGCGATCTAAAGGACGCCTCTTTCTCTGCTTCCTCTGTACCTGGAGGATGTGTGTTTTTGGCTGGGATTAAATGTATGTCGCAATGCAACCTCGTTGTGAATAGCTATAGGCTACAGTTAGTGCAGCTCAATCCAAGTGTGTGTTTCTGTGTGTGTGTACCTAGTATTCTCATACATTATGAGGACCAAATGTCCACACAAGTATAGTAATACCAGTAAATGTTGATCTTATGGGGAAACAAGCTTGTAAATCATCTTTCATCTTTATTTTATCCATTTCACATTTACATTTCAATATATTTATTCATTTAGCACTTAGAACTTCAAGTGAGGAATACAACATATAGCGTGAAGTGATAACAGTAGTCTAAAGTACTAAGGCGAAAATACATGAGTAAAATGGTCACACTTTATTTTAAGGTAAAATTAACAAACCGTTAACTGTGACTTTTGCCTCAATAAACTCCTAATTTGCTGTTTATTAATAGTTAGTAAGATAGTTGTTCAGTTATTGGGTATGATTAGGGATGCAGAATATGTGCTTTATATGTACTAATAAACAGCCAATATGTTATTAATAGGCTAATAAGCAACTAGTTAGTAGTTAGAATTGGTCCCTATACTAAAGTATTACCCTCATTTAATTAATGAAACCTTGGTAATTTATTCCTTTTATTTTTTTCCCTTTCAAATTTAATTTATACGGTTGATCTGGTTTATTTTTCATTATTTTAGTTTAGTTTAGTTTAGTTTAGTTTATATTTTTATTGAAATTGTTTTTCTGTTTTATTTTATTTTTTAATACTTGTTTGGTTTGCTTTTTAGTGTTTTTTTTTATTATAGACTGTTTTGTTTTATTTGTTTAATTTTGTTTTTTATTTCTACTTTTAAAAACAATTTTATTTTATTTCTGCTTTGTTCTATTTTGTTTTGTTTTGTGTTTGTTTGTTTGGTAACACTTATTGTTTGGTAACAATAAGGTGTCATTTTAGTTACATTAGTTAATGTATTGACTAACATGAACAAACAATGAACAATGCTTTTATTATAGTATTTAATAATATTTGTTAACGTTAATTAAAAAAAAAACAGTTGTGCAATTGTTAGTTCATGTTAGTTCACAGTGCATTAACTAATGTTAACAAATACAATTTTGATTTTAATAATACATTAGTAAGTGTTGAAATAATATTGACTAAGATTAATAAATGCTGTAGAAGTATTGTTCATTCTTAGTAGTTAACTAATGTTAACTAATGAAACCTTATTGTGAAGTGTTACCACTATTTTTGGTTTGCTTTATTGTTTTTATTATAGATTATATATTATGTTTTTTTTTTGCTTTGTTAAAACTATTTTTTATTTCTGCTTTGTTCTGTTTTGTTTTGTGTGTTTCTGTTAGTTTATTTTAATTTTTTGTTCTGTTTTTGCTATAAACAGTTTTGTTTTGTAGTTGTTGTTGTTACTTTATTTTGTCTATTAATACTTCTTGTAAACCCTTTGCACTTTGTTATTTAATCACTTTTATTTAATCTTTTTTTCATTATTTGTTCTGCTGTATATTATTATTATTATTATTATTATTATTATTGTTATTTTTAGCACTGCTTTTTTGGTTTGTTTTTTATTATAGACAGTTTTTTGGTTGCTTTATTTTGTTTTTTATTACTACTTGTTAAAACTATTTTTTTCTGCATTGTAGTATTTTTTCTTTTGTGTGTTTTTGTATTTTGTAGTATTTTGCTTGATTGCTATAAAATGTCTTTTTTGCTGTTGTTACTCTGCTTTATTTTGCATATTAATACTTCTCGTCACCTGCCTTTGCACTATTATTTAATTACTTTTATTTAATCTTGTTTATTTTATTTTAGTATTTTTTTATTTGTTCTGCTTTCATTTTTTTTTAATTTTCAACAGTGCTTTGATTTTATTATAGACTGTTTTTTTTGCGTTATTTTGTATTTTATTACTACTTGTTAAAACTATTTTTTTGTGTGTGTTTTTGTTTGCTTTGCTATAAAATGTCTTTTTTGTTGTTGTTGCTCTGCTTTATTTTGTCTGTTAATACTGCTTGTTAACTCCCTTTGCACTTTTTATTTAATCATTTTTATTTAATCTTGTTGATTAATTACATTTAATTATTTTAATCCTTAATTTTACTTTAATTAAGTAAGAAATAGGAGAGTGTGTGGGGTCCTGTGTATATCTTGCCTTAAAGCACGATGATATGTACGTGTTTGCTTTTGTGTAGTTTTGTGTGTGTTATACAAACCCACTGTGGCCTCAAACTCAATGGCCCCATCTGAGCGGATTAGCGCAGCGCTCTTGTTTAAACAGACCACAGAGACATCAGAGCGTCTCAGATGAGTCGTGGGTCTCGTCTGCCCTCAGGCTGTGGAGAAGAGCAGTGAGGTCACGCCTGCCATGGGACAGGCGCTCATTTTCTCAGTTACTCTACAAACAGACCTTCTCTACTCTTCTCTTCTCTTCTCTTCTCTTCTCTTCTCTTCTCTTCTCTTCTCTTCTCTTCTCTTCTCCATCTATCTGTGAAAGACTCACTATGACCTTCTTCCCATCTGTTTCTTCCTCCTGCGCAGCTCCTGTGTAGTGTCCAGCTGTTATTTCAAGACACACGTCACATAATTTATGTGCATGGCAATAATTTGCACACAGCGACAATGAAGACATACCCTAGACCTCTGTTGTATTCTGTCATTAAAAACAGAGGAAGAAACATAATGTCACAATTGCAGGGTTGCGAATACTTCATACTGATGTATGTGGTGTTTTTACACACACACACACACACACACACAGATGATATAGATCTGGTGACTGTATGATGTTAGTGCTGCAAGTGCATTTCAAAAGACCTCTATGGCATCTGTGAACCACAGATATACACATCCGCTGCCCCTATAAACACATAAACAAATCCGTAGACGTATGTTTGTTTCACTATATTATGTCATAGACTTCCACTGTTTTTCTTTAGGGTAGTGATGCATGATTTAGCTGATCAATGTATAAGCCTTTTTAAAAGAGAAGCTCATTTTCAGAATGAAAATATCCTGATAATTTACTCACCCCCATGTCTTTCAAAATGTTCATGTCTTTTTTCTTCAGTCGAAAAGAAATTAAGGTTTTTGAGGAAAACATTCCAGAATTTTTCTCCATATAGTGGACTTTAATGGGAAGCCAATGGGTTGAAGGTTCAAATTGCAGTGTCAATGCAGCTTTAAAGGGCTCTATACAATCCCAGCCGAGGAATAAAGGTCTTATCTAGCAAAACGATCGGTCATTCCCTAAAAAAATAAAAATGTTATATACTTTTTAACCACAAATGCTCATCTTGCACTAGCTCGACTTTGCACATTACATAATCATACACGCATGATGGCCTAAAAGTAAAGTGGCACTTACAGAAAAATGTAAAACAATGATGTCGGATGGTTTTGAAGTTGGAGGAAAAAATGAGATTTTTGAACCAAAGTACACAGACGAAGAACTAACCGCGTGTGAGTTTTTCAAGGTGGTTATGCAATGCATGAAGAGCTGGTGAAAAATGAGCATTTGTGGATTAAAAGAATAGAATTCTTTATATTTTTTAATAACATTACCAATCGTTTCACTAGATAAGACCCTTTTTCTTTGTCTGGGATTGTATAGAGATATTTGAAGATGCGTTGAAACTGCAATTTCAACCCGCTGGAGAAAAATCGTGGAATGTTTTTCTTCATTTCTTTTCAACTGAAGAAAGAAAGACATGAACATCTTGGATGACATGGGGTGATTAAATTATCAGCAAATTTTCATTCTGGAAGCGAACCGCTCCTTTAACTATAGTGAGGTCCAAATCAACAGGTTTTGCTGTTTTAGTGAGGCTTTTTTGAACAGAGAAGACCTCACAAGTACAGTCATGTAGGGTAAGATGTTTGTGTGGGTTGTTGATTAAACTGTGTGCACATATGTGATGTCTTTACTATGGCATTCTCTGACAAACATGAGATTAGTATTGCAGTCAACTCATTTGAAAGTGCACAATGTCCTTAATGAGATAGAACGAGACAAGACACAACAATTTCCAACGGCATGAGCAGCGCTATAGCCGATTGCACAGAAATCAAAAACTTTCCTAATTAAGCCTCTTGCACCATGACAGAGGCTGTTTAAATCATTCATAAGTTATTCAGTATTTAATCATTAATGTTCAGTTAGAATTCTGACAACATGAAGGAGCTCCAGTGAGTCTACAAAGTTGAGAAAAGTTCAACTTTATGCAAATAAGTAGTGTTCTTTGGATCTTAAATTGATAATTCCTCATCGTACTGATACTGCTGCTATTTTCAAATAATTCCCATGCAAAACATTGATTTAACATGAAGAAAACAGATTCCTTGTCAAAACAGAGTGACATATTATTTACTAACTATCAGTGACACGTCTGTGTCTTGAGTGAGGCTTTAGTGCAACTGGTAGTGTTTCCTTTACTTCACCCGCAGAAACTCAAACATCTTTTAATCAGATGTTCAGTTTAACTTAACCCTGTGATAATAGTTTACATCTGGTGTTATCTGGCACCGTGCTAATGTGTGTTCTCATTTGTTTCCAATAGCCGGGGGTTTGAGTTATTTCCCAGAGTGGACAGACAGAGCACTCCTATCAGACTTTTCCTAGCATTTCAGAAAGCCAATATCTCATCTTCTAGCCTGGGAGGCTTGTTACTTTTAGTATGTGCTACACTTTCTAAGTTGTAGTTCTATAAAACATTTTGGGTGTGTACCCATTTGATTTTATGGAGCAATAAGGTTTTTGGAAGCTCTTAACAGTGTTTGAAATATTTCTGTTCCCGGGGCATATGACGTGACAAGCCTGTGTCCCGAAGTGCGTTAGTGTAGCGGCACTAGAGATGGCTTGTTGGCTCCGATTTGGGCCTGTTCTGAAAGAAAGACACCGGGGAGTGCACTGAACACCAAAAGACAAAACTTTACCCTCCCTCAGCACTGCAGACCCCAATTTCTCACGCCTAATGCGGCTGATGTAATGGCTGTGCGAGGCCAAGTTTAGAGTAAGCTCGTCTCTATAAATGAAAAAAAAAATGACTTGGTGCTCAAGCTATTCCAAATGGGCAAGTGCTCAAAGAGTCTGTGTGTTCTTATCTGCATGCCTAAACATGACTCAGTCAGAGACAGATCTCTCAGGCCTAAATGTATGCGAGTTAGCACATTAGCCAGCGTTAAAGCTTAATATGATAATTATGAACACCTTTGTTAAAATATAATTGCATAAATGTATTACTACATGACTTTCTTCATTGAGACGAATACAGTTGGAGTTATATTAACCCTTGAATGCATACCTCGGGTCTTTAGCGACCCGGGACGTCATTTACTACCCTCTCCCTCCTTCATTTTTTTAAGTGTGGCATCAGCTTTTTTAGTATTCCTCAATTTATTCATTATGAACAATAGAACAAGAAAAAAATAATAAAATATAAAAGAATATGTAAATATCTGATGGCTAAATACATGCAATTCACTTTTTGATAGACAATGATGTGATGTTTCACTCGTAATTATCGCAGGCATTAAAAAAAAAGAATATCATCTGCAAAAATTGAATTGGTTTGAATGGCTTTACTGCAGAGCAATTATTGTATGCAATAAAATATAAATGTCACTGTTATTTGATGGTGGATGTGGTGAATAAGCTGCGAGCGATCAAAATAATGATTTTGAAGTCATTGAAAACAATTGCTTTGCGAATATGGTTCACAGAATATGAGATCGCAAATATGAGCTAGATGCTGAATGTACTGTGGAAGTGCGCTCTGACTATGACAGCGATGGTAAAATTATCTGCTTAAATTAAACCCTTCTAAGTTTCAAAAGGTAACAAAATATGCTTTGTTTTATTTTTTTGTAATTGTTCTTAAAATATCAAGAGAGTTTTTGGCTATCACAGGAGTTAGAGATTCATCCGTGCTGGATATATAGGTCCGGGTTGCTAAAGACCCGAATATGTAATAGTGATTGGCTAAATTGCATTTCAAGGTTAAAAAATGTCCTGGCTCTTCCAAACTTTATAATGGCAGTGAATGGGTGTTGAGATTTTGAAGCAAAATAAAGTGCATCCATCCATCATAAAAATGCCTTCAAACAAAGGCCTTCTGAAGCAAATTGATGCATTTGTCAAAAATCATATTTAATTGTTACATAGTTAATTGTTTATTTTACATAGTTAATTGTTTATTTTGTTTATATTGTTTATTTATTATTATTGTTTATGTTTATTTTGTATTTTGTATATTGTAAAGTTATTTGCTATTTTTGCACATTGTATGTCTTGTATAATTGTATATTGTTCTTTTTATTATGTCTTTTTTCGTGTCTGGTCCTGTCACTGTCATTCTATTGCACTGTGGAGCTTCTGTCACTACAACAAATTCCTAATATGTGTAAACATACATGGCAATAAAGCACATTCTGATTCTGATTCTTCTGATTCTGAAAATTTTATAAACAGTAATCTCTAGCCCTACGTCATCCACTGGAATGCACTCTCTCATGAACGCATGTACGGTTAGCGGACGCTAAGTTTTAAACATGGGGATTTTTCTTACACAAACATATAGATTCACTTCAGAAGGCCTTTATTAACCACCCCAAGCCATATGGAGCACTTTTTATGATGGATGGATGCACTTTATTGGACTTCAAAATCTCAACACTCATTCACTGCCATTATAAAGCTTGGAAGAGTCAGGACTTTTTTTAATATAACTCTGATTGTATTTGTCTGAAAGAAGAAAGTCATATACACCTATGATGGATTGAGGGTGAGTAAATCATGGGGTAATTTTCATTTTTGGGTGAACTATCCCTTTAAACTGAAATTTAAAACAAATTTTAAAACTGTATTAAGAAATTCGAAAATGGAAAACTATGCTTATCTTGGGGGAGACACGCATACAAATATTTGTCTCATATCATTGTATGAATGATAATTCAATGAAATTGTATAAGCTGCACAAATGTTCCCGGTTGGAAGGCAACATTTATGAATCATAACCCACCAAACTGTCAGGTTGATAGGTGTTTCCCACCACGGATGATTTTTATCCTTATTTTGCGGGTTGGCAAGTGCCAGTTTTAACCCTACCTATACAGTGCTAGCACATACATAATATGCTAGTGTTTATCAACCGTCTATTTGTGCCTGGAGGAAATGGCAGAGATGAAGCGCATAGCACACACCCTCCGTCTGTCTTCATGTGTGTTTGTGTTTGTTCCCATGACTGTCAAACATTCACTCATGCTGATTTGTAAAGTCTGCAGCGTCTCTTCGTGTTTATACAAGAATAGTGCGTCATTTGTGGACAGTTTACTTCTTTGCGGAGAGTTGTTAAACTACAAAACCTCTGGTTTGTTCTTAAAAATTAACCTTAATAAATGTGTAAAATCTCCCTGAATCCGTCTATGGCTAAAAAATCCCCCTGCATTAAACTTTTAAGGACTAACACGGTGAAACAAAGTTTCCAGAGACAGAAGTAATTTGTCTGTCCAGAATAAAAGCAAACAAGCTGCACAATCAGAATATATTAGAGGTTTAAGATTTATATGTTTGTTTTAAACCAGAATTGTAGTCCAGTGAGGCGAGCCAGTGTGAAATAGGAACCAAGCAGCTGACAAAAACACATTGTGCCTGGATTTCTAAATTAATTAAGCTATAATACCACT
The DNA here is from genome assembly GCA_012976165.1 of Labeo catla. Lineage (NCBI taxonomy): Eukaryota > Metazoa > Chordata > Actinopteri > Cypriniformes > Cyprinidae > Labeo > Labeo catla. The sequence continues at coordinate 998,329 of VONZ01000107.1, read as the reverse complement.
AATTAAGTTAGTAACAGGCTAGTAACTTGCTAATCGTGCTAACAACATGTTAGTAACATGCTAATCATGCTAAAACATGCTAGTAACTTGTTAATCATGGTAACAAGCTAGTAACATGCTAACCATGCTAGTAACTTGCTAATTAATCAGGCTAACAACATGTTAATCATGATAGAAACATGCCAGCAACATGCTAGTAATTTGCTAATCATGCTTCAACAAGCTAGTAACATGCTAATCATGCTAGAATCATGTTATTAACCTGGTAATTAATCAGGTTAATAACATGCTAATAATGCTAGAAACATTCTAGCAACACGTTAGTAACTTGTTAATTAATCAGGTTAACAACATGCTAATATTTCTAGAAATATGCTAGCAACATGCTAGTAACTTGCTAATCATGCTGTAAACATGTTAGTTACACGTTAATCATAATAGAATCATGTTAGCAACTTGCTAATCATGCTAACAACACGCTAATCATGTTAGAAACATACTAGTAACTTGCTAATCATGCTGACAACATGCTAGTAACATGCTAATCATAATAGAATCATGCTAGTAACCTGCTAATTATGCTAGTAACATGTTAATCATGCTATAAACATTCAAGCAAACATGCTAGTAAATTGTTGATCATGCCAACAGGCTAGTAACATGTTAATCATGGTATAAACATGCTAGTAACATGTTAATCATAATGTAATCATGCTAATCATAATAGAAACATGCTGATAACTTGTTACTCATGTTAACAACATGGTAGTAATATGTTAATCATGGTAAAACATTCTACCAACATGCTAGCAACATGCTAATCATAATAGAATCATACTAGTAACATGTAAATCATAATAAAATCATGCTAGTAACATGCTAATCATGCTAACAACAGGCTAGTAACATGCTAGTAATCATAGTGCAACATGCTAGTAATTTGTTAATCATGGTAACAACATGTTAATCATAATAGAAACATGCTAATAACTTGTTACTCATGTTAACAGCATGGTAGTGACATGCTAAGCATGTTGAAATGCTAATAACATGCTAATCATAATAGAATCATGATAGTAACTGGCTAAGCATGCTAGTAACATGCTAATCATGCTATAAACATACTAGAAACATGCTATTAACTTGCTAATCATGTTAAAAACATGTTGGCAATGTGCTAGTAACTTGTTAATCAAGTTAGCAACATGCTTAAACATACTAATATTATGATAATTTATGCTAACAACATGCTAAAACATGTTAGCAATATGTTAATTCATGGTAAAAACGTGTTAACATCTATCTACCTGTTTTTGTAATGGACTGTAGATCTTTCAAACTTTTTAAAACTGACAACTATTTCAAATTGAAAACCGTCAAGCTTTTACAACTTTTTGAAACTTTTTGTCTACGAACTTTACTGTCTAGTTATCAATACAATACCAATAATTAAATGTGCTTTTTGGTGACACTGTGGAGGTATATACAGAAGTTTTAATGCAGTTTTGCATTTGAGTTTTACTGGTGCCTATAACATTGGGGTACCAAGGACAGAGGTCGAGAAAATCATTAAATTCCTTGTCGACCGCTGCCCTCACATATATATTTAATTCACGCATATTGCTAAATTAGATTTTCATATTTAGGAAAATATGTCTTTCCGCTAGTGCCGTCATCAGCACCATCTGGACTTTCCAGGGTATTGAGTTACTGTTCAAAAAAAGCCCGTTCCCAGCGGAGCTCAGGGGATAGTGGTGAAACACTGCAATTATCTGATTGGTCTTTGATTATAGAAGTTCCCTCCAGCGTTGAGATGTGTCTACCATGTGTAGGGCAGAGAGGTGAGCATATATTACATGTCACTTCTCATGTTGTCCTAGATTTGTGGAATGTTCTGTGAAAAATTAGATGCTCTGTTTTTCTTTTTTCACGTACTATGAGAAAGAACTCTAGGCTAGATCTTTCACGCACACTCGCTTTTACTCTCATTTCCTGACTGGAACTTTTCTCTGGATTTCTTTTCCCCGCTTTATACCCTCACTTCTCTCTCTCTTTGAACTCCACCCTACATTTCTTATGCTTTTTCTCCCATGTTAATCCCACTTTCTTTCCCGCTCTCCTTCCTGACTGTGTTGAGTTGTATGTGACACACTCCAGTCCCGCAGCCCTCCTTCGCTCTAATTAGATCCAGCAGCAGAGATGGAGAATAAGGGAGGGCCACAGGTAAGGCAGGAGAGCAGACAGCAAAACAAACCAGAGCTCCGCATTCCAGCACGCAGCCTCTCGTCCTGCTGCCGCTGACTCCACCAGGACCTTTATACTCGACACCTCATCTACTCGAACACAAGGTACCAAAAAGTACCAAGCTCCGAAGGCCTCTTCACATCAGACACGAATTAGAAAAGGGAGAAGTTGCTGATGAATGTCTGTGCGCTCCAAGAGTTAAACAAATAGTCATCTATCTGAATGAAAAACAAGTTTACTCCCAGACAAAAAGTGGCAGTGATTGACAAATTTACTTGGTACAACGCAGTAGGTTTTATGTGAATTTGGGCATGGTAACACAGTAAATGTATTTTTAGTACACAGTCCAATTCTTTTTTTCAGTAATACCAAAATAATATCTAATAATTTGGAGATTTATTATTTGAAATGAATACTTGAGTTAAGCTGAAAAAAAATGACAGTAAATACATAATATTACAAAAATGCTTAATACAAATAAATTTTTTTTTAGAGAGAATCTTTTGAATGAATTCAGTTGATTTCTGAAAGATCATGTGACACTGAAGACTGAAGTAATGGTTGCTGAAAATTCAGCTTTACATCACAAGAATAAATTGCATTTTACAATATATTAAAGTAGAAACCAGTTATTTTAAATTATAATAATATTTCACATTTTTACTGTTTTTACTGTGTTTTTAAGCAAATAAATGCAACCTTGGTGGTTAGCATGAGAGACTTCTTTCAAAAACATTAAAAATAATCTGGAACTGAGCCAACCTCCATCCAATATGCAAATTTATCTGTGTTGTACTATTTATAATGTGAATCCTTGGATGTTTGTAAAGTATATGAGGGTTAAAGGGTTAGTTCACACAAAAATTAAATTCTGTAATTAATTTCTCACCCTCATGCCGTAAGACCTTCGTTCATCTTTGGAACACAAATTAAGACATTTTTGATCAAATTCAAGAGCTTTGTGATCCTGCATAGACACGTTCACGGCTCAGAAAGGCAGTAATGACACTGTTAAAATAGTCCATGTGACATCAGTGGTTCATCCTTAATTTTATGAAGCTATGAGAAAAATTTTTGTGCACAAAGTGCACATGCACTGGAGTACCATGACCTTTCTGGGTCTTGAACATGTCAGTTGCGTTGCTTATTCAGGGTCAGAAAGCTTTTGGATTTCATCAGAAATATCTTAATTTGTGTTCTGAAGACGAACGAAGGTCTTATGGGTTTGGAACGACATGGGGGTGAGTAATTATTGACAGAATTTTTATTTTTGAGTAAACTGTCCCTTTAACTGTGGGTGGTAGTTTGAAGGTTGTTAAACAAACCCTGCCATGGTTGCTTGAGTCTAAGTACACACAAACATGTATTTAGGAAAATTCTCTACACACACACTCACGCACACTTCAAATGGCAGCTTAATGTGTGTTTCAGTGGATGCTGGTTCGTTTGAAGGTGCGTGACTATGAGGGTTTCTCAAATAAACTGTGACACCTGACATTAAAGCAGTCTAGAAAGAGCTCCATAAATCCAGAGCAGAGTGGTGGTCGCGTTTGACCCCGATCCCAGCGCCGCTCCTGATGGCCTCTGCATGTGTCTGTTCCCAATGGCTTGATTTGCTGTGGCCCTCACACCAAAAACTCCCATACAGATATTGAAAACTGAAACTGACTGATATTTGGCCGAGATACAACTATTTGAAAATCTGGAATCTGAGGATGCAAAAAAAATCTAAATATTTTGAAAATCACCTTTAAAGTTATCCAAATGAAGTTCTTGGCAATGCATATTACTAATCAAAAGTAAGTTTTGATATATTTACAGTAGGAAATTTACAAAATATTGCCATGGTTGAAATTTATATACTTAATATCCTAATGATTTTTGGCAAAAAAGAAAAATCAATCATTTTGACCCATACAATGTATTTTTGGCTATTGCTACAAATATACCCGTGCTACTTAAGACTGTTTTGTGGTCCAGGGTCACATATCTTTCCTTTTAATGCAGTAATCTTGTTCTGACAACCTTAATGTGTCTCATGTGGTCTCTTTCCTCTAGCTTTTTCTCTCTTATGCTGTTTTTACTTTTAAATACTTCATTTTCATTCATTATTTGCTTTTAAACACTTAATTTTCATTCATTATTAAGAAAAGTCATAAATGAGAACATTGCAGGTTTATGTCATTCGTCCTTGCGTGGTTATATCATGTCCATGAACAGAGAAAAAAAGATCTGTGGTAGCAGATTTGCTGCTTGGTTTTATCAGTGACATATTTTAAATGTTGGAGGACTTTCTTCTTCCTGTTAGTGGCTTGTAGCAGAATGACAAATAAGTTTCATTATGTTGATCACGGGAAAACATCAGTATAACTCAAGCCATCAGATTCATTCATGCAGAAAATCAGTGCATAAACAGAAAAACTGTTCAAGTGTCATGCAATTTCATCTTTCAACCACAGATGGCGATATTGAGGCCAAAGTTCTGTAGTGCAGCTTTAGTAAAGTAGTCAAATTTGATTCATTTTAGAGCTTTTGCTGCCCTAAAAGCTTAGTTAGCCACCTGTAGTTACCCACTTTTACAAGTAGCATGTAGTTAAAGTTAAACTACTTTTTCAAAAGAGTAGCTTGAAAAGCTAGTTTTAGAGTAATTTCTGATTATCTCATTGATGTCTATTTTTATTTCCACTTAGAAATTTTAAAAGAAACATCTGAGACAAAATTGATAGTTAAATGAAACCCCACGAAGTCTCCTGAGCTATGAAACGGGCAACCTCTGGGCACTTTCTTGCATCTCTCCTCTATAGTAGGTTCTCACATTCCCTCCTTCTCCTCCATCCCCCTCTCTTTTTCATCTATCTGTTCCTCTCTCCCCTGCTGTCTAGGAGGTCAGACGGAGCACATGAGAGGTCTTTTCCTTCCAATTAGTTAGCTGCTAATGAGGCTGAAGCCCCCAGACCCTCCTCCCAGCAGTCCTCTCAGCAAAGCCCCCTCAACCCGCAGGCCAGAAGTTTGGTGCCCCCCTGCTGTCACCAATCTACCCCCACCCCACTGGCTACAATTACCACACAGCCAGCCAACAACAGCCCTATAACCAGAGCTCATCTGTGCTGAAATGGGCAACACCTTACATGGCCAGCGACAAACCTGTTTACTAACAGGACGTATTTGTTATCCTGATCTGCTGGAAAGACTTCCTGTAACATGGAAATATTAGAGAGGGCACTTCCTGAGCTACTGATAGACCAGAAATACAGTACTTGCTATCAGTGGGATGCAAAATAAACTAAAGCATATGTTTTAAGGTGGCTTAAGTGTTCCCAAACACCTGTATCACCTCATCTACAGCTCGACAGACAGACTAAATAACTCTTTAGGAAGTTAAACTATGGCAGCTATTGTCCTTCTTTCTTAATACTGGTTTAAAATTTGTTTTAAATTTTCAGTTTAAAGGGATAGTTCACCGAAAAATTAAAATTACCCCATGACTTACTTACGCTCAAGCCATCCTAAGTGTATATGGCTTTCTTCTTTCAGATAAATGCAGTCAGAGTTATAATAAAAAATTTTCTGGCTCTTACAAGATTTATAATGGCAGTGAATGGGTGTTGAGATTTTGAAATCCAATAAAGTGCATCCACCTATCATAAAAAGTACTCCACACGGGACCGGGGGGTTAATAAAGGCTTTCTCAAGTGATTCAATGCATTTTTGTAAGAAAAATATCAATATTTAAAACTTTATAAACCATAATCCCTAGCTTCTGTTAACTGTCATACGCATGTTCACGAAAGAGTGGTGTTTAAGCAAATGGCATAAGCTTTGTTGAGAATATACTAGTCTTAAAAGAACCAAGTTTTGCTTACAGCAAAGGAAAACTTTCTCCTTTTTGCTTATATCAAAATCATCTGACATTTTTCTATGCGCTTCCATATTTGTCACTTCTATCACTGTCATGAACGTGCATATGACACTTAGTGGAATCTAAAGATTACGGTTTATAAAGTTGTATGTATGGACAATTTTTTTTAATTGCTTTAGAAGGCCTGTATTACCCACCCGGAGCCATGTGAAGTATTTTATGATGGATTTATGGACTTTTATTGGACTTCATCTGTCCAACTTTATCTTAAACCCTATTCACTGCCATTATAAACCATGGAATTAGATGTGATTAACATCTAAAATAAGCAAGACTTTTTAATTTAAGATGGGCTAATTTTTCAATGCATTTAAAGTAAGAGGAAAAATTAAATAGTTATTATATAGACTACCGTTTCAGAAAATTAATACCTTTATTCAGAAAGGGTGCATTCAACTGTTATAAAGTGACAGTAAAGACATTTATAATGATAAAAAATATTTCTGTTTCAAAGAGTTCTATTCTTTGAACATTCTATTTAAAGAATCCTGAAAAAATTTATCATGTATCAAATGTTTCCACAAAGTCTTAAGTAGCACAGCTGTTTTCAACGTTGATAATAATAAGAAATATTTCTTGAGCAGCAAATCAGCATATTAGAATGATTTCTGAAGGATCATGTGACACTGAAGACCAGAGTAGATGCATTTTAAATGATAATAATATTTCACAATATTTTTTACTGTATTTTTGATCAAGTAAATGAAGCTTTGGGGAGCGTAAGAGACTTCTTTTAAAATTTAAAAAATAGAGCTATTACACTCCAAAAAATTCTGGGTGAAATATGGACAAACCACATTTTAACCATAGCAATATTAGTTTTATTTAACTTAACTATTACTTAAAAATTACTATTTCTTGCTCAAAATGGGTTGGAAATGAACATTTATTAGTATGCTCAATAAATAAACATTTATTAATAAGTTAAATAATAATGAAATACTAAACATTTGTGCTTATTAATACATGTTCACATTTTGATGTGTCTGATTTTTAGTGTACAACCTATTTTGGATTAATTTTAAGCTAGCCATATAGTAACCTTTAAACAATAGTGGAGTTAAATAAAACTACCCACAAGGTTGGGTTAAACATTTAAACATTTAACCCTGGGTTTTTAACCCAGCATTTTTAGAGTGTACAAACCTAAACATTTAAACAGTTGTTTATAGTGAATGTTTTAAGCAATCAGTGGACATTTAGCAAAGCATGCTTAATTTGGTTAGACAGGAAATGACAAAAGCATGCAGAGGTTCCCAAAAATGTTTATTATTCTGCTATATGATGAATGCTTAATGACTATAAAAACCATGAATTATTTCATTTTATTTTATTGTGTGTGTGTATGTAGTTTTGTTTTACAGTTTAACTACATACTAAAAAATGCAGGGGTTACAAACAACCCAGCGCTGGGTAAAATATGGACAAACTCAACAACTGGGTTGTTTTGACCCAGTGGTTGGGTACTTTTATTTAACTCAGTTATTGTTGAGTTGTTTTTAACCCAGCATTTTTTAAAATGTGAGTGCTGTTAGTTTTATTTCATTTTAGGTTTTAATTTAATTTGCTTGCTTTTTTGTTAACCTTGGTTTTACATGAGTAGTTTTTGTTTGGGAAGGTAACCCTGGTATGCTCTGTCGCCCCACCGGGAGCTGTGCCTTGCATCTGGGGGTCGGTGTTCCTGACAAACATGATTCTTGTTGCCTTATGAGGACTGTAGATTGAATACATTGAGATGTGCTTGTGTGCGATGGAGAGAGACTTACAGGTGGAAGGGTTACGGTCGTGTTGTTTCTCAGGCTGTAGTGAAACTCAAGCCTCCCCTGGGCTCTCTGTGAGATTTGCCTCTCTGTGCTGTTTCTCATGACTCGTCTGTATCTCCCAGCGTGAGCCGAGAGAGAAACGCGGCGCTCCATCAGCAGCCTCGCTGGAAAACACAACAGGAGCCTCTCGGCGGGTCAGAGGTCTCACTTCCTGTTTCCTTTCCGTGCAGGGTCATCATAGGGTCTTCTCTGTCTCTCTTTCCTTTTGTTACGGGGGCCTCACAGCGCAAATCAATGTCTCTACAATGTAGCAGTTGGATTATATGAGAAAGACAGAAGAGGAAGGAGGAAGCGCTCACACATGTGGCGTACTGCTCAGTCTCAGTGCTGAAGATGAGCCTTCAGCGAGACCTGGGATGTTACTGTAAAACACACACATTTCTAGACTGCGTGTATGGATCTTTTCAAGCTGCTTGTGTAGATCATATTATACTCTTACATCTGTCTGCATAAATGTGAAAAATGGTTGAGGTTATAGATCAGAGTTGTCAGACATATTTTAAAACAAAAGGGAGCTTGTGGAATTACGCGATTCACAAGAGGATTTTAGATAACATGGGGCCATGGGGACTAATAGACGTTTAATAAGAAATCACTGTCTATTATAGTATTATTATTATTACAGTTTTGAAAAGAAAAAAAGAACATCACAGAGTTCTCTTGGGTACATGACTGAAGTAGTCTAAAATCATACATGAAGACAGTTTGGTCTAAAGAAAAAAACTTTATTTTCATTTAAAATCTGACTGCAAAATCTGACAGAATCAAATTAGTATTAATGTGTTATGTATAATAATCAGTCAGTGATAAAAATTATGAAACTAACTACTTTTTGCAGAATTAATTATTCAGCTCATTGAGACTGAATAATGACTTCAGTGTCAGTTTAAATCTCACACAAACCTATTGCAGATGTATATATAGCACATGAATCACGTTGACTGCTTTTATAATACTTTTACCCTTCTTTTGCATTTTTTAAGGCTTGGAAGCTTCAGTGCCTTTGCATTGCATTGGAAAAGAGCAGCCAGCACATTCTTTAAAATATCTTCTTTTGTGTTACACAGAATAAAGAAAAGCATATGATTTGGAGAAACGTGAGGGTGATGGAAGTTTTATTAGTAGGTGGACTGTTCCTTTAAAATTGTGGTTCTTAACCTTTTAGACTCCAGGGAAGGGTTATCAGGTTTTCACAACAAAACCCGCCCAGTTGCTACTCAAAACTAGCCCAAAAGTAGCCCAATCGTGTTTCAAGGGGGTACCCCGGTAAAAAACGCATTACAAGGGGGTAAAATACATCAGTGGGGTTGCTTCAACCCTCGGACATGAAAAACAACCCACAGCAACTGTGTGAAAGTAGCCCAATTCCCGCTGACTTGGCAACAATGCTTCAGTGTCCCCCATTAGCAACAATATTTGAAGGCCTCATGGTTTTTCTAGTTAATTCTGATTTACTGAATTAGGATTTTGAAATTTTTTTTATATTGTTACATATTTACTCACAATTCCTACACATATAAAACATTAGAGCTTTGCATTACTTTTTTAAAGGGATAGTTCACCCAAAAATTAAAATTCAGTCGTTAACTACACACCCTCATGTCATTCCAAACCTGTAAGACTTTTGTTCATCTTCAAAGCACAAATTAAGATATTTTTGCTGAAATTTTGACCCTTCATAGACAGAAACACAACTATCATGTTGAAGGCCCAGAAAGGTAGTAAGGACATCAGTAAAATAGTCCATGTGACGTCAGTGGTTCAACCGTTAAGCTACTGCGTCTCATGAACACGTGTCAAAGACTGACACGGAAGAGAAGAAATTGATGAATGAAGTCATTATTTTTGTTTTCTTTGCACACAAACAGTATTCTCGAAGCTTCATAAAATTACAGTTGAACCACTGATGTCCTTACTAGGGCTGCCCTCGACTAAAGTTTTTTCTGGTCGACTAGTAGTTGTTCATTTTAAGCATTAATCAAAAATTAGTCGCACATTTATTAATAAACCATAAAATCATAATACTGAGCCTTTAATTGCCTACATAACCTAAAAAGCGCTCAACGCACACTTGAACTTGCCACAGCACCTGGGCAGATAATAATTAATTTATAGTAATTATGAATGTGTCACGGAAAAAACAGCAAGGAGACATCATTAACGTTTTAATAATATATTGATCAACCAGCACTTTCTTTGTTTTCGGTTTAAGAGATGAAGTCGGCAACACTGACTCGTCATCTCTGCTGTAGTTGATGCGGATGTTTCATACGGATTACATAATCTAATATTATTTTTTTTTCTGTTTGAATTGGTTAATTTAAAAGTAGACATTTCACTCTTTATAGATATATTTTTTATGTCTGTAAGGCAAGTTTACACAGAGTTTCTAAGTTTCATGCTCAAGTTAACGTAGGTCGAGACGGCAGAAAGCGCATCCTGTTTGTTTTATTTTACAAAAGCACAATGTTTTGTTGTTATTCTGAGTGCACACAAATAAGTCTTTACAGATTCGAAATATGTATTACTTTTATCTGTATGACCAAAAATGACAGAGTATTTTAAGTGCAATTTTAATATCTTAATTCGTCTTCCGAAGATGAACGAAGGTCTTACCGGTTTAAAACGACATGGCATGGTCCCCTAGTGGGCCCTGACTGCTTAGTTGAGAAGCACTGCTTTAAAGCACACAATGTGTGCCCATGAGAGAATGCTGAGCTGGGAATCAGATGGGTGATATCAGATGCACTGCTTTCAGACCACATGACTCTGGGAACGATGGCGATAACATGTCAAGCCCTGGAGCAGAAGACAAGCGAAGCCTGTCTTCAGACACTAATTAGATTTAGCCACCAGCTCTCCTATCAGAAACTCTTTTAGCTCCCACTGCTCTGTCAAACAATCGCTTGCATTTACTGCAAACATGCCAACATTAACACCGCCAGATAAAAGGCTTGTGAATTCTTTCTCTTCAGTTTTTTTTTTTGGGAAAAGTGCAGGATATAGAGCGTTTCATTTCATCTCAGCTCTTCCAGACACATCTTTATACAAACATAAACAACAAAAACAACAATGAAGCCCACCTTTCTGAATTTGTGTAGTTTTGCTTCCTTTTTTCCCTTCAGATGAAAGAGATATCTTTGTTCAAAGGCACACAAATCTGTAATTTGTTTTGCTTTCTTTGATAAATGGCTTTGTTACAGCACTGGGGAAGCTACTACAGAGACTTGTTTAGATTGCAAAGGAACTGATTCAGACGAATGTGGTAAAATACTCATAAATCATCTTTGGAGAAGCCCACACCCAGGCCGCTAGAGGAGGCCTGCTCTTTGTGCTCCTGTCCCAACAGGTATTAGTTCTAGGAAATGAATCTGTCTCTTTCATCTGTCTCAGACGTACTGTGTCTTGCGTGACTGCCTCTGCTTCAGACAGGTGAGCGGGGACACTGGGAGAGAAAGAGAAAGGGAATAGAGCTCCACAAAACTCCCCTCTTTATCACCTCAAATTCAATAAATGTTGAGTAATGCATGAAATGTGCGCGCATGCGGGTCCGTATTGAAGTTTCCATGACTCACACAGTGAAAATGTACCATTTTTATCCCTTCTTTCCTCAAGTATGAGCCACAACAACTAAAGTGGTTGTAAGGTCCTTACCAATCCACAAAAAAACACTCATTGCTGCTGTTTATGTGTGTGTGTGACCTTTGGTTGGTTTCATATAAATGAGGAAATTCAAAAGCACTTTATGTAGGGCAGAGGTCATAATGTAATCATTTTAAGAATGCAGGAAATTACAATTCAAACGAAATTACACCGAGGTTAAGCACCAGGCTTATTCAATTATTCAGATTCTTTTCTAAAGAACGATATGCGCTGCAAGCATTTGAGTGTGTTCATATTGATCCAGATTTAAGCGCAGCAGTGCTTTGCATTAAGTTTGGAAACAGTAAAAAATACAGTAAAAACAGTAATAATGCAAAATATTATTGCAATTTAAAATAACTGTTTTCTATTTGAATGTATTTTAAAATGTAATTGATTTTTGTGATGCAAAGCTGAATTTTCAGCATCAATACTCCCGATCACATGATCCTTCAGAAGTCATTTTTATATGTTGACTTGCTGCTCAAGAAACATAATTGTCAATGTTGAAAACAGCTGTGCTGCGTTATATTTTTTTTGTGGACACCGTGATACATTTTCTTCCGTGATTCTTTGATGAATAGAAAATTCAAAAGACTGGCATTCTTTTGGAATGTACATTTTTTGTAACATTCTAATTGTCTTTACTGTCACTTCTGATCAGTTTAATGCATCCTTGCTGAATAAAACTAATTTCTCTTTCTCTCTCTCAGAAAAAAATCCTACCGCAAACTTCTGAACTGTAGTGTATGTGCGTTTAGCTGTTTCATATATACTATAACAGCATGCAGAGCACCATATGAACAGACCACAAGCTACGGCACAAGTCCAGACATGCTCGTTTTTCATCTCAAACAGGCACAATACGTGGTATGATGCTAATCTGAGGTAGGATGGAAAAAAGTCTTCGCTACATTTCATCCGGTTTCCTCGGTTTCTCTCTCTCGCAAACACATAAACATGTAGGCTGCTGTAAAGGGAAGCCATGTCCCTGTCCTGACCCTGTTTGGGTTACACTTCAGAGCGGTGACACGCTGGATATGAGGCTGCAGCGCGAGGGCCAAACCGCAGGCTTTATCTCCGTCCCCTCTGGGGTCTTTATACCCCGGCCATACACAACCCTCAGCTGCTCACTGCCGCCCCACAGCGTGTGTTGTGGTTACCAGAAAGAGAGACAGAGAAAAAAAATCTTGTCCTCTCATGTTTTCTTCTCAGTAGGTGGATTTGGGGTTTTTTTGTCAGTGTTGGAAATGTATTGTAAGGCTGACTAAGGGAAGAGATCAAACAAGAAGTTTTGCTGCAAAACTTGTTTTAAAGAGGAAATGGGAAGGGATGGTATGGAAGTCACATTTTCGCCACAGAAAATATCAATTAAAAAATTTAATTGCAACTTTTTATCTCACAATTCAGACATTTTTTCCATTAAATTATAGGAAAAATCTGAATTGTGAAGTATAAATTCGCAATTTCGTTAGGATTTATAAATTTTTATTTATTTATTTTTTTTCTTGCAGTTCTGATGTTACATTTCTCAATTCAGTTTTTGTTTTGTTTCTGACATGGAATGAACAATTAAAAAGTTAATTGTGACCTTTTTTTACAATTCTGACTTTTCTGTCTTGCAGTTTCAAGTTTATATGTCGGAATTTTAAGTTTATGCAGTTTTGAGTTTATATCTCTCAGTTGTGAAAAAGAGTGGGTGATGGGTGATATATTGGTAGACACGATAAACCATTATAAATTTGTCAAACAGTAGATTTTCTTAACAGGACTATATTCTCTATCGCAGTTACACTCTCATGTCACGTCGGTGTTCTACATGTTTACAAAAATGTATCATTTCTAGATTAAGTGATCTTTAAAAGACATCTTGCAGACGTACTTGTGCTGTCTGGGTAATGACAAGATGCAACGCTACCCTGATAGCACACATACATCACGGAGACGTCCATTTGACGTCTGCATTTACGTCTGGAAGACATATTTTTTTGAGTGTTTGCTCATCTGCAATACGTCTATAGACGTCTATACACAGTAGATGCTTTCCAAATCAAGTGATCTTTAACAGACATCTTGCGGATGTACTTGTGCTACCTGGGTAATGACAAGATACAACGCTATTCGACATGATTTTACGAAGGGAACAAGTGCTGTATCCAAAATAAAATGAGCAGAGGGCAAACATGGAGCAACGAGGGTGTAAAGTGTATTTTACGAGCTCTTTGTGAGTTCGCAGGTTGTGAAAATAAATCATATACACGCAACAATGAGCGTGTTTAGTCCAGTAGATGACATTAGGTGTATTCCACTTTAAGGCTACGTTTACACTGCGAGCCATAGTGCTCAATTCAGATTTTTTGTCAGATCCGAATTTGTTGTATACCTGTTCACATTGTTGCTTTAAATGTGGCCGATATCAGATTCCCAGCGTGAACAGATCATGGTTCTGATCATGGCGCTGTCATACGGAAGTGAACACGGAGGACATAAAGTGATTATGCATTTATTTATAGTGTGATCTGCAGCCGAAGCCAGCAAAATTATGCACTGGCAATATGAAGACTAAAATCACGGATGTGACAAAAGACAGCAGAGTTTTGAAACTGTTATGATACGAGCCCTCGTGTTTTGCTTGTATATAGTGTTGTCACTGTAATAGCTGTGACCATAATGAAATGCTATGGTGCCCCGAGTTTGAACTTCCAAAATGCAGTTTAAATGTGGCTTCAAACAATCCCAGCCGAGGAAGAAGGGTCTTATCTAGCGAAGCGATTGGTTTTCATAAAAATAATACAATTTATATACTTTTTAATGTCAAATGCTCGTCTTGTCTTGCTTTTCCCGAACTCTGTTTTTTTCCGGTTCATGACAGTTAGGGTATGTTGAAAAACTCCCATCTCATGTTCTCCCTCAGCTTCAGAATTGTCATGTATTGCTGTTTTATCTTTTTTGTAAAGGGTGTTTGATCTTCTTTGCATGTTCACTTTGCAAAGACTGGGTTGGTACTTCTGCAGTGATGTAGGATGATTTTGAAATGATTTTTGAAGCTGAGGGAGAAAAGTTCAGGCAGAGCAAGGCAAGATGAGCGTTTGACATTAAAAAGTAAATAAATTGTATTATTTTTATGAAAATAACCGATCGTTTCACTAGATAAGACTATTCTTCCTCGGCTGGGATCATTTACAACCGCATTTGGGATTGTTTGAAGCCGCATTTAAACTGTATGGAAGTTTTGGAAGTTCAAAATTGGGGCACCATATCAGTCCATTATATGGAGAAAAATCCTGAAATGTTTTCCTCAAAAAACAATTTCTTTACGACTGAAGAAAGAAAAAACATCTTGGATGACAAGGGGGTGAGTACATTATTTGTGAATTGTTGTTCTGGAAGTGGACTTCTCCTTTAAGATGGAGGTAATCTAGAAATATCTGTGGTGCTTTTAATTTAATATTAACTATTACAATAGTTTAAACATCGGTTTAAGGATTAAAACAAACCCCTAACTTTAAGTTTAAACTTCATTGTATAGCACGCGCTTCATGTTTATACTACGACCGCGTGAGTATCTTAAATCAGAGTTTTCAAGGGGTTGCAAGGGAATGATGGAAAATAGTGTAAACTAATTTATTTACAGAATCATAGCAACCCCAAAGCAACACTCACTCACAAGACCATATCATCAGGGCAGCAGGTTTTCTGGATGAGATCTGCGCTGGGCTAATCATTGTTTAGTCACGGTCTTATAATTTCCAGAAACCCGTCTGTGAGTTTTCTCCTCTTATACGCTCCATTGCTTGCCTGCTTGATTAAACAGTAAACTGCCATGTGGCATTACTATATTGCTCTGAGCGCTGACCCTGAGCAGAGTTCAGGCCTGGCGTGGGGCTCAACGACAGGTCTGTGGTCACTGCGTCTCTCTCTTGCCACTGAGCACTTTGCCATATGTTGGCCTTTTGTGAGTTTGTGAGCTGAGTTTTCCTTTGCGTTCTGTGTAGTAAGGGAAAGAAGGGATCGCATGGCTGAACAGACACTAATTGCATTTTTTGCATTGAGCTCCGCTGCATTCCATGAGCTCTGTGTTCCCAAAGCCTCTGGACCGCAGAGAGAAACAGGAGGAGGGGAGTCCTCAAGTATGAGGCTTGTTCTTGATTTATCAAGCATATTTGGTTTTATTTGTGTCCTCTGTGCTTCCCTGAGGCTCTCCAGTATGCTCCAGGCTTCTTACACAGCAGCAGCGTCACTGAAATTGACACACTGCATTGTTTTTCACAAAAATTGTGGTTTCACAAAAATATTAAGCAGTAATTGTTTTCAACATTGACAATAATAAGTAATGTCTCTTGAACAGCAAATTAGCATATTATAATGATTGAAGGATCATCTGAAGGATCATGTGACACTAAAGACTGGAGTAATGATGCTGAAAATTAAGTTTTGATCACAGAAATAAATTACACATTTAAAATATATTCAAATAGAAAGCAGTTTTTAAAAAATATAATAAAATTTACCAATTTTACTGTATTTTTTAAAATCAAATAAATCCAGTCTTGGTGTGCATAAGAGACTTCTTTCAAAAATCTTCAAACCCAAACCTTTTAAAACTATTTTTAACCAATCACCACTCATTGTTCAGTATTGGTCCACCTCATCTTTCAGACCACATCTCCACCTGTAATTATTAAATGTTTGCTCATAATAAAATCTAATTTACATAAGATGGAGAGCTACAATTACCAAGGAACCAAACCCAGTGAGTGTTTAGAGCATAGACTACATACTGCTTAAAGGGATAGTTCACCCAAAAATAAAAAATTCTGTCATTATTGTCGTTCCAAATTCATCGGAACACAAATTAAGATATTTTTGATGAAATCTGGGAGCTTTCTGACCCTGCATAGACAGCAACGCAACTACCTCGTTCAAGGCCCAGAAAGGTAGTGAGGATATTGTTAACCCTTTTAAACCGTCTGTGTCGGCGCCGACACATTAAACCAAGCTGTATTCATTCATTTGTACTATCAAAACAATTCAAATTGCTTCTGACAGTAGACAACATGCGCTTTCTGGCAACGTATAGCTAATTGTGGTAGTTTCTTGTGCTCCGTCGGCAAATGACAACAGATTTCCCGGAGAGTGGGAAGGAGGAATTTGAATGGAGTGTGGAGATTTGGATTGCGTAAAATAATAAACGAAACTGTTTACAAACTCACCACACAAAACTAATGGTCAATAACTGTACTTTTTTGAAAGGCATTTGTTTTCTGAGTTTTACAGTCAAATAAACAAAATATGTAAGAAAAATTACCTATTTTACCCTTAGGTCTTAAAGGGTTAAAATAGTCCATGTGACATCAGTGGTTCAACCGTAATGTTATAAAGCTATGAAAATATTTTTTGTGTTCAAAGAAAACAAAAATACTCATGAATGCTCATCGAAGACATGGAAGAGAAGAAATTGTTGAATAAAGTCATTATTTTTGTTTTCTTTTGTGTTCTGAAGATGAACGAAAGTCTTACGTAACGACATGAGGGTGAGTAATTTATGACAGAATTGTAATTTTGGGTACACTGTCCCTGTTTTCTGACTTGCTGAATAGACAGTGTTTGTAGACCTGTCACTGTGCGACAGATGTCTTTTTTCAAACAATGGGTGAGTAATTCACTCCATTATTTTATATTGCTTCATAAAAGCCTATATGGCAAAACACTGAGTTGTTAAATAAGTTTACAGTGCATTTTCATAGTGTTTCTGCTGAATTCAGCACACAATGTGTGACAAAAATAGACTCCAAAATACTAGTCGCACATGCTGTACTGTTACATAGCATTATGTTAACATAGTAAGCAGAATTAATGTAAGATTGTTGTTGCTTCACAGCATGAACAATTTCTCTTTTTTTCTTCACCGTGACACAGTGGCACCAGCTACTCAGCCAAACCAAAGCATCCTGTGCTACCTCAGCTGGCCACCGCACATGTGCATGTGTGTGTGTGTGTTGTGTGGGGCAGCAAGTGGCTATGCTCCATCCATTCGGCCTACTCTCCATACACCCAGTGCCAAACAGGCAGCCAAACAGCTTTTCTCTTTTCTTTTCTCCCTCTACCTTTTTTAGAGTTTGTTTTAAAATACCCTCGACCGCATTTCTCTCTCTCTCTTTCTCTTTACGACTGTTTGCTTTCAGAGTTTAAATGGTTTGTGGGGACGGCCTGTCTTGCGTCGTTACTGGGCAACAGTCTTCAGGAAGGAATTCGGAGCCCTCAGTAAATGTGCTTAGGGCTTAGACTCATGCAGCTCTCCAAAAACATGCTGGTGAAACAAGAGAGCCGAGTGCATTAAAGGCCCATTCCTCGCACAGGGAAAACAGACGCGCTTGTTGTTATTTCAGTTACGTGAACAGCGCAAGTCAGTGCGGTTTCGCTAGGTGGCGCTATCCTGAACTGATTTTCACACCGTTATCAGTTGGCCTTTGTCCGTTTTATGCTTTTTGGTGTCATTGCCGGTGGGCAAACTGCATAAATGAATCAGCTTCTCTGTCAACGCTATAACCGGCCCTGTGGACTTGTTCAAACAGAGGCGGTCTGTGCCTCCCGTGTTTCGGGCCTGAATGAAGGCCTGTGTGGAGATCTGGTGGAACATGTTGTATGACTTTCCCTGCTGACCTCCTGAGAATGTGCTGACATTAAATCACAGACGAAAGGGGTTTATATGTTTAGTAAGGCCTGTTTATCTTCTAAGGGGTATAATATAATAATTATCCATTTTTTTGAAAGAGAGGGTGAGCTGTGCGCTGGTCAGAAGCCGTTGCCTTATGATTTGTTTCAGAGCGAAGCCATCCATAGCCAGACCCATCTGATCTCAATTTTCTCCTGTAGACAAAAACAACAACAGCAACGAAAAAAAGACCCAACAACAACAAGCACATGCTTGTGTCCGCACATCGGAAGGAAATCAATAAAAGAGGGAGACAGAGTAGAAAGATTAAAGGAAAAGCAGAAGACGGAGGGGGACGGTGGAATTTTCAGCAATTATAGTTTGGCAAAACACAACAGCGGTCGATGTAAGAATCAACTCATTTAACGTTTATCCTTTTATGATGACTCTATTTCAGTGCCTTGCTGTTTAAAAAGAAGTCTGTTGGAAATGAGTGGCTTGATGAGATAATTTAACTTTATGTATTTAACCTTATCATGCTCCAAAATCAATCCTCAATATGAAGTTTTATACATACCACATACACCGCATACCACGCATAATGCATATGAAGCAATTTATGAAATTTCATTTTTGTCAAGAAGCAGCTGATCCGTTTAACCCAAAATTAGATCAGAATAATTGGTGGATGCATACCCATCAAGATTTAGGTTAAAAATAATACTGAAAGTGTAGGTTCTTTATCTGGTTTGAATTTTATCACTATTATGCCCCTTTTTACAATATGTAATATACATCTCAAGTGTCCCCAGAATGTGTCTGTGAATTTTTGGAGATCTCCAAATGGGGGCGGGAACTCGGGTGTGGCTTCCTCCCATTGACAGACAAGCGCTGAATAGCGTAGTGGATAAACAGTTAATAAAATTATGCGATATAAGATCGCCGGGACGTTCCGTAACTCCCCAACCGGACCTCACCGGACAATGGGACGCGGTTACACTCAGTTACACTCAGCGTCACTACACCCTCCTACCCTGCGAATTTCAAGTCCCGGGATGCCCCATTTCTCAAAACAAAGCGATAGAGTAAAACCTTTCCCCTGCGCTGCGCTGTGACGGGCTGGGGGGTGATTCCCGTTTATATCATTAAGCAGAGGTTCTAACTCCAGTCCGAACACCACTGGCCACGAGCTTTGGGCTCTGCTCTCACTGAGCATATTTATTTATGTAGCATATTTAGCTTTTTTTTTTAAAACAAATAGAAACAATGTTTAATTTATAAAGTTTTTTTTGAAATGCAAGTCAAGAGCCGGAGCCAATGGTGAAAGTCTTTGCGTGATGAGACCCCGCCCCATTTTGGAGGTTCTGCCCACTTTTGGAGTTCCTGCCCCCAGTTGGAGATCTCCGGTCTGCAGTTATACATACTTGCATAACTCAGATACTCTGCTAAAAAACATCTGTTTGGTTTTGATTATCATTACAATGAAATCATGCACTTTAAAACATGTTAGTTTAAACTTCTGATATACGGTTTTCTGAATGCACACATCCAAAGCACGCCACCAGAAAAGCAGCTGTCACACAGAATGTGAGTACTAAACTTAGATCTCTTTCATGTCTTATTGTGCTTAAACTGTCAAATACACACAAGGTTATGTTAAAAACACACGAGTTAAAAAAAACAGTCAGTTTTATTTGTGAAGGTAAACAGCTGGGAAAGAAATCGAATGTTTATATTAGATCTGTGTGGCAGCAGTGTGATATACAGTAAATAAATCAATAAATCCACTGCTCTCTTGTCTCCTTAGTCTGGGACTCTAAATAGTGTTCTGTGCTCGTCTGTGCAGCCAACAACAGAACAGTTCACAAGCTTTCCTCAAAATTTTGCCATGGCGTTATAGATGTGCTACACCTTATTATAAAAAGATCGCCGTTCTACATCATCGGGGGAGTGAAATCTGATATGCTCGTTTTTTCACATGCTTGCAGAAAAAGGCTTACTAAAAAAAGTTACTGGGTTGTCCTTTTTCATGTTTTCTGAGTTAGTAGATGCACTAGGGACCCAATTATAGCATTTAAACACAGAAAAAGTCAGATTTTCATGATATGTCACCTTTAAATGGTCCTGCAGAGTGACAAACGAAGTTTAAAAAGTATAAATGCAATTTTTTTTTAGTAAATATACAATAATATCAGCTCACGTTATGCATAAAAATTCTAAAATTATTCACAATATGCTGTTTAAAATAGTTTGGAGGACATGCTGTAATGTAATGATATAGAATGTCAACTACCACTTAAATTCGAAACCCAATTCTATTGTTTTTTTTTCTACTATTAAGATATCTTGTTTTTTATCTTCTATAGTCATCTCTCAGATATTACTCAGAGTCTATCCATTAAATCGAACTAGTGTCCACCCACCATGTTGACCATTTTTCTCAATATGCTGAAATCACTGTGAAAAAATATTTGACTTTTAGCACTAACAAATTAATTTCACCATGACTTTGTTTGACATTTTTCGCCTGCAGTGTGATTGTGATCTGAACACAAATCTGTAAACCTAATCTCATACTGATATATGATACATGTTCTAGAGCAGGGATTCCAAAACCAGAACCTCTTTGACCAAAAATATTTTTTTGAAGTGTCCCTTGAGTTTTTAAGTTAATATTTCAATAATTTAAAACATTTCCACACCCAGTTTGGGAAACCCCAACAGTCAATAGCGGCTATCCACCTTTTTCCTTAGAATTATCCGGTTCATTATCCTCTATAGGGAAATAATTCGAAGAATAACAACTTTCAGTAAACGATAAAACTTTTTGCACTACAAACCAGTGTGCTCATAATTAAGATAATACATTAAAATAATGTAGTAAGACACAAATATGCAATATCAAGCAGCAAGACGAGCTGTTTTGTACAGCTAAAAATAGCTGGACGCGGATAAGACCAGAAGCCACACCCATAAATTGTACAAATGGCCACGCCCACTGTAAGAAAAAGGTGGATCGCATAAATGTTCTGCATAAGTGCAATGTTTTATTCTGTTTTCCCACCACACTCAATGCTAACACTATTTTCTCTTTAGCTTTTGCGGATGGTGACGTTGCCTGAAAAGCGATGGAGGGCTCGACCAGGAGGGGGCGCTGCAAAGAGAGACCCAGCCGGACAGGGCCAGGCAGATGAGGATGAGGAGGGTCTAGAAAGTGGGGACTGTGATGATGAAGATGAGTGTACGGGTGTTTCTGGACTTGGGCCGCCCCCCAGACGCAAACGCCTGCGCATCTTTGCAGGTAAGTTATATTAAGTCATAAACTTAACAGGTTACAGGTAGTCGTGTGTTATCAGTGACCTCTTGACCCTATCATTGTCAGAGGGAACAAACAGGGTACATTGGAGATGTTCCCTTTGATGCAAAACAAAGCACAAAAGAACCAACAAACCATGTTAGTGCAAAGAAACTAAACAGAGGCGAAGAATAACAGTAGAAGGGCAGGACAAGGAGTTTGATACTGACTGACAAAGCCGGACCAGCTGAGCAAACACAACAGAGGGAGTTGTCGTCCTGGTCGTGTTGTTGTGGCAGAGATTTGGGCTCTCGGGGTAGCGCCGCAAGGGGCCCAGGGTTACGCTGAGAATCCCACTTATAAAGCACATGTGGAAGGACAGGATAAGGCATATATCAGCACTCAAATTCACACCAAGGAAGTGAAGCGGTGATAAAACGTCCAGCGTCTAGCGCCGAGGACTGTATGCTCTCTGAACTGTGAGCCGGTGGTGTTTGTGTGCGCTTCCTCCCTCCCTCTCGCCGAAGATTTACTGCTTTAATTATTAAGAATGAGGAGAATGCGTTTTGGGCGCTGGGATGAACAGTTGGCGATATATCTTTCCTGTCTTGGAATTTTATATCCTGCTACTCTTCTCCAGTCCTCTCTCATTTTGTGTTTGTTTGTGTGTGTGTGTTAGGTTGGTGGGTCGCGACCCAAGAATGAATCACAGGATTGTTCTGATAGTGTTGTGGACAGCAGGGCAAAACAATGCTAAATGCTAATTTAAAAAAACAACCATACAATCAATCATTCAGGTTAGGCCTCTTAGAAGAGTAGAGAAATCACTTCTGATATCTTTTATTGTTGATGTCAAAAGCTGAGCTTTCCAGCAAACTTTATGGGGTTTTCGTACAAGGTAATCTGCCACTTGGCTAATGCTAATGCAGTAGAGGAGAGTGGGGTAAGATGAGCCATTTTATACTCATGTGGTTCTCAAGATAAGGGAAAATGGGGCAGAAGTACAATGAATATATATATATATATATATATATATATATATATACACTCCTGAACAAAATCTTAAGACCAGGGGAAACATTACAAGTATTCACATTTTGCGCTGGTGGATCGTAACCAGGTTGTAAGTACTGCTTCAAAATGGCAAAAGAAGAAACTGGAGCAGGAGCCAAAAAATAGAGAGTAGGCAATTTATAGAAAACTTAGGAAAACTCAAACAGGCTGTTCATCAGCTGATCAAAAGTTTAAGACCATTGCCCAAAAAAACCCACAACAGAGCTAAATGTGCCAAAAAATGGACTCAATAGTGAGTAGCCCCACCACTCTTGCTGATTACTTAAAGCATTCATTTTGGTATGCTTGATGCGACTGTTTCCAGGAGGCTGGTGGAAATGTGTGTCCATATGGTGAAGATGGCTTCACGAAGGGCATCCACAGTCTGGAACTGACGTATTTTTTGTAAACTTCCCTTGTCATCCATCCCCAAACATTCTCAATGCAATTTAGATCAGGGGAACACACAGAAAAGTCTAAAAGAGTGACGTTATTCACCTTTGTCAGGTGGGCGTCGTGAACTGCAGCATTGTTCTGTTGAAAGACTCAGTCATTACCGCACAGACGAGGCCCCTCAGTCAAGAGGGATGCCCACTGCAACATGTCTACAAAGCCAGGAGCTGTTTGACGCCCCTACACAACCTGAAGCTTCATTTTCCCATTGAAGGAAAAAGCACCCCAGATCATGATGGAGCCTCCTCTGCTGTGTCGTGTAGAAAACATCTCTAGTGGGATCTCCATGTCATGCCAGTAACATTAGAAGCCATCAGGACCATCCAGGTTACATTTTTTTCTTGTCAGAGAATAAAACTTTCATCCATCTTTCAATGCCACATGTTCGGTGCTCCCTTGCAAATTCCAAACAGGCAAGTTTGTGGCGTGGGAGGAGATGTGGCCTTTGAAGACGTTTTTTGTTCTTGAAGCCCTTCTCTTGCAGATACTGTCTTGTGGTTTTTGGGCTGCAGTAAGCATCAGTAAGGGCCTCAACTTGGGTCGAGGATCGGTCTGTGTTTTCACGGACAGCCCGTCGGATCCTCCAGCTCAATACAGGTGAATTTTCGTTGGGTTTACCACTTGACTTTTTTGTCCCATAACTCTCAGGATCTTTTGAGAAATGTGAAATGGCTGTCTTACTGTGTCCAATCTCGGCAGCGATGGCACGTTGTGTGAGGCGTTGCACGTGCAGCTCGACAATCCTGCCACGTTCAAAGACAGAAAGCCTTTTTGCCTGTGCCATCAGAAGGTCATGACAGTGTGACTGCCTGAAGAACAATGACATCAAAGCCATATTTTTGGCAGATTTTAACTTTTTAAAGCTATGGTCTTAAACTTTTGATCAGCTGATGAACAGCCTGTTTGAGTTTTCTTAAGTTTTCTATGTTCTCAGAAAAGGATTTTTGGTGCACTGTCCCTATCAAATATTATGCATATATATATGATAAACTAAACCAGTTGCGTAATATCATTTTAAAATGCCAGTTTACACTTCAGAGATTTAACTTAACTTCAGTGTCTTATGGTGGGGTAAGTTAAAGTGTTGGCTCAACTTACCCCACAGCATTTGGCTCACTTTGCCCCTAGCTAGCATTTTGGGGAAAAAATAGCTAGCTTACCAATTCAGGCTAATATTAGCTAAATTATTTGCATGGTTTTATATGTTGCTAAATCCCCTATATGCATCATAAATATTTTTAGACCTGGATAAATTTGCTTTGATGTAAGTTTTTAAAGTGAATGCGGGCCTTCCACTCCTCCCATCTCCCATGTGTTTCTCCTTTTCTCAGTTTGCCAGAAATTGTGTTTGATTCCAAAATAAATGGTCACATTACAGTAAAAGTGTACAGTTTCCAAGATACAGGGGGTGGGTCAACTTACCCACTGGCTTAACTTACCCACTATATTTAGCCCTGTGCTGATTCAGTGTGTTATTAGCTACATTTTGGCAACATTGTGCAGGTGCAAAGGTCTGTTGTCAATTGTCAGTTCTGTTGGCCAACTTGGCGATATTGCATGTCGACCTGAACCTGTTGCGAAATCTGCGGGGGGAAATCTTTCGTCCTCATGCTAAATTCCAAAGTGTTGTGTTTTCCTAATCAAATGACTGGATTGAGGCTACAAAAATGCCATACAGTGTTAAATCTGACCTCACGTTTAGGGTTGGTTTACACAGAACATGTTTTTTTTGTGTGTGAAACTGCTCTGCTTTCCACTGTAAACATGGAAAAAAATGTTGCTGCTTTTTCAGCATAAAGGCCTGAGTGCTGCATTTTTAAAGACATTTCAAGTTACAATAAATCAGAGTTAAAACGCTCTGTGCATCAGTTAGCCATAACAAGGGCGATTAAAGGGACAGTTCACCCCAAAATGAAAATTGCACCATGATTTACTCACCCTCAAGCTATGCTTGGTGTATGTGAATTTCTTCTTTCAGATGAATACAATCTGAATTATATTTAAAAATGTCATGGCTCTTCCGAGCTTTATGATAGCATTAGATGGGTGTTGTGATTTTGAAGCAAAATAAAGTGCAGCCATCCATCATAAAAAGTACTCCACATGCTCCAGGGGGTTAATAAAACCCTTCTAAAGTGAACTGATGCAAGAAAATGTAATTTATGCAAGAAAAATATCTATATTTATATGTCATCTGCTGGAATGCCACTCTCTCGTGAATGCATGTACGACAGTTAGAGGAAGCTAGAGATTACAGTTTATAAAGTTTTAAATAAGGATATTTTTCTTACACAAAGTTGTCAGTTTATTTCGGAAGGCTGTGTGGAGTACATTTTATCATGGGTTTATGCACCTTATTTTGCTTCAAAATCTCAACACTCATTTACTGCCATTATAAAGCTTAGAAGAGCCAGGATATTTTTTTAAAATAAGTTTTAAATAAGGATATTTTTCTTACACAAATTCATCTGTTAACTTCAGAAGGCCTTTATTAACCCTCCGGAGCCATGTGGAGTACTTTTTATGATGGATGGGTGCACTTTATTGGACTTAAAATTTCAACACCCATTCACTGCCATTATAAAGCTTGGAAGAGCCAGGACATTTTTAAATATAACTCTGATTGTATCCACCTGAAAGAAGAAAGTTATACACACCTAAGATGGCTTGAAGGTCAGTAAATCATTTTTGGGTGAACTGTCTCTTTAACTTTCAAAAACTGTAGTGTTCAATTCTACTGTAGTTTATGCTTTTACAAAATTATCAGTTTTCCTATTTGGCTAATAATGTCATACCTATGCAGTTTACAGCCATACTTATACGTGTTTGATTTTAGGTCAGTATTTGACCAATATTCTTGCTCAAGTATTGTTCAAATACGTCTGTTTGTTTTAGTGTAGACCTTTAGGCCTCTGTTAAAACAGGTACACAGATAACAGCAGATAGCTGCAGACGACACAGTAAAACACACTTCAGCCCTTCTGTCTTTTCATCCCATTTCGGTCGTTCGGGGAGGGGTCAGGAAGCCAGAATGCCGAAGGTCATCCATAGGCAGGTTTACTAATGGAAGTCCTGTCTGTGCCTGGTGCGCCGAGATGGACGACGTAGATCTGGTTTCTCAAAGCTCTGCGAAAGAGACGCAGCTCCGACGCTATGCGGAGGCCTGGGGAGCGTGACGGACAGAACAACAACTAGGTGCAGACAGGCCGCACCTCGTGCCCAGACCCCTCCGTAAATCACAGTTGTCAGCTGGACAGTAATTTCATGGATGTTCCGAATGATCCGGATTGATTGATAAATCGTCATTCGCTCTGGGCAGAGATTCCAAGCCTCCTCGCCCCCCAGGACTGTCCCCAACCCCCATACCGACCCACGCATTCCAGGCCAGCAGAGCTATTCCAGGACACGCGCTGTGTGTGTCCTGTGCGCACACCCCGAGATACACACAGCCGGCTCTGAGGTCGTGTCATCTGCCTCACCACACTCACATTAATGTCAGCCGCCCTCTTTGGACAAGATTGCGTGAGCGGCAGTGCAGTCCAGCGCTAATCAAACATGCTGTTATCACATATTTAATGCTGCTTCATGAGAAAGGGTTTGTATGTAATTGTATTGCTTAAACTGTTTATAAAATAAGTACATATATCACAATAAGTGTATAACAAAATGTAAATCCATCCTGTCTTCTGCGGTCAGTGTCTGGTGGTTTGCCGGGTCATGTGATCTCAACATGGTTTCATGTTAGAGTACATGATTTTAAACATATGTTTTTAAAATTTCTGTTTATTTCTTTGTGTGCAGTAGACTGATTTTCGCCTTTATTACATAGACTAGTTCTAAGTGTGATATATATTTTATACAACAGTTCTGTAAACAAGACATTAATAATGAATAACTGGCTAGTTATTAAGTTTATTTTTTTGCTGCCAACATAAATAGCTGCAAAAAAAGCAAAAGCGGGGTCAGGAGTTTTCAAAGAACAACACAGAGGCTGAAACGCCACGAACACAAACAGTCAGAGTGATACAAAGTGAAAAAGTGCAATGCATTACAGTATGGTTGGGTTTGTTAACATTAGTTCATGCAGCTGGTATTATAAACCAACAATAAACAGTGATTTTTATTATAACATTTTATTAATCTTGGTTGATGTTAATTTCTACATACATACTAGAACATTTTTGACCCTTTAAAGTTGTATGTAATAACTAATGTATTTTAGCATTAAGTTAGGTTAATAAATTATTCAGATTGAAAAAAAAAAATTATTATAAGGTAATTCTTTTAAAATTGATGTAATAAAAACAATAAAATTATAGTGGTATAATTGTGATGTAATATTATTAAATGGAATTATTGTTATAATTATTGTATATAATAATATAATTAATTCATGATACTTTGATGGTGTTTAGCAAACAAATAAGACGAATAGATAAAATTTATAAAAAATATTAGATGAGTAGAATTGAAATACTAACTTACTATAAAATAATTAATAAAGCTAGGTTAATAAATCCTTAAAATAAAAAATTAATTATATATATTTGTTACATTGATGTAATAAAACAATAAGATTTAAATTACATCTAATTATATGATATTATTATTATATAGAATTATTAATGTGAATATATATATATACACTACCGTTCAAAAGTTTGGGGTCAGTAAGACTTGTAATAGTCTTTAAAGAAGTCTCTTATGCTCATCAAGGCTGCATTTATTTGATTAAAAATATAGAAAAAAACAGTAATATTGCAAAATGTTTTTACTATATAAATAAATGTTTTTATTTTAACATACTTTAAAATAGAATTTATTCCTGTGATGAAAAGCTGAATTTTTATCAGCTGTTACTCCAGTCTTAAGCGTCACGTGATCCTTCAGAAATCATTCTAATATGCGGATTTATTATTAGAATGATCAATGTTGAATAATATCAACAGTTGTGCTGCCAAATATTTTTAGGAACCTGTGATTTTTTTTTTCAGGATTCTTTCATGAATAACAAGTTTAAAAAGTACAGTGTTTATTCAAAATATAAATATTTTATAACAATGTAAATTATTTATTATTAACTTTTAATAAACTTTTAATTATTAACTTAATACATCCTTGGTGAATAAAAGTATTAGTTAAAAAAGAAACAATAAAAATGTACTGACCCCAAACTTTTGAACGGTAGTGTATATATATATATATAATAGCAAATATGATGAATGGATAACATTTATATATTTATTAATATATAAAATTATATTATAATCAATATTTATAAAAATGTATGTAAATTAGTTAAATGAGTGAAATTAAAAATTGATTTATTATAAAATAATTATTAAAATTAAAGTAAATATATATTATAATATTAATTCATAATTAATCATTAAATATTATATATTATATATAATATAATAAATATTTCTCTAATATATAATTCTAATTATATAATATTATACTATATATTATATGTACAATTATTAATATATTGCCTTAAGTTCTTTTACATATCCAAATTGTTCATACTTATAAGAAATATACTTTAATGTTAACCAGATGAACTTTATTGTAAAGTGTTTAAAAAAACATTAAAAGTAATATCAGCACTCTTGAAATGGTGCTTGGATAATCAAATAAGAAGAATGGATTTTAAATTTAATTTGTATAATTGTATTAGATGAGAGGAACTGAAAAATATAATTATTTTGTTATTTAAAAAAAATAATTATTATTACAATTACAATTAATAATTACATTAATATTATACCGTTCTAATGTATTAAAGTATTCTATACATTATTTTATAAAGTATTATTAGTATTTTATAAAATTTGCAAACTGTTCATAATTAGTTCATGATAACAAATATACTTTAATGTTGACCAGTTAAAAAGTAACATTAGCACTCCTGAAATGGTGCTTTGCCAGTCAAATAGGACAAATGAATTTCATGTTTGATTTAAAAAATTGTATTTAATGAGTGGAATTGAAAAATGTAATCATTGTAAAGTAATTATCATTAAAATTAAAGTAATAATTAAATATTATACAATTCTAATTATATTGTATAACATTCCACTGTGTTACATATTAAATTATAAAAATAGCATTAGAATTTTTAAAATATTATGCAAATTGTTCATAATTAGTTCATGATAATAACTGTACTTTAATGTTAACCAGCTGAACTTTATTGTGAAGTCTCTTGTAATGGTGCTTGGCCAATTAAATAAGGAGAATGTATCTCATGTTTGATTTAAAAAGTGTATTCAATAAATGGAATTGAAATCTGCCGTGCATAGCTGTGAGTGTTGGAGAGAGATACCAGACACAGGCCTGCTCTCTCAGTCTCATCGCTTTCAGTCAAGACAGCATGCCTGCACTAAGCCAAACCATAAACCTCGTGCCCAGCTGTCATCACCGGCTTTCATTCTTTATGAGCTTCCGCCCCGTTCTATCACACTTTCTCATCTTTTTCTCCATTGAGACCCTGAGCGATCACCCCATTTTGTGTCTCCAAACAAAGTATCTCATTCAACCTCATCTGTTGCAAGCGCCTAGCTGCTTTCCTGACATTTCCCACCCTCTCGGCGCTCCTTGGTTCCCTTCTCATTTTATCAAGGAGGAGCCCAGGAGGAGTTGATGAATGTAGCTATCACCGAAAGGCCAAACCCCTGGAGTTGGGGGATTTTTCGAGAGGGCCGGTCGAAGCGCAGCCTTGACCGCTCCGCCGCACAGCGTGGGCCCTGTCAAAAGAGCTCTTGTTATTTTCCAGCGCTCAGCAGACGTTTGGTCACTGTAAGTGCTGAGGAGCATTTTTTCTTTGAAGCTCTTTGGCCCTTTATCAGCAGGCGAGGGTTAGAAAAATACAATGTGGAAATATGCCTGTAATGTGAAACACGCAGCTCGCTGTGAGAGCCTGGGCAGGGCTCGAGTCTCAGGTCTGCTGCAGATTTACTTAAGATATGGAGAGCGTAAGAGATATGGAGAGGAGAGGAAATTTCGTGATGGATGGTGTGAATTTGTGAGACCAAACGTGAGCATTCGAACGCAAGCGCGCCTTTCTTGCAGCGTAAATAGTTTCATCCTTCCTCTGATCTTGAGGATGGAATGCTAACAGGCTCCATGTGTCACCTCTGACCTCTAGCACCTGATAGGTGAGGAGCAAAGCACACGTTTTCCATTACGGCACAGGCTTTCCACGGCCGCTCTGCGCCGCAGCCGTAAACAAGCTGCATATGAGGCCGGCCTGCCTAGTGTTAGTAGCATGCGCTGTCAGTCCGTGTGTGTGAACTCGTGTGAGTTTGTGTTTATGTGAGGAAGTATACGTTTATATGAGTGTGTATGAGTGGGTGGTTTTAATTAGCTCGGCTTTGAGGAGAAATCTATGCCTGGGAGCTAGTTAAATTTGACAAAATCTCCTTTCTGGGGAAACATACTTTAAAAATGATTCATAAATAAATTAAATACATGTTTTTACAGTGAGTTTCAATTACAGGTGAGGTCAAAAGTTTACATCCCCCTTTCAGAATCATTGAAAATGTTACCAAAATAAGACGGATCATACAAAATGCATGTTGCTTATTTAATACTGACCTGAATAGAATATTTCACATAAAAGATGTTTATATGTAGTCCACAAGAGAAAATAATAGTTGAATTTATAAAAATTACCCAAAAGTTTACACCCCCTTGATTCTTAATACTGTGTTGTTACCTGAATGATCCACAGCTGCGTTTTTGTTTAGTGATAGTTCATGAGTCTCTTGTTTGTCTTGAACAGTTAAACGGCCTGCTGTTCTTCAAAAAAATACTTTAGGTCCCACAAATTGTTTTTTCAGTATTTTTGTGTATTTGAACCCTTTCCAACAATGACTGTATTATTTTGAGATCCATCTTTTCACACAACTGAGGGACTCATATCATATGCAACTATTACAGAAGGTTCAAACGCTCACTCATGATTCAGAAAGAAACACATTGCACATGCATTACGAGTCGGGGGTGAAAACTTTTGGAATTTGAGGATCAGGGTAAATGTAACTTATTTTGTTTTCTGGGAAACATGTATTTTCTGTAGCTTTTAAAGGGCAGTACTATATGATATAATATTTTAGCAAAATAAAAAAAAGTACACATCATCATTCTTTTCAAAAGATTTCACCCCCAGCTCTTAAGACATAGTTCTTCCTTCTGGAGCATCAGTGGGTCTTTTGTAATAGTTGCCTATGATATGAGTCCCTCAGTTGTGTGAAAACATGGATCTCAAAATCATACAGTCCTTGTTGGAAAGGGTTAAAAAATCACAAAAACACAGAATTTGTGGAACCTGAAGGATTTTTCTGAAGAACAGCGGGCAGTTTAACTGTTCAGGACGAACAAGGGACTCATGAACAACTATCACAAACCAAAAAAAAACACAGCTGTGTCATTCAGGTAACAGCAC
Source organism: Labeo catla (assembly GCA_012976165.1). Taxonomy (NCBI): domain Eukaryota; kingdom Metazoa; phylum Chordata; class Actinopteri; order Cypriniformes; family Cyprinidae; genus Labeo; species Labeo catla. The sequence continues at coordinate 966,796 of VONZ01000107.1, read as the reverse complement.
AGTATTAAGAAACAAGCATATGTAAACTTTTGAATGGGATCGTTTCTATAAATTGTGAATGTGAATGTCTTCTATTAGAAATATCTCATTTAGGTCAGTACTAAATAAAAAAATAACATGCATTTTGTATGATCCCTGTTATTTTGGTAAAATAATTAACATTTTACAGATTCTGCAAGGTGTATGTAAACTTTTGACTTCAACTATATGTTTAGGTTTACATAAAAACATCTTCTATGGCACGTCCTCATTTAGATAAACAGCGTGTGCGTGCATGTGTGAATGTGCGTGTGTTGCTGCTGTATGGGAGTTTGTATGCAGGTATGAGAATGCATGTCATGTTTGTGTATGTAAGGGCATATTCAGTGGTGTTTGGACTGCAGATGTTTGGCTGCAGTGGTCCAGGTGCTTGGAGCTACAGACAACACAGATGTCTGCTCAGTGTAATGTGGAAATCAACTTGAAACACACCTGGAAATGAACAGAGCCAAAATGTTCAGGAAATGAGCAAGAGTAAAGTCATTTCTCAGTTATCTTAAGCTTCCTCTTATATATGGGAATGTCAAACCAGTAGGACCAAGAACAAAGCAAGAAGACTGAGAATGTTTCTCTCTGCTCACCAAGGCTGCATCTATTTGATCAAAAATACAGTAAAAACAGTAAAAATGTGAAATATTATTTCATTTCAATATAGAAAGTTAATTGTATGAAATATTTTAAAATGCAGTTTATTCCTGTGAATTTTCAGCATCATTACGCCAGTCTTCAGTGTCACCTGATCCTTCAGAAATCTGAATATGCTGATTTGATGCTCAAAAAACTTTTTTTATTGAGTTCAAAAGTTCAATAGAAAAGCTTTTAACATATTTAATGTATTTTATTTAGTAACAATGTTAATAAATAAATGTCAGCGTTTTTGCCATTTTTGATCAATTGAATGCATTCTTGATTGCAAACATTTAAATGGTTAAGAAACATGGGGTTCTTTATAAATAATATGTTTTTTCTAGCATTTTTTAACATCCTAATGCAGTTTTAGAAACATCTGGTGTGCTGGTGTGCCACTTCCTGTTTCTGTTTCCTTTCTCTCTTTCATGATTTGTTAATTGTTTTGTATGAAGTGTAGCGTTAGAAATTATTACAGCTTAAGTTCTTTAAGGCACACAACTCTTAAAGGGATAGTTCACGCAAAAATGAAAAATCTGTCATCATTTACTCACCCTCATGAGATTCCTGGCCCATATGGCCTATTTTGTCAGTAGAACACAATAGGAGAAATTATGAAGAATGAACCAGCAGAATGAATAGGCGCTGACGCGATGAAATGAAATCAAGCTTCAAAATGAATTCAGGGATGTTAAGATTTCTTACCTAACAACCAAAAATAATAAAATCTCAGCAGTTATGACCTGTAGAGTTAGATTAAGGCTGTTTGCAACATGAGATGAGATGAGAAAAGTGAGATCAGTAAGTGGAAAAAGAGAGCAGATGGTGTTTTTTTTCCTTTATGAGAAAGGAGCAATGGCACCATCGCATCTGCAAATAATCCTGATCACAGAAAGAGGAAGTTTGCCATGAGAAACAGCCCAGTGGATCTGGCTCCTTCTACAAGGGGTCCTTATTTCTTCCTCTGTATATAAACAACAGTCCCTCCCCACACACACACACACACACTCAACCGTATGCACTTAACAGATAACCACATACACAGAGAAATAATGATACCTAACCAGCTTTTGTGTAAACAATGCCTGTCTTGATATGCACAAGAGCTGGATGGATTACATCTACGGTTGTTCCTATTGTGGAAGGCTTAACATGGTGGCTGGGAGTTTATGGCATCTCATCAAACATTGTTGTTTGCGGTAGGCTGGCTTCAAAGACTGACAAAGGTGATGTTTTCACGTTAAAGCAAAAGGATAGTGAAGGAAGCCTGACAGTTAGATCATAAACCAATTAGGATCAAATTTCACACCTTTTTTCTTTATCCAATACATTTTTTGTGCTTCGGAGTTTTCAAAAGAAAGTGTTTGTTTGTGCAAGCATTTTATTTACATAAGCAGGAGCTTTTGACATCCAGAATTGATTCCAGACATTTTCCTGCGTCATGTCTGTCAGCCACCACAACGTCTGGAAACACAAACTGTCTCACCTACTGTGGGTCATCTGTAAACCGGAAGGCACAGAAAGAGCCGTGAGGTTGCATTTGAAGTTAATTGAGATTTACTTAGTGACAGTTAATTCTCTTCAGTCCGTTTGTGGAAAATAGTTACAAAATATCACCATAGTCACCAAAGTTTCTAGCAAAATACTGTTTGCTATGACAAGCATTGCTATAGAGTCTAACAGTCTGGTAATGAAAGTAAAAATCCCATTTATTTAGAGAAATTGTTTAAAGGAGAAGTCCACTTCCAGAACAAAAATTTACAGATAATCTACGCACCCCATTGTCATCCAAAATGTTCATGTCGTTCTTTCTTCAGCCGTAAAGAAATTGTTTCTTGAGGAAAAAAATCAGGAATTATCTCCATATAATGGACTTCAATGGTGCCCCTAAGTTTGAACTTCCAAAAGCAGTTTAAATGCAGCTTCTAAGGACTCTAAATTATCCCAGCTGAGGAATAAGGGTCTTACCTAGTGAAGCGATCAGTCATTTTCAGAACAAATTGATAATTTGTATACTTTTAACCTCAAATGCTGGTCTCGTCTAGTCTCCATGATGCACATGCGTAGTCTGTGTAATCAGGGTCAATACAGTTAGGGTATGTTGAAAAACCGTCCCGGTATGTTGAAACTCCGGTCTCGTTTTCTTCTTCAACGTCAAAATCGTCCTATATCGCTGTTTTACTATTTTGTTGTAAAGGGCGTTTGATCTTCTTTGCATGTTCACTTTGTAAACACTGGATTTGTACTTCTACAGCGATGTAGGGTGATTTTAAAGTTGGGGAAAAAAACAAGATGGGAGTTTTTCGACATACCCTAACTGTATTGACCATATCGAACCAGAAAAAAACTCGACTGGTATCATTTAAAGCCATTTGAAGCTGCATTTAAACTCCATTTTGGAAGTTGAAACTGGGGGGCACCATTGAAGTCCATTATATGGAGATAATTCCTGAATTGTTTTCCTCAAGAAACATAATTTCTTATCAACTGAAGAAAGAAAGACACAAACATCTTGGATGACAAGGGGGTGAGTATCTGTAAATTTTTGTTTTGGAAGTAAACTTCTCTTTTAAAAAGTTAGTTCACACAAAAATGAAAATTCTGTCATTAATTACTCACCCTCATGTCGTTCCAAACCTGTAAGACCTTCATTCATCTTCAGAATACAAATTAAGATATTTTTGATGAAATCCAAACTTTCTGACCCTGCATAGACAGCAGCGCAACTACCACGTTCAAGGCCCAGAAAGGTAGTAAGGACACTGGTACTCTCTTCAAAGCACATCGAAGACTGACACAGAACGGAGAAAAAATGTTGAATAAAGTTGTTATTTTTGTTTTCTTTGCTCACAAAAAAGTATTCATAATTTCATAAAATTAAGGTTGAGCAACTGAAGTCACATGGACTATTGTAACTTACTACCTTTCTGGGCCTTGAATGTGTCAGTTGTCGGTTTTTGGGTGAACTAAGCAGGCGAGAATGAAAGCACAGAGAACCCAAATGAAGATTTATTCTAAATGATAATGATCCAGAAAACAAACTATGAGCTTAATACAAGACATGAAAGAAAACATGAACTATGAGCTAGGAGTTTGACAATAAACAATGACCTAACACGTGGATACAGAACCGCGTAACTACTTCAATACATGACAAGGCAAACATGAGGGCTTAAATCTAAGACTCTGGGGAACACATGACAAAAACCACCAATGACAGAATAAACTACTAAAAAAGATATCAAGACAATGACTGTAAACCAGTGAGAAAGACAGAACTGATGACAAGATAATAAGACAATGAACTAGTGAGAACATGAAGAAACAAATACTGTACAGATCATATGACATGAAACCATGAAAAAGACTGTGATGATAAGGAATTACAAACTAAAAGACATGACTAAACTTATTGTTCACAGTGCATCATGGGCTGTTTCTCAGATTTCAAAATTGTTTCAAGATTGTTTGCTTCAAACTAAGTTTGTAACGTTAGAGATGGTTGGTTTGGTTCATGGTCTAGAACTCTTTACTAAATTTTTTTTCAGTCTCCATGGAAGAAATGAATGTGGAAAATACTTTCGGAACCAAGACTGACAAAAGTGGACAGTGATTGTTACACCTAAAAATGAAAATTCTGTCATTAATTACTCACCTTCATGTTGTTCCAAACCCGTAAGACCTTTGTTCATCTTCAGAACTCAAATTAAAGGAGAAGTCCACTTCCAGAACAACAATTTACAAATAATTTACTATTGAATCACGTTGAAAGGTCACGCGGAACTACAGACCCAGTGTTTACAAAGCGAACGCACAAAGACTAACAAAGTGCAAGTCAAACGCTGTTTACAAACAAAAAGCTACAACGATGTCGGACGATTCTGAAGTTGTAGGAGAAAATAAGATGGAGTTTTTCGCCATACTCTACCTTTTTTAGCCGGGGTACACAGACGATGAACTTAGACGTGATTCGTAGTAGTGATGGGAAGTTCGGATCATTTTACCAACTCGGACCTTTGAGTCTTGTTCAACAAAATGAACAAATCTTTTTTCGAGACATTTTGTTCATTTTAGCAAAATATAATTCAAATGTTACACGTTACTAACACATCTACTGCTTACACAAACGTTGATCACACTACATACAAGACAAAACTGTAATTCTATAAGAAACAGAAAAGATTAATTCATTGTTTACCTGGGTCTTTAGTCTATGATTAGCTCACCTCACCTCTTATCTGACAAGTTTTTGGGTTTGAGTCGTTCGTTCATCACGTGACAGCCCCATAAGATGAACGAACGACTCGAAAAACCCGAAGACTCGAAACAGCTTAACTAATTCCAGTACAGAACCTAATAGGATGTTGCACATGCACGACTGAATGAATCACTCCCCGAGACGACTGTCTTTCCGAGTCACATTAAAGATCCGTTCAAAATGAACGAATCATTCAAGAACGCACATCCCAGAGCCTGTGCTACACAAGCTTTTGTGCTTGAAAAGTATACAAATTTTTATATTTCGAAAAAAATGACCGATCGTTTTGCTAGATAAGACCCTTCTTCCTCGGCTGGGATCATTTAGAGCCTTTTGAAGCTGCATTTAAACTACATTTTGGTAGTTCAAAATCGGGGGCACAATTGAAGTCCATTATATGAAGAAAATTCCTGAAATGTTTTCCTCAAAAAACATAATTTCTTTACGACTGAAGACAGAAAGATGTGAACATCCTGGATGACAAGGGGGTGAGTAAATTATTTGTAAATTGTTGTTCTGGAAGTGGAGTTCTCCTTTAAGATATATTTGTATATATCAATGTCCTTACTACCTTTCTGGGACTTGAACATCTCAGTTGCACTGCTGTCTATGCAGGGTCAGAAAGCTCTCTGATTTCATCAGAAATATCTTAATTTGTGTTCCAAAGATGAACAAAGGTCTTACGGGTTTGGAACGACATGAAGGTGAGTAATAATGACAGAATTTTCATTTCTGGATGAGTTATCCCTAATTCATGTGGCTTGTTGAGAAGATGTGTGCTAGCAACTGTCAAACAATGCAAAGCAACTACATAGCCACACCCTGGCAAGCACGCACAACACAGTAGCATCGTGACGGTGCATGGAAGCATGACTAGCATTTTCATGGCTTTAGCCATCACTGTGAACTAAATTAAATGACAGAGCGGCTCACAGTTGAAGTAATCTCCCATATCCCATTTTTGTAAAGACCTGCTGTCCTCATTCCCCTCTTTGTGAGGTTTCAGGTTCTACTGGTCCATCTTTTAATCTCTGTCAGTGTGTTTGCAGCCTCTCTGGCGCTGATGGTAGCTGGAGCATTTACAAGCGTTTCTGAGCAGTGAGTTCATGTATGCCATCAGCTCAGCTCATTGAAACCTTTGTACCATGAGCAACTAGGCTTTCAACATCCCACAGGAAATCATATTTGTGCTGTGGTAAGATCTGTCTCTGAATCTTATTTATCCCTATTTGTTTTGTGCGTGTCCATTTCTTTAGAGCTAAAAATATGTTTGAGTAGATCTAATTATGTGCAGATTTACTGAGAGGAGCAGTATAAATGACACCAGTGGCCTCGCTCACACTGGGTTGTGCTAATTAATATGTGTTGACTTGAATTTGCCCCACAATGGCACCCATTGAAGGGTTGATGGGGAATGCTGACATGGGGTTAGGACGGTTCACAAAGAAAAAGAATCAGTTATCTTCAAATGTGCTTTCTCACACTTAGTCTGTTCTTGCTAGAAATCCACTTTTTTCCTCACCTTTTGACCTCCTCAGCCATATACTGATGAAATACTTTTCAATGCAAACTAAGATTTTATGCATAAAGGATTAGTTCACTCTGAATTAAATTTCCTGATAATTTACTCACCCCCATGTCATCCAAGATGTTCATGTCTTTCCTTTTTCAGTCGAAAATAAATTCGTTTTTGAGGAAACGTAGCAAGATTTTTCTCCATATAGTGGACTTCAATCGGAGCCAACAGGTTAAAGGTCGAAATTGCGGTTTCAAGGTAGCTTCAAAGGTTCTACATGATCCCAGTTGAGGAATAAGGGTCTTATCTAGCGAAATGATCCGTTATTTTCTAAATAAAAAGTATATACTTTTTAACCACGAATGCTCGTATTGCAGTAGCTATACGATGCATGTCCATGACACATTACGTAATCACGTTGGAAAGGTCACACGTGGTTAGTTCTTCATCTGTGTACTTCATAAAAGGTATCTCATTTTCTCTTCCAACTTCAAAATCATCCGACATTGTTATTTTACCTTTTTTGTAAAGGGTGTTTGACTTGCATGAAGTTGTGGACGCGCATTGCAGAGCTAGTGCAAGACGAGCATCTGTGGTTAAAAATTACAGAAATTTTACATGTTTTTAGAAAATGACCAATCATTTCACTAGATAAGACCCTTATTCCTCAGCTGGAATCATGTAGAGACCTTTGAAGCTGCATTAAAACTGCACTTTCGACCTTCAACCCACTGGCTCCCATTGAAGTCCACTATATGGAGAAAAATCCTGGAATGTTTTCCTCAAAAACCTTAATTTCTTTTCGACTGAAGAAAGAAAGACATAAACATCTTGGATGACATGGGGATGAGTAAATGATCAGGAAATCATTATTCTGGAAGTGAACTAAAGTCAACTTTAAGTCTTTTATGCTTATCAAGGCTGCATTTACTTGATCGAAAATGTTAAAAGAAGTTATTTTGAGAAGTGTCTCTTTTTTTGTCCATACAAGTCAATGGTGACCAAACCAATTCTGTGTTAATTTAATCCAAAATGTTGAATGACAGAACAAATGTACTTTCGAGAAAATCTAAATATACAAATTGTGATTAGGCGCAGTACATCAAACAGAAAACCGTTTCTTTTTTTAAGTTATATTTATGGGGTTTTATGCCTTTAATAGACAGGACAGTAGAGAGCAGACAGCAGAGCATTGGGTAGAGAGAGCAAGGGGAGCAAGATCGGCAAAGAACCTCAAGACGGGAATCGAACTTGGGTCGCCACAAGCACAATTTGCACTATATGACGACACTAACCGCAAGGCTACTGGCGCTGACAGAAAACTCTTTCTTAACAATTTTCCAAGCAAAAGAATCATTGGTGCTACTGTAAACAGCATAACAGCATTGCTGTTGCTCAGTGTGCAGTAGCGGTGTCTCTGTGTACTGTAGTTGTGTCTGGGTGTGCTTTAGCTGTGTCTATGTGTTCCTAACTGTGTCTCGGCCTCCTGGCTAGTTTTTCTTGGCTAGCTGCTGGCTGCGTGCCTGCTGGAGTGGGCCTGTGGTCAGGGTGATGGGTGTGGAGACATACACTCACATTCCTCCCTCTGTCCTCATCAGAAGACACTGTACTGTATATGGGAGCATAGAGTGTGTTTACCGAGGGTCTTAAAGGAGAAGTCCAATTCCAGAACAAAAATTTACAGATAATGTACTCACCCCCTTGTCATCCAAGAAGTTCATGTATTTTTTTCTTCAGCCATAAAGAAATTATGTTTTTTGAGTTAAACATTTCAGCATTTTTCTCCATATAATGGACTGATATGGTGCCCCGATTTTGAACTTCCAAAATGCAGTTTAAATGTGGCTTCAAACGATCCCAAATGCGGTTGTAAACTATCCCAGCCGAGGAAGAAGGGTCTTATCTAGCGAAACGATCAGTTATTTTTTTAAAAGTACAATTTAAATACCTTTTAATCTTAAACGCTCACCTTGTCTTGCTCTCCCTGAACTCTGGTTTAAACTCTGGGTATGTTGAAAAACTCCAATCGTATTTTCTCCCTCAACTTCAAAAATCATTTCAAAATCATCCTACATCGCTGCAGAAGTACCGACCCAGTCTTTGCAAAGTGAACATGCAAAGAAGATCAAACACTCTTAACAAAAAAGGTTAAATAGCAATATAAGATGATTTTGAAGTTGAGGGAGAACATGAGATGGAAATTTTTCAACATACCCTAAATGTCATGAACAGGAAAAAAAAAGTGAGACAAGACGAGCGTTTGACTTTAAAAAGAATATAAATTGTATTATTTTTTATGAAAATAACTGATCGTTTCGCTAGATAAGTCCCTTCTTCCTCGGTTGGGATCGTTTACAACTGCATTTGTGATCGTTTGAAGCCGCATTTAAATTGTATTTTGGAAGTTCAAAATCGGGTCACCATATCAGTCCATTATATGGAAAAAAACGCTGAAACGTTTCCTTCAAAAAAAAATAATTTCTTTATGGCTGAAGAAAGAAAGACATGAACATCTTGGATGACAAGGGGGTGAGTACATTATCTGTCAAATTTTGTCCTGGAAGTGGACTTCTCCTTTAAGTGTGCTAAGATCTTGTGTTGTACATATAGAGGTGTGGAAGGTTCTGAAATACCATATTTTATATACGATATACACTACCATTCAAAAGTTTAGAGTTGGTAAGATTTTTTTACTGTTTTTGAAATACAGTAATAATGTAAAACAGTAATATTGTAAAATACCATTACAATTTAAAATGTATCTTTTTATTTTAATGTATTTTAAAGTGTAATTTTGCTGAATTTTCAGCATCATTTCTCCAGTCTTCAGTATCACATGATCCTTCAGAAATCATTCTACTATAGAAGAGTTGACTTATTATCGAAAGATGTAAAATTACAAACCAAAGTACCCTTGCAAACAACCTAAACACCATGGCAAATGCTTAGCAAGTACCTAGCAAACAACTACTCATTGACGATATAGTAACATCCTGGCAACGAGCCACATCATATTAGCATCATTACGCTGGTGGACAGTCACATTTTCTTCATTAAATGTAATATAACTAGATTTCAAAACTAAGAGCTCATTTGGCACTGAAGTGTACACATATAAGCTCAGTCCTTATAGAATTATGGTTCTGCTGAATAAAACAGTTGAAATAGTCACAAAACGAAAACATGCCTCTCATCAGTCTGGCCTACGTAGTTAATAATGTATACAGCCTCCTTGCAGGACATTCATCAAAATCTAATAGCTCTTTAGAGAGATTCAAAAAGATTTGAAATGCAGTTCATCAGACAGTGCAGGATCTCTGCCAACTTCCAGACAAGACCTCCACCTGGACATACAGTTGCCGTGTTGATTCTGGAGCTCCCGTCTGCCTTACAGGTGTTCTTCAGGACTAGATAAGTAGACGGAATGTCAGTCTCCAAACACAGGTGCTTCTTATGAAAGTGGCCAATGCCGCTTTACATTGCTGCTACATTTGTGGAGCTGAGGTTATGAAAACACACAGAACGACAAAAATGTGTTCGATGCATTCCTTCAGTGTAAATGTCCTTCAGATATCAGACATCTGATTTTTTATCTTTCCAGACATCTTTATATTTTCATAGCAGTTTAAGTATCATATATAAAGCCACTTTATTATAAATCACAAAATATCATTAGACTGTGCTACCGACTTGGCTTTTATGGGCGATTATGGTGATTTAGATGCGCTGCCTGGAACCAATAAAGCATGTTTTGTGCTGCGCAGGTGTCAAATGGGACATTTTCATTTTCAAATGTTTCATATCAATATCCTTTCCCGGCAGACATTAAGATACAAAGTAAACAGAGTTTTATTGCCCAGCCTAGAGTATTGCTCTAGGGTTACATTTGATGGGCATAAAAGTGATTTTATTGCAAAAAGCAAAAATATACACTACTGTTCAAACATTTGGGGTCAGTACCATTTTGTTTGTTTGTTTTAAAGAAAATAATGCATTTATTCAGCAAGGACACAAGTGACAGTATAACGATTTTTATAATGTTACAAAAGATTTAGATTTCTAATAAATGCTGTCTTTTTAAACTTTCTATTCATCGAATCCTGAAAAAAGTGTCACAGTTTACACAAACATATTAAGGAACACAACTGTTTTTAAAATTTATAATAATTAGAAATGTTTCTTGAGGAACAAATCAGCATATTAGAATGATTTCTGAAGGAACGTGACACTGAAGACTGGAGTAATTCAGCTTTGCATCACAGGAATAAATTAAATTAATAACATTTTAAAATATATTACTATAGAAACATATATTTTAATTATTGTAATAATATTTTACAATATTACTGTTTTTATTACTTTTTTAATCAAATAAATGCAGCCGTAGTGAGCATCAGACTTGTATAGGGCGGCAACAAAAGACTATTTCGGTAATCAATTAATCTAACGATTATTTGGACGATAAAACGACTAATTGCTGAATATTTCACTGAATAATCAGTAGGCTTTGATTGATTATTCAGCTTTTGTAATTAGTTAACATTTTATACATAATCTAACAAATATATAAAATAAGGTGAACACTTCAGCTTTTTAAAAAATTATATTAACATTATGTAAGTATAATTACAAGTACAATAAATACAATATACAGACAAGACAATCTCATTCACCATTTAATTAGCTATATGAACAATTTCCTAAATGACAACATTCTGCCTAACATCTTTTATGAGTCATATGGATACGAAACAAAATAAAGGCAAGTTAATAAGATGTTTTATTTTTGGATAAAATATTTTATTCACAACATAATCTCTCTTAAAATATCTTTAGGGTTATGATAATCAAAACAGTCCTGAGTTAGATCAAGCTTTATCTCTTTAAATCAAACTATCACTTTAAAGTAACAATATGTTTTTGGTTCTTTGGCATTTTACCAATCAAACATTTTTTATCATTTGCTGGCGAGCTGCTTAATAACAGAAAATCAAGTTGTTATTCTCAGTGAAAGCGACACTGATACTGTTTTTTTTTATGTTTAAGACTGTAAAGCTGCTTGATTTAAGGCAATCTATTGTATAAAGTTGTATAAGCGTGACGTGACTGGACTTTACTAGAGTACCGAACTACAGAAATCGTGCAAATATATTCACATCACAACATTTAGATTCTTTCTTAACTTCTGCTTTCTGCTGTCATTTTACAGTCTTTTTACATTAAATAATGACAGTCTTGCGCTAGTGCCACACTGGTCAAACCACGTTATTGCAGGCTCTCACATTAGGTCATATGAGATCAAACTAATATTTGACAACAAAAATGTTCATCGACAATTTTTTATTGTCCACATAGACATAAACTAAAATCCACAAGATGTCATTTTAATGTCAAAAGTTGTTACAAGGCTAAGTTGTTCAAATCTCTAACCTAAGCTGTACTAATAGTAGGAAGCAGCCTAATAAGAATTCTACACATAGCATAGGTTTGTTTGTTGTTTTAGAAGCTGTTTCGAAGAACAGAGATTGTCCTCTTGGGTTTAGTAGACCAAAGTATATAGTGTGAGGCACTTAAACACCCTCATCGCCTCTTTTTAAGCCCAAATAGCTTATAAATCTTCTTTAACCAAGTATTGAAACAAACTAGTATTCAGCTAGTGTCTTATTCAGACTATGGAGGGCTGCAATAAACATTTGAAACTTGTTTCAGTGTTCCTGTTTGCAGTGCCTGTGATGTACTGCACTACGGGCATTGAGCTGGTCCAAGCCTACCATTACCAATCAATGGCTGACTGTTGACCTCTGACCCGTGTCGTAACTGGAGCTCGTAACTCTGTGATAAAGCCGGTCAGAGCTTCGCTTGCATGCAGGAGACCCCTGGAGACTGATACTGCTGAAAAGTGATAGGCTTTGTGAGCCTTTGTGCTATTGGTCAGATTCATCTCATGCTCATTCGTTGTCCATTTTCTAAATTTAGCATGCCAGCCTCCACACATCCATCCCACTAATTGCCATTGTGTGAATATCATATCCAAAACAAGAGTCAGCCGGACTCTCAGCCATTCTGTGGATCCCGTCACTCACATCATTGTTCACAGCTCATAATAACAGGATATTATTAGTCACATTGTGGAGTTGGGTTATACATGGTTTGCACTCATAACCTCCAATCCTCTTGTTTTTATGAACGTTTTGGGTTTTTACTCAGTGACTCGCGCCTCTCTGCAAACAATAGCCTTACACACACGTTCCTCGGTTCCCTGCCCATACCCACGATCACATCTCATCTGATTTAGGGTGTAGTGTATATAAAAGCTGTATTGAATTACACCTCTGCTTTAATTGGACTAGTGGTACAGTGTGCCGCTGTCACAATGAAAAATCGGCCTTTCAGGGCCCGTGGAATGTCTAACCGCTGGCTTGTCAGTGGACGGAGGGAAAGAAGAAGTTAATTGTTCTCTGGCGCGCGTTCAAGCTCTGTCGTAATTGCACAGAAATCTCGAGGAGGTTTCAGTGCTGAGGCTTTATTTATTTGCCTCCTTCCTCTGTTTTAAAGTTGACTGTGCTGAAATGGGCCCCCGGGCATCCAGGAGACCCCCTGAGAGAAGGCCTCCATCTCTTTTCCTGCTCTCGGCCTGGTTCTCACTGGCTGGCATGCTGAGTTCAGGGCCTATAATTAATTAAGTCGCATGCTTTCCTGTTGATCCCACCACCGCTGGCCCAAATGGTTGACTTCCTCCCTGTTGGGTTAAAATTCCCCCTCAAACGAAGGAGGCAATGAGAAGATACTGGTGTGGAGGGTGTTAAATATAGCATTTGATCTTAGTAGATGAGATTGATTGCATCTTTACTGTCGGACAGGACCAAGTTTCTATAATTGTGACTTAAGTAGCTTGGGTATATTTGTAGCAATAGCCAAAAATACATTCTATGGGTCAAAATGATCAATTTTTCTTTCATGCTAAAAATCATTAGGATGTTGACTAAAGACCATGTTCCGTGAAGATATTTTGTAAATTTCCATCCGTAAATATATCAAAATTTAATTTTTGATTACTAATATGCACTGCTAAGAACTTCATTTAAACAGATTTTCAAATAGTTGTATCTCGACCAAATATTGTCCTATCATTATAAATGTCAATTTTAAAAAATAGACCCTTATGAGTGGTTTTGTGGCCCAGGGTCACAATTAAAAATCTCCCGCTATGTTGAGTAAACTGACTTCTACAGATCCTTAAAGTGCTCGCAACCTCCATCACTGTTGAGGTAATCACTATATGATAAACACAGATTGCATTTGTTATGCTTGGTTATTGTGTGTTTACAACTGCATGCATATAGTGGGGTGAAAATGCTTGTCTAATCCTTTAGTTTACATAATTAAAGAGCACAAAAGATTCAGATAAAAGATTCTATTACAGAAAGAAAACTATAAAAACGGATATATGAACAAATACAACATATTTTAAAGAAATATGTTAAAGGATTAGTTCACTCCAAAATTACAATTTCCTGATAATATACTCACCCCCATGTCATTCAAGATGTTCATGTCTTTCTTTCTTCAGTTGAAAAGAAATTACAGTCTTTGAGAAAAACATTACAGGATTTTTCTCCATATAGTGGACTTCAGTGGGGACCAACAGGTTGAAATTGCAGTTTCAGTGGCGCTTCAAAGGTCGCTTCTACATGATTTCAACCAAGGAATAAGGGTCTTACTAGCGAAATGATAGGTCATTTTATAAATATGCTATTTCTAAAAAATGCTCATCTTGCGATCTAAGATTTTGTTTATTTTCAGCTTTAAGTTTCATATTTTTGTGGTTCATGTTTTCTCTGTATATTTCCTATATAGTTATGTCAGTCTGAGAACAGGAATTCAAGGTGTGTGCTACATAAGGCCCATGCGATAGCTCATCTGTGTGTGTTGAACGAATGCGATTCTCCTCAGCATGGATGGACACTTCACAGGGGACCCATAGCTGGCGTGCCTCCTCATACTTGACTTTATTACTGATATCCGCTTTCCTTTTTCAAAATTTTCACCTCATAGTTCTGTCTCCCTCATGGCTGACGTCCCAGACAATACACCTCATCTGTAGATGCTGAGATAAATGAAAAGATGTTTTAGTGAAAAAAAAAAGATTGTTGAATGGTGTTAAGGTGGAATGCTGCCATATTTCTCACTCACTCCAGTGAGACGACGACAAAACAAAACTAATGACTGGTTATTAGACAATGAAAGTTGCTATTTTTCCAGACTGAGTAAGCACACATATGTCGCCAAGATGACTGGAAATGTTTATGTTATAATCATGGGTTGGGAACACCTTAAAAAGAGCAGATTCACATACATTTTATAACATAAATGTCATAAAAATATCCACTGAACATTTTAATGACAAATGAGTAAATGATTAAACTTTCAGAACACAAACGTTAAATAGTAGATAATTTAATTTTAAAGAAGTGAATGATTATTGAAGTAGTTGTAAGCTAAATGTGTTTGATTCAGTAAAAAGAACTGACTCTTTAGAGTCATTCAGTCTGGATTCAGGCAACACTGATTGTGCTGCATGTGTTTGATTCACTCAAAAGAACCGACACATTGGAGTCACTTAAGTCTCTTAAGGAATTAGACTACACTGATTGTTTGGAATGTACTTGATTCACTAAAACAAACCAAGTCATTATGAGTCATCAATTCAAGAATTGGACTACACTGATTGTTCCGAAAGTGTTTGATTCACTAAACAGGATTGAGTCATTTGTTCAGGAATCAGGCTACACTTGGTTTAATAGACTATGCCTGATTTACTCAAAAGAACCGACTCTTTAGAGCCATTTGTTTAGCAGTCAGACTACACTGATTGTGCTGCGTGTGTTTGATTCACTCAAAAGAACTGACACATTGGAGTCGCTCGTTTAGGATTTGGTCTACACTTATTGTTCAGAATGCATTTGATTCACTAAAACGAACCAAATCATAAAGAGTCATTCATTCAGGAATTGGATTACACTGATTGTTCAGAATGTGTTTGATTCACTAAAAAGAACAGACTCAGAGTCATTTGTTCAGGAATCAGGATACACGTGTTTATATAGTATGTGTTTGATTTATTCATTAAACTGACTCATTTTGTTCAGGAGTCACACTACACTGGTTTCACTGTATGTGTTTGATTTAATATAAAGAACAGACTCATTCGAATCATTCATTAAGGACTTGGACTACACTGAGTGTTTGAAATGTGAACAAGATCACAGTCATTTGTTTGGAAATCAGGCTATACTTGGCTTTATAGCATTTGATTTACTCAAAAGAACTGATTCATTAAAGTCATTTGTTCGGGAATCAGACTTCACTAGTTGCACTGTATGTGTTTGCTCTACTAGAAAGAATCATTAGACTCATTAAAATCATTCATTCAGAAACTGGACTACACTGATTGTTTAAAATGTGTTTGATTCACTTAAAAAGAACCAAATCATTAAGAGTCATTAATTCAGGATTTGGACTATTCTGATTGTTCGAAATGTGTTTGATTCCCTAAAAAGAACAGATTCAGAGTTATTTACTAAAAAGAACTGACTCATCAAAGTCATTTGTTCGGGAGTCAGACTACATTAATTTCACTTTACTAGAAAGAACAGACTCATTAGAATCATTGGACTGCACTGATTGTCCAGAATGTGTTTGATTCACTAAAACAAACCAAATCATTAAGAGTCATTCATTCAGGAATTGGACTACACTGACTGTTTGAAATCTGTTTGATTCACTAAAATGAACAGACTCAGAGTCATTTGTTCAGAAATCCAGCTACACTTGGTTATATAGCATGTGTTGGATTTACTTAAATGAACCAACTCATTAAAGTCATTTGTATGGGAATCAGATTACAGTAGTTGCACTGTTTGTGTTTGCTTTGCTATGAAGAACAGACTCATTAGAATCATTCATTCAGGAATTTGACTATACTGATTGTTCGGAATGTGTGTGATTCACTAAAAAGAACAGACTCAGAGTAATTTCTTTGGGAATCAGGCTACACATGGTTATATAGCATGTGTTTGATTTACGCAAAAGAACCAACTCATTAAAGTCATTTGTTCAAGAATCAGACCACACTAGTTACACCGTATGTGCTTGCTTTACTAGAAAGAATCATTAGACTCATTAGAATCATTCATTCAGGAATTGGACTACACTGATTGTTTGGAATGTGTCTGATTCACTAAAATGAACAGACTCAGAATCATTTGTTCGAGAATCAGGCTTCACATGGTTATGTAGCATGTGTTTGATTAACTCAAAAGAACCAACTCATTAAAGTCATTTGCTCAGGAATCAGACCACACTAGTTACACTGTATTTGTTCACTCTATTAGAAAGAATCATTAGACTCCTTAGAATCATTCATTCAGGGATTGGACTACACTGACTGTTCAGAATGTGTTTGATTCACTAAAAAAGACTCAGAGTCATTTGTTTGGAAATCAGGCAATATTTGGTTATATAGCATGTGTTTGATTTACTCAAAAGAACCGACTCATTAAAGTAATTTGTTCGGGAATCACACCACACTAGTTACACTGAATGTTGTTGCTTTACTAGAAAGAATCATTAGACTCTTTAGAATCATTCATTCAGGAATTGGACTACACTGACTGTTTGGAATGTGTTTGATTCACTAAAAAAGACTCAGAGTCATTTGTTTGGAAATCAGGCAGTGTTTCGTTATATAACTTGTGTGATTTACTCAAAAAAAACGATTCATTAAAGTCATTTGTTCAGGAATCAGACCACACTAGTTACGCTGTATGTGTTTTCTAGAATCATTAGAATCATTTTGAACTGCCCTGATTGTTCAGCAAGTGTTTGATTCACTGAAAAGAACAGACTTATTAGGAATCATTCGTTCAATATATTACTTTTTCCTCTGAAACCATATAAGCTTTATTTAACAAACATTTGAAGCTATTGTATGTTCTGCATGTCCACCCATATCATTTTTCTCTCCTCTCTTTTTCTTACAAGATTTGGCAGACAACTTGGCAATTGATGACTTAACGCTTCACGAGTTGCTCCTGACACCCAGACTGGCCACAGACACCCACGGCGGCGCATCCGTACCTGGAGCGGCACACGTTCCTAGTGCAGCCTTCATCTTCACCATCATCATCATCTTCATAACATTAGGTCTTCAGTGATCACGCCTGTTTGAAGACGCCACTGAAGCTCACGTGTACATAAAGCTCCACGATTTTGGCCAAGGACAAGAACCTTTCCTCTTCTCAGCCTCAAGTCTTACTATACGAACCTCTTGTTTTCTATACTTTGTGCGGACGTGAGGATCGACATCGTGTGAACGCTCAGACTATGAACTCATTCTTCTAAAGCATGAAGAGCATTACTTATACATACTAGAATCATGTTTGTATGCCACACAACAGCCATGTGTTTTACATTGAGCATCGCCTCCCCTCTGCTATACACATGCAGTTTTACACAAAGGCCAAAGCCTTCTGGAGGAAAAGGAGCTAAATCGCTTTTGAAAAGACAAAAGGCTCAGCTTTTTGTGAGTGAATGGGCACACTTAAGGAGAAGGAAGCGTGACTGACAGTCCGAGAACACGTACGAGCGCTCTAGCGTCTCTCATGCATACACTGCAGTGAGCTTCTCCTCTGCCGCTCATTTCCTGTGCAGTAAATGACCCTTGGAGCGGAGGACATCAAGGCATCGGCATGTCGTTGTGAAACTCTCTCCTTACAGAACGACACAGCTGTACTTCATTTACAAAAAAATGCTTTTAAACTGTTTTATTAGAATGCTGACTTTCCCTTTTCAGAAATTGTGGTATTTTATAATCTCTCTTTGATTTCGTCGCTCATTATCTCTCTTCCTTTTTCTTTCATTTCCTCTATTCTTGTATTATAATCGTGTGATTAAAGCGCTCTCTTAAATGGACACCCACAGAACTTCCTGTGTTTTCCCTCCCTCCTTTCGCAGGTCTCTGTAGCATTTGCATTCAGCGAACGATGGATTTGTGCATCGGTGAAGTTTTCTGTTTCTGGACATCTTCATGTACAAAGGGCTAAAGCTGTCTTTTCAGATCACAGTTGGAAAACTATTGGTTTTCCTTTCATAACCTGTGACGTAATTCATTACTGATCTCTGTACATTGCTCAAGGCATGTCATCATCTGTTACATGTGTTTTAAACAAACCAAAAGAATCGGCTTCATTGTGTTGAACGCCCCCAAACTGGAATGAGACAGTGTCCTGCGAGTTTTCAGATGATTAACAATTTCAAATCATACTTTTTATTGATGTTGTATTATTTCAAAGCACTTAAACTCAAAGTCATTTTGAAGATGAAGAGTGTAATGTATTTATTTATTTATAGTGTGTTTGAGCCTTCTTTCCCTGCTTCCCATGAAACCATCCAAATCCATTTGTAGTTCCACTTCCTCAAAGATTGTAAACACTGGGCTTTTTTTGTTTGAGTGGTCTTGTCAACTTCTGATTTAACCAGAGACTTCAGTTTTGGATCAAAACTGTCTGTTTGTTCAAAGTGTTTTGGAAACCTGTTTGGGTTTTTGGCAATTCCATTTTATACCACTACCTAGTTCGCTTAAAAATTGTCTCATCCTCAGGCCTTTCAAGACATAGGCGAGTTTGTTTCTTCATCCGAACAGATTTGGAGAAATATAGCATTGCATCACTTGCTCACCAGTGCACTGCAGTGAATGGGTGCCGTCAGAATGAAAGTCCAAACAGCTGCTAAAACATGACAATAATCCACAAGTAATCCAAATGACTCCAGTCATGAAGTGAGAAGCTGTTTGTAAGAAACAAATACATCATTTAAGGCCTTCAATTCTGGCTGAAACACAAGTACATAATCATTAATAATGGTTACTCCAATGATAAAGTCCTTCCTCTGTTGTTGTCTAACATCATAATCCACCAGCATATTTATTTAGAACTGTTTTGGACTGTTTTTTCCTATAAACAGTGCTTGATAGTGCATATTTTTCTCCTGAT
Source organism: Labeo catla (assembly GCA_012976165.1). Lineage (NCBI taxonomy): Eukaryota > Metazoa > Chordata > Actinopteri > Cypriniformes > Cyprinidae > Labeo > Labeo catla. Next base: position 947,304 of record VONZ01000107.1, on the reverse strand, counting down.
TCAGATTCCAATGTTTTCACTGGCAATAGCAATATAGAGGAATTATAGCTGGAAACAATGGTTTGTAGTTAAAAACGTCTTCATGATGGATTTGTTTCTTACAAACATGCATCTTTTTTATTTCACAAGGCATTAACTGATGGACTGGAGAAGTGTGGATTACTTGTGAATTATTGTGATGTTTTTACCAGCTGTTTGGACTCTCATTTTGACGGCACCCATTCACTGGTGAGCAAGTGATGCACTGCTAAATTTCTCTAAATCTGTTCCAATGAAGGAACAAACTCCTGTACATCTTGGATGGCCTGAGGATGAGTCCATTTTCAGCACATACTTTAATTTTTTGAGTGAATTATTACTTTAATGCGTTAAATTTCCATAATATTTTTGTATCCCCGCCTACAGACACTTGTATCAACAGAGGTGCAACACCAAAATCAAAAGTGAATTATGTGTGTTGAGGTTTTTGCCAAAAAGGAAAGTCGCAGCTATTTTTCTCTGGTCATATAACACTGATTTCTGAAAATGTTTCACCTTTTTACTGCATAGACAGCCAAGTTTCAACCATGTGTTCCTGTTCTGTTGAAAGATGGAATGTTTTCTTGATTAACTTCTCTGTATTTTTTTAACAAAAATTATTCAAGTTTAACAAGATGCCCCAGACTTTACAGCACTGCTAGTCCTTATAGTAAGAATGGTATTTTCTTAGTGTTTTACACCACACATAGCATGCCACATACACTACCAGTCAAACGTTTTTGAACAATTAGATTTTTAATGTTTTAAGACGTCTCTTCTGCTCACCAAGCCTGCATTTATTTGATCCAAAGTACCGTAAAACGGTACGATTTTGAAATATTTTTGCTATTTAAAATAATTGGTTTCCATTCAAATATATTTCAAAATGTAATTTATTCCTGTGATTTTAAAGCTGAATTTTTAGCATCATTACTCCAGTCACATGATCCTTCAGAAATCATTCTAATATTCTGATTTGCTGCTTAAAAATTATTATTGAAATTATTATTATGTTGAAAACAGCTGAGTAGATTTTTTTTCAGGTTTCTTCGATGAATGAAATAGAAATCTTTTGTAACATTAACATGTTTTTATCATCACTTTTGATCAATTTAAAGCATCTTTGCTATATAAAAATATTAATTTCTATAATTTCTTAATATAAAATTATACTGACTCCAAGCTTTTGAATGGTATAGAGTATAATTTTACAAAAGCTTTTGATTTTAGATAAATGCTGATCTTTGGATCTTTCTATTCATTAAAGAATCTTGAAAAAAGTGCCTAACTGTTTAAATATTGCTAATAATAATCAGAAATGTTTCTTAAACAGTAAATCAGCATATTAGAATGATTTCTGAAGGGTCATGTGACATTGACGACTGGCGTAATGTCCGAAAATGTTGCTTTGATCACAGAAATAAATTACATTATTCAAATAGAAAGCAGTTACTTTAAATAGTAAAAATATCAGGGCTGTCACGATTCCTCGATTCAATTAGAATACTCGATTTTAAATCCTCGACTGTAATTTGCCCGCGTGGAGTAACCGGCAAAATACCGGAAGTGACACATTCCACAAGCGAGAATCATAGGGAACGCATTATACACATATTATATTATAACTCCAGCGCTGCATACTTCTGTGAGTTTTTGTTTATTATATCTTTCATCTGGGAACGCCATTTCATCAAAGTTGTAAGGGAAATCATTTATAAACCAATGCAAACACATGAGCCAGCATCAGTATCTTTCAACGCAATTTCAAAATAAAAGCTCAAACCCCTCGCTCTGGGTTTACATGTTTTGATGACCAAATATTCAAGAAATTACAGCGACTGTTGCATTTCGGTCGTAAAGAAATGGTCAAACGTTAAGGATTAAGCGAACATTTTATTTAAATGTTGTTTAGTCAATATTAAAGAAGGATTAGATCGCGCAGTAAAGTGTAAAAACAATCGTCAGGCCGTTGGCGCCCTCTACAGTCATTTCTTATATTGCATAATATATTCATTGTTTATAATACAGTATCTATTTTGGCAGTTTCGCTCAATAAAACCATATGATTACTTGCTTTATATACTTTATTTGAATTACTTGTTATTGCCTCATTGCTATTATATGTATTTTAAGTCATTTTAAAAGGCTATTGTTTGCTTAGGCCTATTTTTTATTAGCACAAAAAAAATCTGATTACTCGATTATTCATCATCATAATCAAAATAATCATTAGTGACAGCTCTAAAAAATTTTACTAAAGAATTTTACTGTTTTTACTGTACTTTGGAACAAATAAATGCAGGCTTGGTGAGCAGAAGAGACTTTAAAAATCTTACTGTTCAAAAACTTTTGACTGGTAGTGTATGTTAGTCCCATTTGACTAAGAAATCTTTTCACACATTGCAGCTCAGTCAATATTATGCTTTTTGCCAGGCTGCAGTTACACTTTTACGCGATTCTTTAGGAGTAACGGGAGCTTTTGTGCCCCTCTCCCCAACAGGCCAGTGATACGCAAAGCTCTTGATATGGTTGACTGGTGCACCTTCACTGATCACTGGCCTCTCTGTAGCTCAAGAGTCTTGAGGGACAATCATGTCTGGATGGTCTGATTGTGCCAACAGTGCTCGCTGGGACATCCAGGCGCTTGGTTAATGTTTTGTGGCGATTTCCTAATTCAAACATTTGTTTTACTTCATCTCCGATTTCTCCGTAATGCTCTTTTGTCTTGATTTTCACAGCTGTCCTTTACATTCACAGGCTAGATAATGATCACTAAACTGTGGGGTTTTATCCAGAAAATGTGGTGGTTATTTTAATGAGTCACAGGTAGAGGCCAATTGTGATGCAATTGTCTTGGTTGCTGCAATTGTTTTGCATCTGTGTAAACTCAGAGCTTCTGTTTATTTGAAATTTCTCAGCATATAAAATAAATACATTTGAGTTTAAGTGCTTACAAATAAAAATACCAGATTTGGTTAAGGGTCTTTTGCAAGGCACTGGATATTTACAGCGATATGCTTTATGTAAAATTGTAAGTAATATAAACCCTAGGCTGCAAGGAGGCATAATACATTCACTTCGAAAGAAAAAAAACACACAAACTTTAAAAAACAAACTATGGCTGAGTAATTGATATACAAAAAGCTCTGTTTAATTGAAACAAATAGCTTATTGTCATAGAGTATGTATTAAATGAAGGATGTGCTTCTGCCAGTAATGGAATGTGTTGAGTTAATTAAACTCTACATTCTGCAATACTGTTTATACTGGTACTGATTGCACAGTGGGGGTGCATTCAGGGGCCATTTGGCACATTCGAGTACTTGAGCTTGGCTTGAGCTGTTCAATAACCAGAGCGACGGGGGAGGGGGATAAAATGCAGCCCTTCATTCATGCCAGGGTACAGTTACTCAGACCTTAAATTAATGGAGAAACTGTCCCGTCCGTACCTGCTTTTCTGGGTAACCCAGTGTACAGAATGTTTGGTGGTCAATACTGCTGTTCAAAGGTCAAAACGGACCCTTCAGAGTACAAATGCTGTTTATTTGTGACAATAAAGTACATGTGTTATGATTTGAAGTTTCCATGTAAATGATAAACAAATAAAATATCAAAGTTGCAGTTGTGATGATGTTTTAACAGTTTGTTGGAGTCTTAATGGAACTAAAAAGTGTGTTTTTGATGCTACGTACAGTACCAGTCAAAAGTTTTTGAACAGTAAGATTTTTAATGTTTTTAAAGAAGTCTCTTCTGCTCACCAAGCCCGCATTTATTTGATCCAAAGTACAGCAAAAACAGTAACATTTTGAAATATTTTTACTATTTAAAATAATTGTTTTCTATTTGAATATATTTAAAAATGCAATTTATTCCTGTGATTTTAAAGCTGAATTTATCATCATTATTACAGTCACATGATCCTTCAGAAATCGTTCTAATATTGTGATTTGCTGCTCAAAAACATTTATTATTATTATTATTATTATTATTATGTTGAAATCAGCTGAGTAGAATTTTTTTCAGGTTTCTTTGATGAATAGAAAGTTCAGAAGAACAGCATTTATATGAAATTGAAACTTTTTAAATGTTTTTATCATCACTATGATCAACTAAAAAAAAAATTACACTGACTCCAAGCTTCAAATGGTATAGTGTATAATGTAATAAAAGCTTTTTATTTCAGATGAATCTTTGGATCTTTCTATTCATCAAAGAATCCTAAAAAAATGTACTCAGTTGTTTTAAATATTGATAATAATAATAATGTTTCTTGAACAGCAAATCAGCATATTAGAATGATTTCTGAAGGATCATGTGACACTGAAGACTGGAGTAATGATGCTGAAAATGTAGCTTTGATCACAGGAATAAATTACATTTTAAAATATATTCAAATAGAAAGCAGTTATTTTAAATAGTAAAAATATTTCACAATTTTACTGCTTTTGCTGTACTTCATGTACATGCAGGCTTGATGAGCAGAAGAGAATTCATAAAAAATATTAAAAATCTTACTGTTCAAAAACTTTTTACTGGTAGTGTGCTAGTGCGTATCTGTATGCAATTCTCATTCCGACCAGTCGAGGGGTGTCTTTTTCGATATTCAGTGTCTCAGTAGTATCAAAAAAAATGCATGTTGACCTAAATACAGAAAGTGAAGGCAAATGAATAGCGTATAATCAGCTCTACTCATCTCCTCTCAGCTGACTAAAGCTGTCAGACACACCTGTGGTGCCTCACGCCTGCAGTTGCAAATTAAACCTTATTTAGTCTGTGTTTATATTCTGTCACCCCTCCCCACCCAAGCAAAACACACACACAACGATCCCCCTGGTGTGTTTAACAGACTTTATCTCGTTACTAACCTAATCTGACTTCAAGGCCGCTATGCTCTTATTTTCACACTCGTGTTTTTCGCAAATTTAGATCCTGTTGGTCTTTTCTCTCCTGAAGCAGTGAAGGGAGGCCGGTTATCAGGCGAGAGAGGCTGAGCAGGGCTGTTGGTTACACTCTGAATGTTAATGGACGAGAAAGAATGGGCAAACAGGCCCATTGAAATGCGCAGGTTGAATGTTTTCTTAGGGTAATAAAGTGGCTATACAGGGATCCCCCATTTTTAGGACCAACTGGTCTGCTTTGTTTAGGGTTGCACAGTTAGTCAGGCTAATTGTGTTCTACAGAAATTGTTACTAGTTTATTGCTGTTTTTGTGATTCTGTGGGTGAATATCATCCCCGTACTAATGGGCCACTATGATAATGTGCTCAAAAAATGGAACAAGCTAGAGCAACACTTCTTGGGCAATTTCTCACAAATTTATTGTGCGCAATCAATTTAGGTTTGTAAAATGGAAAGCTAGATCCAGACTGAAACAGATCATTTAATTTGTTATTTAAAACAGATAATTAATATTTCCTTTTTAATCTGATTAAGATTTAATTATTTATTTATCTATTACACTACTACATTAAAATTTATTTCATTAAAAAGTTATTTCCCTTTTTATATTTGTATGTCAGAAAAAAATACAACCATGATGACAACCATGATAATGGTCAGGAAAACCTTTTTTTTTTTTAAATATGTAATTATGTAAGTAACTTAAAAGTAAATCGTTTAAAAATACACCACCAGCCAAAAGTTTCTGATTTTTAATGTTTTTATATAAGTCTCTTCTGCTCACCAAGCCTGCATTTATTTGATCCAAAATACAGCAAAAGCAGTAATATTGTCAAATATTTTTACTATTTAAAATAACTGCTTTCTATTTGAATATATTTTAAATGTAATTTATTCCTCTAATTAAAACTACATTTTCAGCATCATTACTCCAGTCTTCAGTGTCACATGATCCTTCAGAAATCATTATAATAAGCTGATTTGCTGTATGATTCAAGAATTATTATTATTATAATTATAAATATATTATATATTATAGAAATGAATACTTTTATTTAGCAAGGATGCTTTAAAATGATCAAACGTAATGATAAAACATTTATAATGTTACTAAAATTCTATTTTAGATAAATCCTGTTCTTCTGAACTTTCTATTCATCAAAGAAACCTGAAACATTTCTACTGTTTTCAACATAATCATAATAATAATAAACATTTTTTGAGCAGCAAATCAGAATATTAGAATGATTTCTGAAGGATCATGTGACTGGAGTAATGATGATAAAAAAAATTAGCTTTAAATCACAGGAATAAATTACATTCTAAAATATATTCAAATAGAAAACAGTTTTTTTAAATTGCAAAAATATTTCACATTTTTACTGTTTTTGCTGTACTTTGGATCAAATAAATGCAGGCTTGGTTTAAAAACATTAAAAATCTTACTGTTTGAAAACTTTTGATGGGTAGTGTGTATTATTTCATAAATGCAGTAATCATTTAAAAGAATATCATATAAAAATAATAATTTAGTTATTTCATCACATCCATATTTTCAAATTTTAAATTTAGGTTCATTCTTTTTTTTTGAATGTGATTCACTGTGGTTTATTTAGAATGTTAAAAACACTGATTTAAATGTATGTTAAAAATGTACTAACAAAATGATATTATATTTCAGATCATGCAAAATGTTTTAAATGTAATCAATCAGGAACTGATGAATCGACAGGAATACGAAACAGATTTGTATAATCCTAACCTCACATCTTTTCACACAGTAACTTCTCAGAGCTCTGGATCTGTCCGTTACTAAGTATTCTGGGAAAAGAGCTCTCACCTTTTGTTTTCTATTGAGTGTAACACCGGTCCACTCTCTCATATCCACAATCAACGAACCCCAGAACCCCTCCGCAGGTTCTCATTGGCCACTGGCTTTCCCAGCTTTGGTCACACAGCATGAATGGGGTAGGCTGAGGAATGCGGGGACACAATAGTTGGAATGTCAGTTTGCTAAGAGCTCTCCCCTAGACCATACACACACACACACACACACAGCCACAACAACACATGGAAACATACACATGCTCCAGCACATCCAGACATGTCAAAGTGTGCTCTCAGTGCTCATGCACTTAAAGGTTAACAATGAACGGAAAACGATTAGCAATGTGAATGAGATTAAGAAAAAAGCACTGCATATAATGAAGGCCCCATTTCCACATGAAAAGCATTTGAGAGAACGTCAGGCGTCGTTGCTTATAGTTAGCAATGATATGGAACCCATCTATGAAGAATAATAATAATTGCAAAATACATTTTTGCTTAAAACAGATAATTAGTATTTATTATACTCAGCAAAATATCTGTGGTTTAACATCCTTATTTTCCGAAAGAGCTCAAGTCTCAGGAGTTTCAAAACAACCACACTTATGCACAATTCAAAACCGCTCTAATTATGGCCTGTGTCGTTGTTGGAAAGATGGGCTGCTGTCCCTGAGGACTGTCATAGTCTAAGTGAGATGTTTTGGTTATGTTGCTCGTCATGGGAGCCAGACTGAGATTCCACCGTGTGTTCCTCTCTCTCTCTCTGTTTGTTTCGGCCTCTCTCTCCCATTCCTGTTCACTGTCATTGGGACTTTAGCCACACCACAGTCCTTACAGATCTGTGTCACATTTCATGACATGCAGATATATATGAGGTTAAGTTCTCACATATGTTTAGAGCCCTTTTTGCAAACAGTGATTGATGACTGTAATACAAAGAGACTATCTATCAATCTATATATCTATCTGTCTATATACACTGTAAAAAATGCTGGGCTATTTTTTTTTTTAAACAGATGCTGGGTTCAGCATGTTGGGTCATTTTATTGGGTTATTTGGAATATTTTTACCCAGGTGCTGGGTAGTTTTTCTGCACTCAAAAAAAATGCTGGGTTATATTTTTTTAACTCAAATGGTGGGTTTAGCCTGTTGAGTCACTTTATTGGATTATTTTTGATATTTTTACCCAGGTGCTGGGTAGTTTTTCTGCACTCTAAAAAATGCGTTTTTCTTTACCTAAATGCTGGGTTCAGCTTGTTGGGCCATTTTTATTGAGTTATTTTTAAAATATTTTTACCCAGGTGTTGGATGGTTTTTCTGCACTCTAAAAAATGCTGGGTGCTTTCTTTTGTTTGTTTGTTTTTTTATTTTTTTTCCCTGTTGAGTCATTTTATTGGGTTATATTTTGTACCCAGGTGCTGGGTAGTTTTTCTCACTTAAAATTGCTGTTTTTTTTTCACCCAATTGCTGGGTTCAGCTTGTTGGGTCATTTTATCGTTATTTTTATTTTTACCCAGGTGCTAGTTTTTCTGCACCTGAAAATGCTGTTATTTTAACTCAAATGCTGGGTTTAGCCTGTTAAGTCGCTTATTGGGTTATTTTTATTATTTTTACCCAGGTGCTGGGTAGTTTTTCTGCACTCTAAAAAATTGTGTTTTTTAATTAAATTTTTTTTTTTACCTAATTGCTGAGTTCAGCTTGTTGGGTCATTTTATTGAGTTATTTTTTATATTTTTACCCAGGTGTTGGATAGTTTTTCTGCACTCTAAAAAATGCTGGGTTATTTTTTTTTTAATTCAAATGCTGGGTTTAGCCTGTGAAGTTGCTTTATTGGGTTATTTTTAATATTTTTTTACCCAGGTGCTGGGTAGTTTGTTTTTTTTTTACCCAACTGCTGGGTTCAGCTTGTTGGGTCACATACCTACCCAGTGCTGGGTCAGTGTAACACAGTGTTGGGTAGTCTGTGCCAGACCAGTTAAAACTGGATTCATTCGTCAGATGGCACAAGGTACAGCTGTTTTTGATATAACTTTTCAAACATGAGTATAAGAAAAGTCATGAATATTTAGTAATTTAATAACCTAGAACAGCCTACTGATAGAGGGTTTCTTCCCACAGATCCTCTGATTTTCTGATTGTAAAAGATTTAGCTATCTGTCTATACTATTAACTATCAATTAAAGTGGCAAAAACTCATGTAAAAATGTCAACAATATATCTACTCAGTCCAGGAATGATTTAAACAATATGTACTGGCAGACTGCAAATGTTAATATTCTAAGAAGTCAATGTAGCCTCCTGCGGTCGCCATGCTCCACCCCGTGCGTTTCGCGTGGCCAGCTCTCTTTGTCCGGAACTCAGCTGCGTGCACGCGCAGTCCTGACTCTGTTCTGAGAGCTCGCTGCGCGCACAAGCGACTCCTCGATTTCCACTCTGCGTCCCGACTGCACACCAGCGTGAGAGGGGAAAACTTTCTTAAAACTTTTTTATCGCTATTTTATCGCTTCTCCTCCTCCTACGCGGATCTCTTCAACCGAAGAAACTGGTTAAGAAGTGCCTTACCTTTACAACACTAAACATGTGTGTGCATTCATAGCGCTGGACGTAGCGCAGATTTGCTTTTGTTTTTCGTTTTAAAAAAGTTGCAACGAAGAACGCAGAGTCTTGAGTGCTTTACTGTTTGTTGTTACTTTTGTCGCTTTTTATTTGTTTCACACCGCTGGATTGTTTCGCTCGCTGTTCTTCAGAGGCCCGGTTTTTATTGCTCAAGAAAATACATTCGCGAGATCCGAGCGGTTAAGACAAGTTAAACGAAGACGCCGCATCCCCATGAGGAAACCAGAAGTGCGAGTCGAAGAGATTTCGTGACTTAACTCTTTGTTTCGTTTATTTTTTTACTTTTTGCTGTTGCGGCTCTGTTGCTCAAGCAGTCAGCGATGAAGATGTTCGTTGTATTTACTGTATGTCTGTCGGTCGTGGTTTTGGCGTCGGCTCAGGCTGATCAGAAGGTGAAGAACTGCAATGAAGTCAGAACTGCCTACAGTTCGAAAGGTTTCAACGTCAACGATGTTCCCAACAAAGGAGTGCATGGTGAGTTACACTGATTTTGTTAACCCAAAATAGTTTGCGACACTTGGAAAATCAAATGTTTCTGAAAAATGTTGTTTTTGAACACCGAGGCAGCGGGTTATGTAAATAGAGTGAAGGACATAATTAAGCCTATCTACGTTTTCAAAGAAAGAAGTGTGTAAATATAGTTTATCTCTGCCCTCATGTTGATTTCTGTTTTGTAAATGTGCGCTTCTAATATTTTAAGTCATTAAAGTGACTAAAACATTACTTACAATTAAGACTTGAAGAGATACTGTCTGCATTTTGTTTTATATTTAATATGCATTATTTCCTTTCTTTTGTGGAACATGGGTGATGTTATGGAGAATGACAGTCTCAGCCAGCATTATATGAATAAATTAATGCAATTATAGTAAAAGGTGAGACTGTCATTCTACCCAACATATTTTTTGCGCTCCACCGAAAACTTTTAGAGGTTTCAGAAAACATTTTTAGCATGCACTGTCCCTTTAAGTCGCTTTCTCCAGCTAACATGTTCTTTACCGCACTTCAGATTGCAAGTAGGCAGTTACGGCATCTTTTAAACGGGATGCGGCTTGTGATTTAATTTCTATAGTTACAAGTGTTCCGTCGTTCCTCCCCTCCGCACCCCCAGCTGCTGTCTTTGTTTCAAAGTGTCGTACTTTGTCATTGTAAGCGAGAGTCAGTCATCGGACAGCGATTGTCATTCAGAAGCGCTAATGCTCATGTAAATGCAGTGATTTTATCTGGAGCGGGAATGGGGGCGGGGGAGCGTAACAAGTTGCAGTTTTTAGCTCCTCTTCAAGGCCTGAACGAGAGGAGGGGGGAAACTAGCCCCAGGACACAGTTTAGCTATAATCACCGTCTTATTTCCCTGTAAATAAGAGAGAAAGTTTTCCTGACTTGGACGCCGGTCAGAATAGCTAATCAAGGAGAATCTACAACTACATGAAAGTGTGCGAATTCATAAATAAGTGCAAAGATATGAAGGATAACTTGCATATGAAATCTGGAATTGGCATGACATGCTCACTGTATGCTTACAAAGTGTTAAGCAGTACCTCAGGAGCAAGAAATGTTGTTGTTGGCATGCAGGTAGTCACAGTCTGATATTCAGGTCAGCAGTTTACAAGTATTTACAGTACACAAGTAGTTATTTTTGACTAACTTGCATTTCAAAACATCAAATTAGTTAGTATTTTTCTTCCCCACCAGTGAAAATATCCCCAAAGAAACCAAAGTGTCAAGTGTTATGAAGCAATTCAGGGCTGAATTTACACTAGGGGTGTAAAAAATATGATCTGACATCAGTTCTTTTTAGCTAGCAATATAACATTTGCAAATAAATCTTGTATCAAAACGCAGGCTGCAATACAATTAAAATTTGATTACAAACAATGTATCAGTATCACAGTGTTATGTGCATGTTTTAAATTTTAATGAACTTACAAATGTAACCAAAATATGAACATTTAATTGAACTCTCTGGAAACTGTAAATGCTGTAAAGGTTTCGAAAAAGGTTTTCACAGTGATGCTATAGAAAAATAGCATCCCCAAAAACAATTCGGCAAACGTTATATAAAACTGCAAGTTTTTTCTTAGTGTAAAGAACATTTTAATAATCTAAAGAACCTTTTGTGAGATGGAAAGGTTCTATAGAATGTTAAAGGTTCTACATGGAACTTTAGATTCCAGTAAAGAAACTTTATTTTTAAAAGTGTAATATGTGGCCCTGGACCACAAAACCAGTCATAAGGGTCCATTTTTTTGAAACTGAGCTTTATACCTGAAAGCTGAAATATAAGCTTTACATTGATGTATGGTTTGTTAGGATAGGATAATATTTGGCCGAGATACAACTATTTGAAAATCTGGAATCTGAGGGTACAATAAATCAAAATATTGAGAAAATCACCTATAAAGTTGTCCAAATGAATGTTCTTAGCAGTGCATATTACTAATCAAATGTTAAGTTTCGTTATATTTTTATCTTTACTTACTATCTGTATGATTTTTGGCATAAAAGAAAAGTTAATAATTTTGTAGCTATGGCCACAAATATAACCATGCTACTTATGACTGGTTTTGTGGTCCAGGGTCACATATAGAAAAATAAGTAATTAAAAAAGCTTAAATGTATATAATTATTATAATGTTTTATGTCGTGCATCGATACATTATATTATTTGTCATTTGAGCAAGCCATGTACTGCTTACAAACCCTGATCTGGATAGCAGTGAACACAGGCAAACTGCGTTCTTGAAACTTTGTTGAATCTAATTTAAGGATCAGAATGTTGTGTAATCTCTAGTGTATTCCTGTAATTCTTGATTAAACCGACTGCTTGCATGACTGCAGCTAGGTGAAGGGGAACAATCAGCCTTAATTTTTCCCATACTTTACACCAGCCCGACAGGTCCGTTGTCTTCCCAAAGGTGCCATTGTAATGCAAACTTTGAGTGTTCCCCAACATGCCTGCATTTGTCATGTTTTATTGTGCCAAATCTCCAGTTTTGTTGTGATGGCTTTAAGGAATGAATTATAAAGGCTCATTTAGAGGGTAGGGTTGGGTGCAATGCGCGTGTGCCTCTCACAATGCTGCACAATATGCGTCGGGACCCTGTGCAAGGCTAACCTTAGTTAGCATGCCTTTGTCAATAAGAGACTGAGATAATTGATACAGAGAAAGTGACAAGCTCTGCTGTCGCGGAAGGGTGGAGGTCCTTAGAAAGCCAAAAAGGAAGCACAAAAAGCCCTGCTTTGGCTTAACAATGTCTCCTGTTGCTAGGGAGAAAATGGTCCACAGGAGAACCTAATTGAACTGGTTGTGGCCCCCCGGTTCTGGCTTTCAGAGCTGGCCCTCTTCACCTTGTAGTCAAAACATGTCTTCTTTATTCTTCTGTAGTCCTGAAGCACTATTCCATCCTCATGGTTTGAGCCAATCCTACACGTAGCACTAATCAGGCAAATGGTCAAAAACATCCCATGCATGCGCTTTTCAGCGTTCCAACGACTCATCAGCAAAGGCATTATGTTATTTATACACAGAAGCGTTTTGTGAGTGACTCAAAGGCTATTCGAACCAGCCGAAACAAGACCTGTTTTCTTGAATGTTGTTTTGCTTTTGTTAGTATCATAAATCAGAGGTTAGAATGTTATAGCTTTTGCAGGCACAGCATCCAAGATTTCCTGCTGCCGCCAGTATCTTTTGCAGTGGAAAGATGATTCAACTTTCTAACTTGAGGTCTTATGTTTAGAAGCTTTTTGCACATGGTTGTAAACCTAAAATGAGGAAGTAATTTGGTTGCAGTTATCATAGACTACCAGTCAAAAGTTTTTGAACAGAAGTTTTTTTAAAAGAAACCTCTTCTACTCACCATGTCTGCATTTATTTAATCCAACGTAAATTTTTGAAATATTTTTACTATTTAAAATAACTGTTTTTTTTAGGTTTCTTTGATGTATAGAAAGTTCAGGAGAACAACATTTATCTAAAATAGAAATTTTATGTAATATTATAAATGTCTTTATCATTACATTTGATCAGCTTTTGAAGAAATATTTCAAAATGTTACTGTTTTTGCTGTACTTTGGATCAAAAAAAATGTAGGCTTGGTGACCAGGACTTATTTAAAGTTGCTTAGCACATTTACTAATCTTAAAGTGTGTACAGTGGTTGTGTACACTTCCACCACAATTTCCTTCCTGTAATGCTATGTGTGTCTTTAAATGTCAGTCAGAAGGTTTCAGAAGAAATCATTTTATAAAGGGATAATTCACCCAAGTTCTGTACTTCTGTGCATAAGTATGTCTTGAAAGATTTTCTTTGACTTTGACTGTATTGCCAAACCTTTTTTCAAATATTATCTTTGTATAAAGAAATGCATGCAAGTTTGGAATGATTCCTTTCAAATTTTGCCTTTTATAGCCTCTGGCTATTTTTCCAACAAATGTGGTTAATCAATGATGATGAGTTGTTTAAATACTTCACTGCAACCCGTGACCCTTGGAGTGAAAATTTTTGAAGCTAATTTTGTCTTTAAAAGAAAGAGAGACGCCAGGTAGAACTGTATGGCACTTTCTTCAGTAAAATTTAATAGCAAATAAGTTTGCTGAGATCCACACTTATGAACATTTCAACTAAGCTGTACCCAGGTGGAGGTCGTGGTGTGAAATTGGTGTTAGAAACGTCCTGTGTGTTTCTCTGCTGGATAAGCATGGTTATGTAAGTAGATTTTAAGAGCGGGGTGCTTTTGGTTAAGCAGAGGTGAGATCTTTCTTCATGGTCAGAGTGCCTCACTAGATCCTCTCAGTTTGAGAGGACTGTGGATTATTGCACCTTAGGAAGCTTCATAGTTCTTTAAGCCTTGAAGTACATAGATCCCTGCTGAGGACTAAACCGCCCGTATCCTGCAATCCTACGCTAAACCGAAAGCACCGCCTGGCCTGCTTAGAAAAAGCCTCACCGCTCGTGATGGTTTGATTGGCCTAGATGTCGTAAAACACGTGTGTCAAGTGCCTCCCCGCCCAGTGGCAGGCGGCCCATCTTTAAAAGTTTCAGAGGAGGGGTGGTTAATACTGACCAGATTGGTATCTCGCCTTGTCAACAGCTCCTCACAGCAATCCAGCAGAATGCTTTTCCCTGCTCTGGAGAAATCTGCTTTGCTTTACGCTGGCAGTTTGCTCTTACGTCATGCCTCAGGTATGGACAATGGCAAAGATCAAATACGTTTCCTCCTCTTTCTCCAGAAAGATTCATCCCAGTCTTAATTACTTCAGGACATTATGAGACTCGGAAAGGCGATGACTTCACCTTGATATTGTACAGATCAGATCTGAATTGGACGTACTTAATCTTTGGCCTAGAACTTCGATGCATCAACATGATAGATTTATTGTTGCAGGACAGTCTTTTTTTTTTTTTTTAATCGCTGGCCTTGCGTTTTTGCTTCAGTGGACCAATAGGGTCACATCGTAGATAAACATATCTATACTGAATGAGGAAACAGTTCTGCTCTTTTTCCTGTCCCTTGTGTGTTTATTAACTACTTCAGATAATTTAATAATGTTTTCCGCTACTGATAGAATTGCCAAACTCTTAACTCTTGTTTTTTTTTTTTTGTGGAGATTTGGGCATGCAGTTACAGATAAGACAGTAAATTAGAGCTGTTAAATTGGGTAACATGCGAACAAATTACTGTTCCCACTGACAGTCAGATGGAATGAGAGTCACAAGAAGTTGATCATGCCAGTAAGAAGTTCATTTATGCTGTGTTAATGAGACCTTTGTATGCCACTGTGTCAGATCAGAGCATGCGAGCCCCCTCCTCACTGTTCCAGCTAATCAGAGGATAATCACTCAAGTGCGATAATTAAAGAACAAATCATGTTTGTTGTCATTATTGGCAGCTGTGTGTGCTATTATCAGGGCAGATGTCACTCATTAAATTTGTAAAAACACTTCAATATTTTGTGAATAATTAGATTTACAGTGATTATGCACATTAACAGTGTTCTACTTTAAGCTACACTAACAGTCAAAAGTTTTTGAACAGTAAGATTTGTTTTTTTTTTTGTTTTTTTTAAGAATTCTCTTCTGCACACCAAGCCTTCATTTATTTGATCCAAAACACAGCAAAAGCAATAATAATGTGAAATATTTTTACTATTTAAAATAACTGCTTTCTGTTTGAATATATTTTAAAATGTAATTTATTCCTGTGATCAAAGGTGAATTTTCTGCATCATTACTCCAGTCTTCAGTGTCACACGATCTTTCAGAAAGCATTCTAATATGCTTATTTGCTGTTCAAGAAACATTTATTATTATTATCATCATCATCAATATTTTAAACAATTGAGTACTTTTGTTCAGGATTATTTAAAATAAATACTTTTATTTAGCAAGTATGCTTTGCTCAGAAGTGATGATAAAGACTTTTATAATGTTACAAAAAATTTCTATTTCAGATAAATGCTGTTCTTCTAAACTTTCTATTCATCAAACCTGAAAAAAATAACTCAGCCTTTCTCAACAACATAATAATAATACATGCTTTTGGTTTTGTGTTATGAGCATCATTGTTTTGTTTTTCTTTTAACATAATAATACATGTTTTTTGAGCAGCAAATCAGAATATTAGAATGATTTCTGATCGATCATGTGACACTGAAGACTGGAGTAATAATGCTAAAAATTCAGTTTTGAAATCACAGGAATAAATTACATTTTAAAATATATTCAAATGGAAAACAACTAATTTAAAAAATAAAACTAATTCAAAATTTAACTGCTTTTTCAGTACTTTGAATCAAATAAATGAAGGTTTGCTGAGCAGAAGAGACTTCTTTAACAAACATTAAAAATATTACTGTTTAAAAACTGTTTGACTAGTGGTGTAGATGACTAGTAAGATTTCCACTGAGATATTACAATTTAAAAAAAAAATTGTAAGGACACTGACTTGAAATGTCAGCTATCCTGTAGATGATCAGATGGGTTTGCAGAGCACGTTTGCCCTGCTGTGGGTGAGACTGAAACTCAGTTGATCTATGCAATGTGCCCTCGGTGACTTTAGCCCAGTGGATAACTGCCTGTAATTGAGTTTGGCTATCAGGAGGAAGTGGTCTTGTGAATGAGAAGTGAGCAGAGTTTGGTAATGAGCAGGCAGGAGGAGAACGTAGTAGTGCTATGCGACCGGGCCAACACACTCCCACAGTAATTTGTAACTATTTTCGGTTTTGGCAAATTGGTGGCTGATTCATATGAAGTTGTACAAACTCATTAGTGGATTTCGGTACGATCTGCTTACACCCCATTGACGGTTAGATTTAGGCGTGGAACGTCAAGTGTTTTTCTAAAAATCATACTTTCCATATGAATCACATCATGCCAGTTCATATAATAATTCTCATTCATAAAAGAGTTAGAATTTTTCATAAGGCCAGAGTAATTCCTGAAGTAGATGCGGTACTGATTCCAGATTACATCTAAGATTTTTATGATCTGTGGGTCTGTGCAAGTAAAATGTGTAGAGAAAGTCTCTTCCTCTGCTTCCTCGCAATCCCCCTCCAAAAAACCCCCGAGAGCGACGGCCTGGTGGGGGGTAAGTGCAGTGTGTGGGAACAATGGGACGCCCCCTTTTAGCCCAAGTCTTCCCCCCCCTTAGCACATTCCACAGGGGACCACCAAGACCTCCTCGCTGGGACCTTAGAGCCAGGAGCGGCAACAAAGACTCAGCCGGAGGATCTTCAACAGAGGATTGACTGACCGTTGAATGAAAGAGGAGGGAGTTTTGACTGACAGAAGAAGGGCGGCAGTGAGAGGCAACTTAACATGTTACTAAGAGGAGCTGCCACTGCGTTTGATTGAGCGAGAGCGTGTGACCCGCTAGCGGGGAATGTGAGGAACGCTCCGAAACGTGGCCCAGGGCGGGATTCGCGGGCTCTGACTCACCCTGAGTCATCTGTGTGCTCTGAATGGGGCAGATGTGCACAGACATGAAGAAAAAAGCCCCACACACACTCGACCCAAGTTGTGTGTCTCTTGTGACATTGTTAGTGTAGTTTGTGGTTTTCCCTGAGTAAATCTGGCACAGCGCAGAGTGATGTCGGATGGGTGCTGTGTAAAATCTGGCCCTGTGTTTGTGGCTTTCCACACTTGAAGGCAGATACAGGCTGCCACTGAAGTTCCTTGTTAACACTTCCCATTTGCATGCTGTTAAATCGACACTCCCTGGGCCCCCAAACTTGGCCGGTGCGTCTGTTCCTGTTCTCTCGCATCTCGCTGGATAGGGACGGCTTTGTAGGAAGTGTTTGTGCCGAAGCAGCTTTTTTCGCTCTCTCTCTCTCCTTGTGCCATTTTATCCATCCTTGGTAGTCTTGTCCAAGTGTTATCCCCTGTTCCTTTCATTTGTCCCACTCTTTTCACCTCCCTATCAGCTCTGTGTGTGGGAAGCTTTCCAGATGATTTTAATACCAAAACAGACTGCTACAGTGATGGCTGGTGTTCACTCAAACTCTTCCGCCCATGGCTTTGTTATCAGGCATTAGCATGGCCGATATGTGCTGGAGTTTTCGAGCAGATACGGACTAGAGTCTTGAGCTTTGGATACAGTTCTCCTCTGGGACATTCCCTTAACCTCATTCCTCCGTGTGTGTTATTTGAGAGGTGGTTTGTCTTTTTTCTTTGACTGGTTTCAGTCACATTAGTGTTGGTGCTTCAGCCGTGAGCAGAGCTCAGAGATCTTCTCCCAAGGTGTGCTCCTCACTTCATAAAATATTAAAACCTCCAAAAGCTGCGTAAACTCAACCAAATGAGAAATGCTAGGGGTTTAAAATAAGAATCAGAATCAGAGTTAGCTTTATTCGCCAAGCGTGCGCAAACACACAAGGAATTTTTTTTTTTTTTTTTTAAGGAGCATACATGCATATCTGAAAGAAAATATTTAAATAAGTAAAACTTAACAATAAATAATGTGTGTGAATCTGGAACATGATTTATGTACAGATTTGTGCATTATTTACTCTATACAGCTGTATAAATAAAAGTGCATATGTATTTACATATACATGCATAAATGTAGTTCACCATTTTTCTTCATCAAACTACTTGATGCACAAGTGCATCACAATATATAAGTTTAGCGTCTGTAAAAAAAAAAAATATATATATTTTTTTATAGAATGATACTTTTTTTTTCAGCAAGGAGGCATTAAATTGATCAAAAGTGACAGTAAAGTCTTGTTTTTTGTTTCAAATAAATGCTGTTCTCTTGAACTCAGTATTCATGAAATAATCCTGAAAAAAATGCGTTACGGCTTTCTCAAAAATATTAAGCAAACAACTGTTTATCATACTGATAGAAATAAGTAATGTTTCTTAGGCAAATCAGCATATAATGATTTCTGAAGGATCATTTGACATTAAAATCTTGAGTAATGATGCTGAAAATTCAGCTTTGCCACCAAGAATAAACAACGTTTTAGAATTTATTCAAATAGAAAAGAGTTATAATTCACAATATTATTCAAATAAATGCAGCCTTGGTGAACATAAGAGACTTTCAAAACAAAACTATACTAATGCCTATACAAATAAATATTGAGTTGGTAACACTTTAGAATAAAGTTCAGTTTGTCAACATTAGTTAATGCATTGTCAAGAAATAACCGTGAGCAATTTATGAGCATTTCATGTTCATTTGTGACCCTGGACCACAAAACCAGTCTTAAATAGCATGGATATATTTGTAGCAATAGCCAAAACTACATTGTAGAGGTCAAAATTATCTTGTATGCCAAAAATCATTAGGATATTAGGATCATGTTCCATGAAGATATTTTGTAAATTTGCTACCGCTAATATATCAAAACTTAAGTTTGCATTGCTAAGTGCTTAATTTGGACAAATTTAAAAGCATTTTTCTGAGTGTTTTATTTATTTTTTATTTTTTGCACCCTCAGATTCCAAATTTTCAAATAGTTGAATCTCAGTCAAACATTGTCCTATCCAAACAAACCATACATCAATAGAAAGCTTGTATGTATAAATCTCAATTTCAAAAAATTGACCCTTATGATTGGTTTTGTGGTCCAGGGTCACTGTTTTAAAACATTAATGAATGTTAATTTACCCAACTTTTTTAGAAATGTATTAGTATATGTAAAAATATATAAAATCATGAGCCAACAGTGAAAACACGTTAACAAATTGAACCTAATTGTAAAGTGTTACCGAAACGTGATATGATTGTTTCATAACAGCCTTAATGTAAAACGCTAACGATAATTATGACTACATTACGTCTGTGGTTTTTCTCCTGCCTCTCGCAATCATTTGTGGCTGTTTTGAGAGCCGAGAGATGTAGGCCAGGGGCTCATCTGGGTTTTGGGCAGAAGCCCTTCGCTCTGGGAATGTTCCAGATTTCCTGTAATCCCTGCTAATTACTCCCACGGCCAACATCAAGACTCCCCCCGATGAGCCTCAGACCAGCGCTCGCTTATATACGGCCTGTTCGATTACCTAATTCTGCACTTCATACACAGCGTTTGGAGAGAATGGGGAATTGAGGTGGTGTGTGTTCGGCCAGACGGGCGGAGGCGGTTAAAGAGCTCCCTCGCAGACCTCCGTCAATTTAACTGACGAGGTGATGGGAACTCTTAAAACAGTCATCAAAACCAAATGCCTCGGCTCCGGTCCCACCTCTGGCTCTGATGTTTGAGTGCTTCTTTCTTTTTTCCTTCTAGTCTAGTATGAGTGTTCAGTTTGCCACAAGTCACTCAGACTGGATGAAGATTTTTGAGGTGGGGCATAGCCAAGTCATATCGATGATTTCACAGAAACAAAATGGAGGTCTGCAAACTTCAAAATGGCCACATTTGATCTCCTTTCTCTCTTTGAGAGCAGAAGATCCTCTTATTGGTTGATTTATTGACATACCTGTCCATATATAATATCCTAGCTGGTCGAGATGTCAGTCAAAAGCGTAGTAAGTTTATCCCGGTGTAGGTTTACGCCCGCTACAATCACTTACTGCCGCCGCTCTTCCCACCAACTTCACGGCTATCCAATTTCCCAAGCCCAACAGGTATATCAGAATCATTGTTGCAGTGTTGTAGCTTTGAGGACTTGGAAATATGATCTTTGGCCTGACCTCATCCTGCCCGCAGGCCCCTCTTTTTCTCTTTCGCCATCCCCTCTTCTTTCTTTCTAATGCACAGCGTACGCATTACCTCGATTCTTGTCCGTCACTTTCGACATCTGGTGGATTTCAGCCGCTCTTAGATGTCGGTTATAAACACTGTCAGAAAACGGCTCGGGCTTCCGGGCTCCTGCGTTAAAACCTTTCATATGCTGAAGGTTAAGTAGATGTTTTGTTTCTAAAAGCGGATTTTAAGAGGCAGGAAAAATATAAGTGTAAAAACGGAGGGGATCTAGACTGCCACGCAGAGAGCGCGTTTGCTTTCGGCCATTTGCGGCTTACGGTGGGCTTGCAGATATCCAAACAAGACGTGCTTTGACCTAGATATAGCCCCCTTTTGAACCTCAGGTTGTTTGTGTGGATCTTCTCCGGCTGTTTGAAGTTAAAGAGCTCGCTTTGCTCTTTTCTGTGCTGTAGGAGATTATAACACAGATGGAGAAATATACAAAGTGTTGAGTTGTATGGGAAAATCCTTCTGGTGACTATTTTTATACATGTTATGAAGTACATGTGCACTTAACTCAAACTTTCTGTGGTTTGAATGTTGAAAGCAAGTTGGTTTCTATTTAATAGGTTTGCGTGTTGGATATTCAAAGCAATCGATTGTTTGTAAGCAATTACTAACCGGTCACCGCAAGAACTTTTCTGTCCTTTGCTGAAATATTAAAATAAGCTTTATTCACTTATAATAGCATGCTTAAGCAGTTTGTTTTTGTTGCATAGCAACTAATCTAAAGCTCTTTCATTTATTCCATATTGTCATAAACAATTACAAAGATGTGCTTGGGTGGGACAGCAAGCATTGTTTTATTACATTTCATCCTATGTTTACCTCATAGCATAAGTGTTGCTTTGCAGCAGAGCTTTGGTTTGGGATGGTTGGCGTTTGAGGGGAAAAGCGAGTTTCCTGCAATCCCCCCCGAGCGTTTGTTACCATTTGACTGATTATTTTAGGTGATGTATGTATTGTCACTGCTCAGCCAGGCCTGCAGTTTCTCACGTTGGATCTTCCCACCCCCTGCTAACCTCTCCACTGTCATCCATCTGTGTGTGTCTTCATGCAAACATGTGCACAGATGTTCATTTTTGGAAAGGGTTTGAAGATTCCTTCGTTGTAGCATCAGAGTGAGCTGTGTCATCAGCTTTTTTTTTTTCCTTCCTTCTACTCTTTTTCAACCCCCTCTTCCTTCTCGTCTCTTCCTGGCCTGTACCTTTTGCCCCCTTTTTCCTCATGGGTAAATAAACGGTGCATTCCAGGCTGTCAGTGTCTCTGCTTATGCACAGGCTCATTGTAATTTGTCTTTTATTGTATCTCAGGCTGGAGGTATTGGTTTAGGGCGGGGGGTGTAATTGCTTCCAACTGAACTTTGCTCCATTTCGTGGAGCCGGTGTGTCCACTCCTTCACCACGTCCCGTGCTTGGCTCCATAAGTGGATGAATCAACTATATACTCTAATGTTTCAATCAGACATGCACTGAATTATACTCATACTTAATTATGGTGCGTAAACAATATGATGACTAATGTTGTAAATCTAAACCATTTTGCCCATTTTTCAACAAAAAAGCACCAAATGAAATCGGTTATTAGTCATAAATGATATTTTTTAGTGCTGTCAATTGATTGATCGCATCCAAAATAAAAGGTTTTGTTCACGTAGTGTGTGTGTACTGTGCATATCTGTACATTTGTTTTTATATTATTGTGTATATTTTATTGTGTGTCTGTGTGTGTGTGTTAATTGTATTTGCATGTATATATTTATATTCATATAAATTATATTATATATTAATATATGTAAGATATAAACAAAACATTTTTCTTAAATATATGCATGCGTGTGTGTATTTATATATACATAATAAATATATACAGTTCACACACATATTATGTAAAAATATTTTGGATGATTAATTGCGATTAATGGTTTGACAGCACTAAAAATCACATTTATTGACTGACACTAATGACAGATTTCGTTTGGTGCATTTTTGTTGGAAAAACAGGCAAAATAGTTTAGATTTATAACATTAGTAAACATTCTTTACACACCGTTGTTTATGATTTTGTAAAAAAAATTCTCTAATGTTATTGAATTAGATCAATATATTTGAGCCAATAATTTGTAGTTAAATGGTCATGGGACCTCAGATTTTTAGTTGGTTTATTTAATTAACTGAATGATAAAATAGAATAATTATTATATTTGAAAAAAAAAAATATTATATGTATTATATTTATTAAAATTCATACATTTGAAACTTATTCTAAATAAACAATCTTAAAAATTTATCATTAAAAAGTTTAATATTTTATATGAAATAAATTAAAATAAAATTAAAATATTTTAAAATGAAATTTTAATGAAAACATTAAAAAGTAAAATATTGTATTTAAAATAAACACTTCAGAATTTAAAAAAAATACTCAGAGCCAACTAGTCTTAAAAACTTGCCATATCAGTGCATCCACGGAAATCAGGTATCAAAGCATTTTAATGTGCAATCAAAATACTTTTATGAAATCAATGTATTTGAAAATCAGTACTTGATATTCTCATTGCATGTTGTGCTTGTCTAGTTTCGCCCATGAGATCTGACCCTGTTTGTTCACTAACTGACTTCTATTAAGTTTGAATGAGAAACTTCACACTCCAGCATTCATGAAAGGACTATATCAGTAATGAACAACAGAGATCCGTCGATTCCACTGTTAAACTCCAAACACGCAGTGTCCTGACTTTTAATGCGTCTGTGAAAGAGCCGGTCCAAGTTAAATGATTCACAATGAGGTGACCTGGGAAGTGGTGTAGGCAGGGAGCTTTTGTGAACGGAGACAAAGCCGGAGACGGCACGCTGGGGCGGGAGAGGGGAGACAGACACGGAGTGAGAGGCCGGAGCGATGTTGTGGAATCTCCCCGGGGACTTCTGGGTAAATGTTCATGGATGGCAGCCTTTTGGAATGCTTACCAGTGGGGAGTTTTAATTGGCCAGAGGCCCTGCTCTGGTTTAGCAATCAGAGATTGACTGGTACAAAAGGATGAGAGCTTGTGGGTGATCGCTCAAGTGTGTACATCAATCTAACATATGCACCGATTCGGAGTTTCGGAGGATTTACGTGGTATTAAGGCTCCCTGGCCGGCATCTGGTTTGTGTTTTGCGTAGTCTTGATGTTGCTTTGTGCCTAAGTGCACCACAGAAGACCAGGAGATGGTTTAACTGCTGCGCTCTTACCCTGGTTAATGATCACACAAGCGTCTAGACTCATAAGCCTGTTATTAAGAGTCAAGCGTCACGGCTCGCTAGTATACGATCGGGACCTTGACTTTTGATGAGAATGACCGTATTGCTTTGTTTTTTTTGCGCATTTATTTCCTCTTCATTAACCCGCGTGCCATCTGAAAAGAAAATGTTGGTGGTTTGCTGTTTTGACAGCTGCGTGTGAGAGGATTTTAATCCCTGATTAATTTAAGGAAGCATCATTTCGCGCACATGCTTTTCTCGGGCCTTGTGGCAGACTGCCATGTGTCTTCAACTCTAATTCTCCTCAGATGAAATTCCTAATCTCTGAACCATTTCAAAGCGAACTTTGAGTGCTTGTTTTATACGATTTGAATGAAGAGCTCAGCAAGAAGTGGATTTGAACATTTCTGTGGGCCTAAATCTTTTTTGGATGTGATTTATGCAAGTTCAGAGTGCAACCAGATGTAGGTAGCGCTGACTGTAACTCTTGTTCTAAGATGTTTCTACTGAAACGAGGGTTAGTTGACATGAAATACTTTCTTGGTATGTTAACACGTCATTCAATGCAACATAATGTAGTTCATCTCAAACAATTTTTTTTTATTATTCTAATGCTGTTTTTTTTGATCTTATAATAACTGAGAGACTAATGAATATATATATTTTTAAAGCTGCGATGAAGACTCTTGTTCTGTCCAAGGCAGATCGGCTGAATGCGAGCTTAAAGTAAAAATTATGAAAATGAAATGAAAATTACCCTATGATTTACTCGGCCTCAAGCCATCCTAAGTGTATATTACTTTCTTCTTTCAGACGAATACAATTAGAGTTATGTTAAAAAAAAAAAATGTCCTGGCTCTTCTAAGCTTTATAATGGCAGTGAATGGGTGTTGAGATTTTAAGGTCCAATAAAGTGCATCCATCCATCATAAAAAGTACTCCACACGACTCCAGGGGTTAATAAAGGCCTTCTGCAGTGAATTGATGTGTTTGTGTGAGAAAAATATCTATATTTAAAACTTTATAAACCCGTGTACAGTTAGCAAAAGCTAGAGATTACAGTTTATAAATTTTAAATATGGATATTTTGCTTTATTAACCCCCCGGATCCATGTGGAGTGCTTTATGGTGAATGGATGCACTTTAGTGGACTTCTAAATCTCAACACCCATTCACTGCCATTATAAATCTGGGAAGAACCAGGAGGTTTTGTAATATTACTCTGACTGTATTCTGAAAGAAGAAAGTCATATACACCTAGGATGGCTTGAGGGTGAATAAACTAAGGGGTAATTTTCATTTCTGTCCCTTTAAAGTCCGTTGCAATAAAGGGGCAGGGTTAAAGCATGCTAAAAAACTGGAGAAGTCCAGCATATCTCACTGGATTAATTAAATTAATTAATTAAAAATTACAACATGCAAACTTTAGAAATGTATTGTCACACTGCAAGACCATTTAAAATGAAGGTAGAATTGTAAAAAAGTAAATAATCAGTACTTCAAATATGCGTTTTCCATTAAGCATTGCTATAAAATGTAACCTAAAAAATTCATGGACATGTTTTGCATCTACCCTTAATGTACTGAGAATGTTTTCTCAATTATTGACTGCACAGTTACCTCTGTAAAACCTTTGATTAACCATTAACAATTAGAAGGTGAGAAAAAAGTCTTTCTAGTGTAAACTTTGTTATCCTGTCATGAATTTAAAATGAATATTTTGGCCAAACAGTAATCTGGCAGGGGTTTTGTTTTGTCTAATCGCTCTTTGTGTTGCTTCCTTTATTTCGGCCTCTGCCGGACACGAGGGCCATAGTTTGACAGAATGAGCCCATGTGTCCCCTGCTTGGCTGGACTGCACTGTATTGTAACAGGGTTTCCTGTCCTGCACGAGTGTCAGTTGGGCCACTTGGCGTGGGATATCCTGCTCGTTAACTCGGTTCCTCATTGATATGACACTTGCCCCATGGGGCTGCAGAGAGAAGTGTCGCTCAAAGGATAACGCTCGTAACTCTGATTAAATAGCAAAAGGGATCAGCGACGCTCATTCCAAACGAGGTATGATACGTGACCTCTGCGGACGGATCGACCAGATGGAGCGAGTAAACAACCTACTACGGAAAATGCCTAGCAGTGTACCCTGTGAATGTGGCCTTAGAGGATCAGGGGAATAGTAGGTGCTCTCCTTGGAGCAGGAGGAGGATATGTCAGGAATGGAAAGGGGGGCTGGATTAGAAAAACATCGCTCTAATTGTAGGTCAACAGACCTGTGAAGTGAGTTTTTTTGCTGATGTTTTCATAGTGTTAGACCTGAGGAATGTGTCCTTGAGCACAGTCTCTGAGTTTCTGAATTGCCTCCTTCACATTACCTCTGCGATCAGCTCTGTTAGTGCCGTTAACAGGATCAACAGAAAGTGCATGAGTGCATTGGCCTGTTTGGGGAAAATAGGATTTTTCTTTGCTCTTTTGAATACAGATTGTAGACAAATTCCAAAGATCATCAAGCTCATTTGTGGAAAATAAGTGGAGAAAGTGGGTCATTCTGAATGCATCATGTTTGATGTCAGAGGTATTAGTGTATTAACATATGGCAGTTCACATTTATGCATTTGTTTATGCAAGGCTTCCCAAATCGGGCTTTGCCAACCCCTGAGGTAGGGCCCTGTGATTTCTGTGATGCAGAAAACATGGATGGGATCGCAGAATCCAGTCATAAAAATGAAATGTACTTTATGACTGCTCTGAGAGTCATCTCATGAGCATTTTACAGTTTCTTTTGAGAAAAACTATCATCATATATACAAACAGACACTTAAAGGTCTTCACAGCAACCCGTCAAAAAAAAAGTTCAATTTATCTTGAAGAAACTGTGACAGAAATATATTCCCTAATAATGGTAGCACTATTACTACTAATAAAATTATTATAAAAACATTATTTTTAAAGGGAATATTTACCAGAATTTTTTACCAACATTTATTCAGCATAAAAATGTAAATACACAACAGAATAAAAATAAATAAATAAAATATAGTTTTTAAAATAAAATCAAGTAATTAAAGATGCTTGATTTAAAATGTAATGAAACCATTTAAATGATATTCAGAAAATTAAAAGGTAAACTGAATTTGAGAAAAAAATAAAACATTTCATAGGGTCGTAACTTTGGTAAAACTTCTAATAAATTGATGTTAAATATCGTAGGTTTCATTATTTTAATTAATTAGACTTTTTGCTTAATAAAATTAATAAAAGAGTCTAGAAAAATGTAAATAAAAAATGAAATTTGGAAAAAAAAGAAATAATTAAATGAGGCTGTTAATAGTAATAAATGACTATAATAAAAATAAAATAAAATTATCATTATTATCATTGGCATCAGAGAACTTTAAGCATGCAAATGATTGAAATATTAACGTGAAATATCAGGGTGTATTTTAAGTAAATATTTAACATTTTAATGGTTTAGCTGACAAAAATGTTTGGGATCCCCTGCTCCAATTTATCCATATTAGCTATTCAAAACAATGTCATTAACATAATGGAATTTACTATTTACAGGTTTCTCAAACAGTCCTGCCCCAAATGCATGACAATTGAGCCTAGTCTTAAAACGTCAACAAACATAGCAATGTTCTGATCATGCCTCAGTGTTTAAGGAAATCTTTTCCAGGGAATCAGCCTATAAATTGCTTGTTTTAGTTGAAGCATTAAGCTATATTTGAGTATTTTATTTTAATAACCGGTACAATAGCAAAAACTGCCTATGTTATTTTTAAAAACAGTCTTAAAAAAATAAAAATTGATGCCCTTAACATAAGTACACCATGCAAAAAATTTAAATGCAGAAAGTGTAGAATATGTTGTTTAAGAAGGGAAAGAGGTAACCATTTAGACTGCCACTGAGCGAATAAAGCTTGTCTCATTAAATCCAATGAGTGTTACAGGACAATATGGCCTACATGTAAGCGTTAAGTGCCTCCTTAGCAAGGCCTGTTTTTCTCAGTGCTTCACTCCAAGTGCCATAAAACGACCCCCTTGACATCATCCACCATTTTGTTTAGCGATCGTATGCACCGGCCAGCTCTGCTGTCATTTCCATTTAGCCGTCCTACATTTATTGCGAGCCTCTGAAAGGCATCATTGTGCTGGCAATAGTGTTGTAAACTTGTCACAGCGGTGTTTGAGAGATGCTGGATTGGATTTGGAGAGAAAGAGAAAGTAATTCCCCTCTTTATTACCGCCATATGAGCAGTTGCTCTGTAATAATGGGTTCCTGTTACAGTTTTTTCGTTTGAATGTGCTCCCATTGCGGTGGGAACCACACAATGAAAACCTGAGGAGTTGTATCTTTACCTTCTCTACAACTCTATTAATAGAGAGGGCCAGCTGTTTCTTCATGAACAAGATGTAAATTGTGGCCTCGGTGAGTGAACCGAAGGATTTAGACTTTTAGGCCAGATTTTAATAAAGATTCAGTGCTAACGCTGAACAAGTCTAGGTGATATAGCTAAAAATCAGTCTTTATATTTATGCATTTGTTCTGTTTATGTCATCCGTTTCATGCAAGTAAATTTAAAATGTTTATTTGTATGTAAAATACTGGAAAACATGGCTAAATACTTTTAATTTACAATTAAAATGAATATATGTGAAGGTGTTTATTAATATGAAAACTTCCTAGCTCATTCCAGGATTATAAATTGAAATAAAAGGCACTATCAAACCATTTTATTTGCAGATTGTGACACAAGGAAAGATTGCCTATTCCTAAACAGCATTTCATTACATCAGACTTGTGCAGTGAAATGCACTTTTGAAAACTTAATGGTGAAATAAAAGTACGAAAGGCATCATGATACTCATAATGTCGCTTTAATTTTATATTGCCAGCAAATATATTATGGAAACTCAGTATCACCCAGCGCTAATGATTACCAAGAGTGCCTCTAGAAATATAAAACTATGTTTTCTGGCTCTTGTTGTTTTTGTAAAGCACTGTAACTCCTAAGTGAACATTTTGTGTGCTTTATAAATGCTTCAGAGTCTAGGTGATATAGCTACAAAATTGTAGTTCAGTCTCTATATTTATGCATTTGTTCTGTTTTTGTCATCCATTTCATGCTAGTAAATTTAAAATGTTTAATTGCAAGCTAAATACTGCTAAATAGTTTTAATTTACAATTTAAATTAATGTATTTGATAGTTTTTTTAACTATTAAAAAAATTTAACTATTTGTCCATAAGGCATCAATTTAAACTCAATTTTCACCAAAATGTTTTAATATGAAAACTTCCCAGCTCGTTCCAGCATTAAAAATTGGAATAAATTGTACTATCAAACCATTTTATTTGTAAGTTGTGACACAAGGAAAGATTGCCTATTCCTAAACAACATTTCATTACATCAGACTTGTGCAGTGAAATGCACTTTTAAAAACTTAATGGTGAAATAAAAGTACAAAAGGCATCATGATACTCATAATGCTGCTTGAACTTTATATTGCCAGCAAATATATTGTGGAAAGTCAATATCACCCAGTGCTAGTGATTACCAAAAGTGCCTCTAGGAAAATAAAACTATGTTTTTAGCCTCTTGTTTTTGTTGCACTGTAACTTTTTGTGTGCTTTATAAATGCTTGAGAGCTTTTGCATGATGGCCTTTCAGGCCGTTAGACAGAATACAGGGAAGGACGATTGTCAGGAGACATTGTGAAAGCTCTCATTCCTCCACCCTGTATTCATGAGCCTGTAAATGAAGGATGGACAGTCCAAAGATAGCCTGAGGCCACACAAAGAGAGGAGTGCTGAGATCTGTCTTCATGCAGATGGTGTGAAGGCAGGAGAGTGCATGTCTGAACATGCAAGGCGCATTTTAGAGGAGACAACCGTATAATAGAAAGGCTATGATTTAGAAATCACATATCTAGCTCTTATCTGTCTGCAATGCCTGCGCTCAATTTCGCTCTGCCTTTATCCCATTAAACCGCTCTCGTCTCAAAGCTAATAGCAACGCACGAGCGTCTTCTGCCAAAAGGAGGGAGTGTGCTCATTAAATGCTCATTCCACAAAGGTTTCAAGCAATACTCATTTGGAACATTTCCCCTGAAGGTTTGATGTTTTATCACCATCTGCAAGTTGTTGTTGTCTCTTATGAAATCTAGCCAAAACAACACATCTGATTTAGTTGGGTCGGGCCGTCTCAAACTCCGGGCCACAACAGAGAGGAAAAAAAAACTTCTTGTCAAATAGTAGTTCCCCTCCTTCTGTGGTTACTGAGTCTTGTGCTTGTGTAAAGATGACTCTGGTGTTGGGATGTCAGCCATGTTATTTTGTAGTCAAGTAGTCAACTTTCACAGGAGTGTGTGAATCATGTTGTCACTTCCATTTTGAATGTCTCCCGTCACTGTGAGGAATAGTCTTTTTTGCACCTTAAAACTACACTGTAAGAAAAATTACGTAAAATTTCAGTAAAAAAAAAAACTGGCAGCTGTAAATGCCAGAATTTTACAGTAAAAAAATATGGTAGCAACATTTTAGGTTCTTAAAATTACATTTGAAAACTATATTTCATTAAATTATGTAATGTTAATATACCAACCTATTGAAATACTGAAATCTGTTTAGTACCTTTGTAATACACTGATAACCACCAAAAGCAAGTGGAGATGGAAAAAGACACATGATGAACCAAAGCTCATCACAAGAAGCTGAGGTAGAAAATAATAATATGTAACCTTTATCCACATAAGGTTTTTTAATTGGGTTTTTTAAAAAGCTGAATGAAAAAGCTTTCCATTGATGTATGATTTGTAAGGGTAGGACAATATTTAGCTGAGATAAAACTGTTTGGAAATCTGGAATCTGAGGGTGCAAAAAAATCAAAATATTGAGAAAATCGCCTTTAAAGTTGTGCAAATGAAGTTCTTAGCAATGCATATTACTAATCAAAAATTAAGTTTTGAGATATTTATGGTAGGAAATTTGCAAATGATATTTGGCATAAAAGAAAAATTGATTATTCTGACCCATACAATGTATTGTTGGCTATTGCAACAAATATATCCATGCTACTTATGACTGGTTTTGTAGTCCAGGGTCACATATATAAAGAAGGTCCACAATGTCATATAATACTAAACACGATCATGGTAACATGCATAATACTGAAATAATCCAATAAACATTATTTTAACAACATTAGATGTAACATACAACCCTAATGTACACAGAAAGACATCAAATTTGAAATGTAACAGAAATTCTGGTAATGTCTATTTATGGTTATTCACTGTAAATTATACATTCTTTTTAACTTTCAAAAAACTCTATTTTACTGTAATAAAATGTCCATTAGTTTTTTTACTGTACAGAGTAAAGGAACCTACCGTTAACCAATTAATAGGTTTTTACTGTAGCATCTTCAGTCTTTTATTACTAGTCATTTTTACAGTGTAAGGTTGAAACTAAATTAAATTAATATAATAAATACATGTAATAAAATAAATGCATTTTCTTTAATTTTCTACAGTTAACCTCTTAACATTTAAGTTTTGACATTTTGATGTTTTTCATCTTAACAATTCAAAATATGATGGACAATGATGACACTTTTGCAATATTATGCTTATTTGTGATTAATTGTTTTTCTTTTTTATTTGCATACTGAATTATTTTTCTTGACATTAGACCTTGTGTTGTTATTGTTAACTGAAACTACTGAAATTTTTTTTTGGTAATTAAAATAAAATATAAATATTGCATTGAAAGCTTTTGTTAGTTGCCAAAAGCACAATATAAAATCACTAAAACTTAAACTAAAATTACAATGAAAACAAATATAATAGTAGTGTAAATAATACTAAAACAACACTTGTTTTTTTTCCTTTAAAAAAGCCAAACTACAAGGGCTGGAAATCCAGTCTGTTTAACTGCCTTAGGTTCCTATGTCACATATAATTTTCACAACACATTAGAGTTTATTTTTTCCACCAGGCTTTTCCATTGTTGCATCACCTAAATATTACAGCCCTTTGAAGTGTACTTCCATACTTCAGCATTGGAAATTAAATATGCCCTCTTCCTAAGGTTAAGGTTGATTCTCCAATACAATTCAGTGAATGACAAATCAACAATGTCATTACAAAATCTTGCGTATTTGGTTTTTCGATTTTCTATCCACCTTATTTTTCCTGTAAGAGTGGGTGTAGCCATTTGTACATTTTATGGGTGTGGCTTCCGGTCTCATCTGTGTCAAGCTATTTTTAGCTGCACAAAACGGCTCATTTTGCTGCTTGATATTGCAAATTGCTGTGTCTTATCATATTATTTTAATGTATTATCTTAATTACGAGCACACTGGTTTGTAGTGCAAACAGTTTTACTGTTTACTGCATGTTGTTATTCTTCTCGTCATTTCCCTATAGCGGCTAATAGGCTTACTTCGGAGTTGAAGAATAAAGTGGATCATTTTGACTTAAGAATGTGTTTCAATCTCTTCTATTGAGGAAAAAACGAAAGCTGTGAAATAGCTAAGAAATAGGATTTTATTTTTCATATCACAAGCCGGATGTCTCTCCACGGCTCATGTTTACCTGAAATGATGGTTGCATGCAGAAGCGATGGTGTTGATGACACTCGTGCAGGCATGTGGAAGTTGCCGCATGTGTCTTATTAGGCAGACAACAGGGAAGCCCATTACTCTGTTTCTTTTGGCAACAGCATGTTGATGTGGTGGCCAGAGCGATTTATAGTGACGGCCGGCCTGAAATAATCCCCTAGAGAATTTATGACTTCTGACTCAGAGGGACCGGCTTGTGATTGAGAGTGTGTGTGTGTAATATGTGTGGGTGGTGGGTCTGCTGGTCAGTCCCTTGCAGGGTCACAGTGCATGGCCTGTCTCAGAGGAGTGGCTGTTAACCTTCGACCTCTGTGGTTAAGCCTGCTGGCTAGCGGCATGGGGTTATGGAGGCTGAAGTCTGTCTGGGGCCGGGGAAGAAGAAGATAAGGGTATTGAAGGGGGGGGGAGCGTCAGGACTAATCTGGGTTTTGTCCACAGGGCAATTTCCATCCCTTCATCCGTCAGCAAAACAGAATGTTCTTGGGCCTCCTGAACAGCAACAGGAAGTGACTTATTGGAGACAGCAATAACAAATCTGTCTTTCAGATTTATATTCAGGTGGTTTACTCCAAAGAATCGCATGTAAACGGATCTTATTTCTGTCAAAGAGTTTGGCCTTGTGTGAAAGCAACATGAAATCACAAAGCCTCCCTTTTGCATGCATCTGCCAAGATTAGCTTGTGCATACAGGCGTATTGACTTGAACTCTTAAAGGATAGACGTATTGATAACAAACCTATTGAGTAAAACGTTAAATATGGTGACGTGTCACGATGGCGTTTAGTGCTTCAGAAATGACGCAGTTTTACATTTCAGCGTATGTATAAACTCAAACAGGCTGTATTTTTATGCATAGCTTGAAAAATTGTTAAAATCACGTTTTCCCCATGCGTTGATTGTTTTGATTAGTTAATGGTCTGTATTGAAATGGTCAAAGGTTCTGAATTGTTTTTCCCGTTCAGTAATTTGCGAGACCTTTCAATTTGGTTCCATTTTCTGTGTTTTTACTAGAATATTTGCTTTGCTTTTTCAGGTTAGGTTCTCTCTCTCCAAATGCCCGTATACAAAGAGCTGTCTGTTGGGCTGAGATATGATGTACAGGTCTTGTATGTACCTGATGCCAAGTGTGTGAAAGTGAGTGAGTGAGTTGGACGGGGTCCCAGTGGAGTTTGAGGGGTACAGCTGCTCTGGGGCCGCAGCAGGGTGAAGGTGCTGCTCTTTCTCAAAGTTATAGTTTAATTCCTTCAGACTCCTTATGCATAAAGTATATGTTTTTTTTTAACGCAGCTGTAATGCAAAATTAAGGCGTTTGACTCAAAAAGCAGATTAATAGCTATGCACAAGATGTCCCGTCTCTTACATTAACACACTGCTGCCTCTCCTTCTTGCTCCGCCTGTGTAAAACAAGCCTTGGCAGTGGTCAGTGACAATTCCTCTTGGTTATTTTGTGAGATGGTGATTATTTGTAAGCTCTCAACAGCTCCTCGCTTTTCACCCACGTCGATGTGTTGAGCAGATGCTCCGATACGAGTTGTGCACTACGATATCTGTGACACATGACAGAATGCACTGCGCCCATTGCAGACAGAGTAGTGTGAATGAGTAAACCAAGTTTGTCAGTTGCTTCAGAAATGTAGTTTATGGGCCACTTTTTAGGCAAAAATTTAACTAAACAAATTTTGCTCGGTCACCGTGTAAAGAAAAAATATTTTTAAATCTTAAAATGTCGTTATACTTAAAAGGTTAGTTTGCGCAAAAATGAAAAATCTGTCATTAATTACTCACCCTCATGTTGTTTCAAACCTGTAAGACCTTCGTTGACCTACAGAGGAGAAGAAATAATTGTATAAAGTTGTTATTTTTTTTTTCTTTGTGCAAAAAAAGTGTTATCGTAGCTTCGTAATATCATGGTTGCACCACTGAAATCACATGGACTGTTTTAACAATGTCCTTACTACCTTTCTGGGCCTTGAACGTGGTAGTTGCATTGCTGTCTATGCAGGGTCAGAAAGCTTTCGGATTTCATCAAAAATATCTTAAAGATAAGGTCATATGGCTTTGGAATGACATGAGGGTGAGTAATTAATGACAGAAAGTTAATTTGTGGATGAAATAACTCTTTAAAAACTGTTAAGATCAGTGCTTTCATCCATTAGATCAGTGTGTTGAATGGTTTTTCAATAAATCACTCACGATCATTGGATGAGAGTTGTCGCCTAAATAATATTCATGAGCCATGCTGATAAGATTGACTCACATGAACACTGTGGCCTTCCAGAACATCGAAATTTCAAATATTATTTAATGCTGCAAGCAGCGTTGAAAGGGCCCTCGCACCCGGGCTCGGCGCCACCCGGTGGCTTTCGGAAAACAGCGAGCGGTGGGCAATATGCTTTTAAAATTGTAAATATCTGCATATTGTCATAGGTGTAAAGAAATTTAGGGCAGATTAGACATTGCACGTTTTACTTAGTATTAAACATATTTCCTGTTGCCAGCAGGTGGCGCTATGACTATAACTGAATATGGGAAATTAATATGTAGATCTCTTCAGGACAGGACTCTCATCAAACGTGAATTTTGGTGCAGAACGTCACAAAGGGCTTTAGATTACACTTGCCAAATTTGGTGTTGATGTTTAAATCTCTAGGAGTTTGTTTGTTTAAATACAATGCCTAAAAATGGCAAAAAAGGCACAAAACAGAGAAAATTCAAAATAATAGACTTCCTGTTGGGTTTCGGACTTCGTATGGGGCTTTTTTCAAGGTATTGTTGTCTTACAAGTGTCTCCTGAATTTTGTACATGTATGTAAAAACAGCTCGAGGGGCACTTCGTTGAAATTTTATAGATGGTGCTATCAAGTCATTTTGCGTCACCCACTTCTGAAACTCATATCGAATTTGAATTTTCACCATTTTTGCCGTGTGCAAAATTTCAGTTTTCGAGCATGTTTAGGCCCTCAAAAATGCGTTAATTTTGGAGCAAACTGAGCAACTCCAATCGGTGCTCAGGCCCTAAATATGACATGCGAGCAGCTGAATGTATCTTAACATTGAGAAATGGCTGGAGCGCGGGGATCTCTCATCGGTGTGCAATGCGCTCTCCTGAGTGGCCAGTCTCGCTGAACAGCAGCATGGGTAGCCAAACCGCCGGTCGGAGTCCAGTCCACTGAAAGGACCCTTGTGTTCTCTTGAATTCCAACAACCGCATTAAAAAAAAGAAAGAAAAACAAAACATTATTGCAGCTGCGACTTCGCAGTCTGCCCTGCTCACACTCCCCATGTTAATGCAACGCCTTGTTTAATCCAGTCACTCGCTGTCCATCTGTGCCGTTCACTCGACGACCGCAGCGCAGGCTTGTTTTCTGATGGGGCGA
Organism: Labeo catla; assembly: GCA_012976165.1. Lineage (NCBI taxonomy): Eukaryota > Metazoa > Chordata > Actinopteri > Cypriniformes > Cyprinidae > Labeo > Labeo catla. The sequence continues at coordinate 911,522 of VONZ01000107.1, read as the reverse complement.
ATCACGGAGAAAGCCCAGGTTACCTTAGAACTACTGAAATGTGCATCCGCAGGGTCTTGAATATTCACTTTTTGCTTTTTGTCTAGCATGCCTGTGGCTTGTCAGCTCACTTTATACTGTGTGCACATTGTGTTCAGTTCTGTTCTTTGTATGGGATATGAGTTTGACATTAGGTTTTCAGCTTTCGGGTCGCCAAACGTCTAGACATAATTTATTTGATGAAGAATGAGTAACTGAAAGGACTTGCTCTTTAACATTTAAGATTCAAGAGCTTTATTGGCATTGTAAAGCAGCTTTATGCTGTCAAATCGTTATATAACATTATAAAGTGACTTGCAAAAGTCGGAGACCACTACTGAAAGTTATTTTTAATCTACAGATTAAATAGGATAGCCGTGAAAAGTTGGTTTACATCTGCACTGTAATAAATAAATAAATAAAGAATCTAAAATAAAATATAGGAAAATAAAATAAACTGATGTAAAGATAAAATAAATAAAAAATAAAATTGAAATGTGAAATAAAAATATAACAAAATACAAAAAACTAAAATATAATATAGAATAAAAATAAAATGAAATAAAATAAAAATTAAATAAACAACAAAATAAAATATATAAGTAAAATAAAATATAATAAAAAACTAAATAAATTATAATATATAATATAAAATTAAGAAATAAAATAAAATAAAAAATAAATAAAATATAGAATGAAATAAAGTAAAATAAAAAATTCTATAATAATAATAATAATAATAATAATAATATACAAAAAACAAATAAAATAAAAAACTAAATAAAATATAATATATAATATAAAGTACAAAATAAGATATAACATAAAAAAATCAATTAAAATAAAAATAAAATATACAATAAAGTAAAATAAAAATGAAATAAAATGTATAATATAAAATAAGAGATAAAATAAAAAATAATATATAATAAAGTAAAATAAAAAACTATATATATATATATATATATATATATATATATATGTATATATGTATATATATATATATATATATATAAAATAAGATCTAAAATAAAAATAAAGTAAAATGAAATAAAATATAAAATGAAAGTCAAATAAACAAATTAAGTAATTTATTAATAATAATAGTAATAATAGTAATATACAATAAACAAATAAAATATAAATTAAAATTAAAAACTATATGAAATAAAATATATAATATAAAATAAAAAATGTAATTAAAATAAAATATAAAGTAAAATAAAGTTAAATGAAATAAATATAAAATATAAAAGGAAATAAAATAAGTAAAATAAAATTAATTTGAAATGAATTTAAAATTAATTTAATAATTATAATAATGATATATAATAAACAATATTTTATTAAGCAATATATAGTTGTATTTGTTTACATTGTTTACACCACTTACACTTCTCTCTGTCTCTTTCAGTAAATCATCTGAAGGTGTGTCCTCAAGGTTTCTCCTGCTGTACTCTGGAAATGGAGGAGAAACTGAGTCAGCAGAGCCGCACAGACCTGAAAGCCCCCGTTCATCAGCTCAGCTCCAACCTGCAGAACACCTTCAACCAGAGACACCGTCACTTTGACCGTCAGTACAGCTCTTACACACATTCACGCATGCAAATCTACCAAATCTGTCTGTTTTGCTTGTCATTTGCATTAAAATGAGTAGCGATATTATCACTTAATCAGTTGTTGATCTGCACATGCTGCCCTGCTTACAGTTAATTTGACAGACACCCCCGGCTGCCAGACACACAGTCTATACATCCATTTCTCCACCTGTCCCTCAACATCCCACAGTCATCTGCCACACACACACGCACACACAAACACTCTCAGGCTTGCAGACGGACCACACACACACATGCAGAGACCTTGCTTCCTCTCTGCAATGCATGTGGCAGTGAATATCAGGCTGGGAGAGAGGGATCAGGTTTCCCCGGTGCGGGGCAGAGGGGTGCATGGGAACATGCATCGACACTGCTGACTCATTCAGGAGGGGGAAAACCCCACAGACGCTCCGCCGGCAATCACACACACACTCTTTCGCCTGGTTTATAATGCATGTTTTATGTGTTCCCTTCTCTTCATGCTGTAATGTCATAAAAAGTGTGTCAAATGAGGGAAAGTGAGACAAACTAAAGGCCTGGTCACATGTATCCGGATCGGCCCAGCTTGAGTTCATCAAGGGTACGTTTTCAGCTATACAAGGGGATGTTTTTCCTTAAAGAGTTAGAATCAAGCCAGGGCTGTAAGGCTCTGAGATGAAATGGTAGATGGTGTTTGGATTGATAGTCAATGACTGGACAGACAAGGAAGGATAAATGAAGTGTTGATGGCACATCTCCCTCCGCTCGCACATGATTTGTCACCCATCCGCTCTGAGCCACAGCTATTTCTAAATGAGACCCATGTTAACTCACATGTGGCCGTCCAGCTTTACCAAAGCTCTGTTGCTCTGGCAGAGCATCCGAGTGGTTTTAAATGGACTCGACACACTCTGTTTTCTGGCTGTTTCTGTGAGAGCTGGGGTGTGTTATGAAGTTCAGGGTTGTTTGAAGCATACTCTTAAATGACGTGTATCGACATCTGAAGATAATGTAAGTGTTTGTGTGGACTAGTGTTGTCATAATACTAATATTTCAATAGTCAATAGCAATGCCAGTAAAGTTTTCACAGTTGTCTATGAATTCTGGCATTCGCTATTAATCATAGCAAAAATTAATATGCTATTGAATATACTTATTTTATATATGAAAGAAATAAATTTATTTATTTATTTAATAAAAAGGCAGTATTTTTTGCTATTAATGTTTTTTTTTTATTAATAATTTAATAATTGTTGCACTGTGAAAAGTAATTATTAATAATATTAATATTAAACAACATTTTAAGAAGAAAGGGAATTGCATGTTTACATATATTTGCAAGACTATGGTAATGCAGTGTTTTTTTTTAATCTGTCTTGTGTAATATTATGTATATTAATAATACAGTATTCATTGTTTTTATTGCCAATAATTATAATTAAACAACTTTGTTTACAAGACAAATAAAACAAAAAAATATATATATATAAAAAATGTGTGTATATATATGTGTATATATAAAGTATGTGTGTGTGTGTATATATATATATATATATATATATATATATACACACACACACATTATATATACATACACACATGTGTGCATATATACATACACACACACGTATATATGTACTATATTGCAGTGTTTTTTCATTATACAACATAATTATTGCTGATAATTATCATTTTTTACTTTATAATAATTTATATTATCACTTTATTAACAAGAAAAAGAAAACAAAAAGAAACTTTCAAAAAAAAATATTTGTTTTATTATTAAAATATAATACTAGTTGTTGTTGTTGTTGTTGTTGTTCTATCAATATTTATTATTAAACATTATTAACAAGAAAAAAATACACTGCCTTTTAACTAATAATAAATATGGGTGCCTTCAATAGCATATTTGTTCCGCTATGTGGTGTAAAGTATTTTTCTTTTTCTTGTCAGTGTTTAATAAACATAATAGACAGGACTATTAGATTGGTTTATTAGGCATTTATTACATTTCTGTTTTAATAGATCTTTGGTACTGAAGTAAAGTCGTCTTACATCCCTGTTGTGGAGGAAGGGAACCGAATCTGAGGTGATGGCTTGCAGGGAGCATTGATGGAAGTGCGAGGTGACCTGGTCGGCTCTCAAAATTGCCTGTTTGTGTGAACGTAAAAAGAAAGTGAGACTTCAGGGAGTGAATGCTAACAGGGATCGTGTGTATTGCAGCCAGATGTGAGCAGGAATGTGACGTGTCGGAATGCGGCGGTGGCCAGATCCCCGCCCTCCTCCTCCTCTGCTCTTTTTCTCCGCTGCCTTTTGTCCCCACTCTCCCCCTTTTCTCTCCGCCATAAGTCTGTTATGCCTTTCATTTCTCCTCCATCTCCAGGTTCTCAGGTCTTTTGAACTCTTACCGTGGGAATACGCTCTGAATCGCCAGCCTGCGCAAAATGTGCACTAGACCCTGGCATGTGACTTAATGAGCTAAACGGCCTTAAAATACCAGTAGCTTTTATGCTTGCAAACAAAGACACCCTCAATGCGTTCTTTCATTCAAACGTACGTATTTTCTGCGCTTCGGGAACGTCCAAGGTGTAAATGAGATGCTTGAGTGTTTTTTTGTTGAAGGAGAAACACATTTTGCATTTTCTTCTGTGCTGGACATGAGGTGAATATATTTATAGTAGTTGAAGACTAAGTGGTTACACACGACTTGTTCAGGAGTTTTAGGGGACATGATGTTTTTTGTCCTCTTAAAAATGGTATATGTAGGTGTTTTTTTTTTCTTTCTTTTTACTTTTTATTTTCTTTCCCCCCCATTAAAAATTTGTAATTTTATTACATTTTAGGGGACTTTCTTTTTACTTTTCAGTTTTTTTTCTCCCAATAAAAAGTCAGTAATTTTACGTTTTAGAGAACATGATGAGCTTTTCTTGACACTTTTTCTCTTAAAAAATGGTTTATGTAGGTGTAATGTTTTTTTTGTTTTGTTTTTGTTTGTTTGTTTGTTCTGTTTAACTTTTTTTTTTTCATTTTTTTGTATTTTTTTTCCCAATAAAAATTCAGTAATTTTATAACATTTTAGAGGACATGATGACTTTTTCTTGACGTGTTTTTTCCTCTTAAAAATGGTATATGTAGGTGTGTATTTTTATTTTTTTAACTTTAACTTTTAAAAAAAATTCCCAATAAAAAAAATCAGTAATTTTATTACGTTTTAGAGGACTTAATGACTTTTTCTTGATGTTTTTTTTTCTCTTAAAAAATGGTATATGTATTTTTTTTTTTACCCAATAAAAACTGTGTCATTTTATTTCTATATTTTATATCTTTTTATTTTATTTTATATATAATTTTTTCCCCAATAACAATTGTCATTTTATTACGTTTTAAGGAAACATGATGATTTTCCCTTGGTATATGTAGGTTTGTAAGATTTTTTTTTTTGTTTGTTTGTTTGTTTGTTTTCAAAGTTTTAGAGGACATGACTTTTTTTTTACTTGACTTTTCTTTAAAAATCATTATTTCCCATTCCGCAAACTACATCTAAGGTGTAAATGAGATGCCTGAGAGGGTTTTTGTTGAAGGAGAAACGCATTTTTTTTTCGCATTTCGCAGTTTTCCTCTTTTCTGGACAAGAGGTGAATGTATTTATAGTAGTTGAAGGCTAAGTGGTTACAAGCAACTTGTTCGGCCGGAAATGCGGCAGAACATGTTCACTATCAACACAGCGGCTAGATGTCATTAAGATGAAATGAGTTTAAGCGCACACACAGCTAAGCGAGTTTGGAAGCAGCCTTTGCTTTCAAAGCCCCGAGGTTGGAGTCACGGGCAATTAAGTCCCCTACCAGAAATAGTTTTCCTCTAGAGCATGGTGTGTTTGTTCCTCCCTGTGCATCCGGTCTGAGTCTAGGTGACCCCGTCTGGAGGACTTGCGATTGCGCTGGAAGAATTAGGATTAACCCCCTACCAAATTCTCATCCTCGACGCCTCCGCAGGGGGGTTTGAAATCCCACAAGGAAAGAAAGAAGCTGAGCAGCTAATTGGCACAAATGGGGAACAATTACCGCCTGGGATAAAGAAGACTTATCAAAGGGGGATGAGTTGAGGAATAAGCCAGTGTGGAGGGCGGGACGGCAAATAAGGAATTTACCCTCATCTGGATGTGTGAGGAACATGTTTGAGCGCTTGAGTCCTTGTTTGTTGAGTCTAAGCAGCCCTTTCCATTCCTCCTCATAGATATTGTAATACGGTTCTGTAGCACCCTCCCGGATAACCTTTCACACACTTTTCTAAACCGATGCGGGTCGTTTTAATGGAAAAATCAGAAGGGAGGTCCGCGGCCCGCTTGTTGGCAGACTCCCGTGTATCATAAAGTGTCTTTTAATGACGAGATGCCTGAGTAACGCCCCTCCGACTGTAACGCTTACAACATAGGGTCCCTACATCTCAGCGGTTATGTTGGGAAGGATGTCGAGAGGAAGGGCTGTGGGGGATGGTGGATGTTGAGTGATTGGCTTTACTTTTGGCTTTACTGTTAAAAGGGGCAGAGACGTGTGGTGTATGCGATAAAGAAAAGGGAAAATCTTTTCAAAAACTAGCTTAAAGAAAATGTGCTGTGTTGTGCCAGATTTTTTTTTTTTCTCTTAAAATGGCATGTGTAGGTGTGTAGTCCCCACCCAAGTAAAAAGTCCGTAATTTTAAGTTTTAGGGAACATGATGACTTTCTTTTCCTTGACATTTTATTTCTCTTAAAAAAAAATGGTATATGTGGGTGTGTAGGTTTTTAAATTATTTAATCAAAGTAATTTCATTCAGTTTTAGGGGACATGATGGGGTTTTTTTTCTCTTAAAAAATGGTATATGTAGTTTTTTTTTTTTTTTTAAATGTTTAAATTTTTTATTTCCAACAAAAAATTGATTATATGTATATTGATAAAAACAAATTGGCATATGTAGGTGTGTAGGCTTTTTTTTAATTTTATTTAAGTTTTAGGTGACATAATAACTTTTTGGGTGTTTGTTTGTTTAGGTGGGGTTTTTTTTTTTGTTTGTTTGTTTTTTTACTTTTTTAGGTTTTTTTTTTTAGGCTTTTTTGTTTTATTTTTCCAAATTTTCTTCCTTAATAAAAATTCAGTAATTTCATTACGTTTTAGGGGACGTGATGACTTTTTTTTTTTTCTTTTAAACATTTTTTATATGTAGGTGTAGGGTGTGTTTGTTTTTTGTTTTTTTTTAACCCAATAAAAAATTCAGTAATTTCAAGTTTTGATGACACTTTTTTTTTCTTGACATTTTACAAACTAAACTAACCTTGTCTTCTCTTTCCATAGATGGATCAATTTATATAATAATTTATGAAATGTACTGACCTTGACACACAGTCATAACGGTCTCAGTGATATTTCCTTTTTTTTTTTTTTTGTTTTAAGTTTTTGCAAATTGGTTACACCACATGACTTTAAAGGGATAGTTCACCCAAAAATTAAAAATCTGTCATTAATTACTCAACCTCATGACTGTGCATAGACCGCAACACAGCTGTCACTTTAAAGGCCAAGAAAGGTAGTAAGGACATCGTTAAAATAATCCATGTGACATCAGTGGATCAACCTTTAATGTTATGAAGCTACCAGAATACTTAAATAAATGCTTAATAGAAAACAAAAATAACTTGAATTAACTGGGACTTGTGAATGTGTGTCAAGACTGACACGGAAGAGAAAAAAATTGATTAAAATCATTATATTTATTTTCTTTGTGCACAAAAAGTATTCTCATAGCTTCATAAAATTACGGTTCAATCACTGATGTCACATGGACTATTTTAATGATGTCCTCTGGGCCTTGAACGTGTCAGTTGTGTTTCTGTATATGCAGGGTCAGACAGCTCTTGGATTTGATCAAAAATATGTAAATTCGTGTTCCGAAGATGAACAAAGATCTTACGTGTTTGGAACGACACGGGTGAGTAATTAATGACAGGTATTTTCATTTTTGGATCAACTAACCCTTACAAATGTGCTTCAATGCTTTTTTTTCCTGGTAATCACTGCATGCATGCCATTGACCCATAGGCAGTTTAGCAAACGTTTGAGTTTTTTGCATTTAGCAGGGGTATAATTATTGTCTGTAGCTGTGCCTTGATGCATACGCACAAGAATCTTCCAAGAACTACAGAAATTCATTCCACTCGACTGTGATTTAGCACGTACGTCCTTGAAGTGGTTTTCTGACAAGTGGCTCATAGAAATGCATGTTTTCTTTGGTAATGGCACAGTAACTTGCAAAGCTGGAAAATCTTCTCCTCCTCATCCTCACCTCTTCCTCTCTCCTCACTCTTTCCTCCTCCCCCCCTCCGACTTTAAACTTGTGACAGCTCTGGCATTCCTCGGGCTCTGGAGGAAGGCGGGTGCGGTGGCCCTTAAGGTTTAATCTCTGTCAATGGAGCGTGGAGCTGGGTGCCTTCTATCTCTCTCCCCGTGTGGGGCCAGGGGCCGAGGGCCACTCGTGGGAGAGGAGCTAAATGCGAGGGCTGCGGTGTTTCCGGTATCCGTGGTTACACAGCAGGATGGGGGCATTTAGAAAAGCCCTCTAATGCACTCGCATTCCCCTGTCCGTCTCCCTCTTTTACACGAGCGCACACACCTCTTGTCATTTAGCTGACTGCGTGTTAGCTTGAGGTGGAATTGACAGCAGCAAAGCGCGCTTTGTTTGTTTATAAACCCGAGGTGTCTTGTTTGCGTCGACGAAGCCTATGGGTAGCGAAAGACTGTTTACGAGAACGCCAGACATGGCCACTTAACACTTCAAAGTCTCACTCATTATGCGCAGGGCATCTGCGCTGCGAGAGGAGAAAGGTGATACAAAGGCAAAAAACAAATGGCACGCTGAGCGTGTGTGAGCGCGGGAAGAGAGGTGCAGCATTTCTTTGGAATTCTCATTTTGTTCAGATTAAGAAAGTAGGGTTTGCCGGCCCAAGAGAGAGAGAGTTTCATGGGAGAGAGGGGCTGGATTATTTGGGGGGGCTGGGAGGGAAGGGGGCCTGACATTCCACAGGATGAAGTAGGGCATTGTTCCCCGTCTCCAATGAAGAGAGCCTTCTGAAGCCACTGATGAACTGAAAGCAGGAGAGAGTCAGCGAGTGCGAGGGGTTTCAGGGGGGGTACAGGTCCGTTTTCGGGGAGGGGGGTCGGCATTATTCAGTAATCCTATTGAAAAGCCTTCTGAAGGACGGCGTGAAGAGAAAGAAAAGCGAATGGAATGTGACAACAGGAAAATGCCATTGATAGCGGTCAGCCTCGGCCGGCTCGACGGCCGAGACGTTACCTATTGGAACGGCGAGCTGCCCTTCATCCTTTCTGCGCTCTCAGCTCTTTCTCCTTAGACACAAAAGTTATTTTCCGAGCGCAAACCTCACATCGGGTCAAATGGAATACGCATTAATCTGTTTAGATAATAACCGTGCACTTTTCTGGCCTCCCTGGCAGTTCTGGTAGGTTTTCCAGTTAGGCCGAGGGCTCTGCGGAGCACTAAATCGCTGTCTCCCAAGCGTCGTTGTAACGACAAAGTCGTGGACGTGCTGCCAGCTGACGTTCCAAAGTTAATAACGATTCATTTTATACGTGTTGAAGTTGACAGTCTGTGTGCTTTTTCTGAAGTGAAGTCTGTCTGCAAGCACGCCTCGTTCCATGTTACGCATGTGCTCACATTCATATCTGTTATGTTTGTGTTCATGGCCAGTAAGTGCACATTCTTTTAAAGATAAGATGTGGAGATTTCATTTCTTGTCTTGTATCTTATTTCTTATGCGAGAATACTTTAAAGATGCGGGCTCGCCAAAAATACCCATTTGCAAAAGTTTCTTAATTTGCAATTAATGGATGTTAAAACAGTAGTTCTCTCAAAAATGAAAATGATCATCATCTACTCCCTGCTATGTTGTTCCAAATGGAATTTTTAATGAATCTTCATAGCAATCTTGTCTGACAGTTCACTGTGGTCACATCTGTCACGTGTCAAAAAGGGCAAAAAGCAGTATAAAAGTAGTCTGGAGTCGGTTTTTAAAAAATCCCCGATTGCATTTTGCCCGTGTAGAGTAATCGGCGAAATACCGGAAGTGGCGCATTCCACATATTAAACCTATTTAAAATCATCACAAGGCATTAAGCATTTGAGAATTCACAAACGCTACGATTCATTACATAAATATATGCGATGCAGGTTTAATATATGCGCTTTAATTATTTACATGCCTGTAGGTAACTCCATTTACAGTAAATGTTGCTACACAAACTGTCATTTACATGTGTGGAGCGTCTCAAACTCCATCGCTGCATGTTGTTGTGAGTTTGGGTTTATTTAACGTTCATCTGGGAACGCAACATGCGCCATTTCATCAGATGTGTCAGGTAAATAATTTATAAACCTACGCAAACACAAGAGAATACATCAGTATCGTTCTCAATATGCTAACAGTTCATCGCGATTTCAAAATAAAAGTTTAAACACTCATTTTGAGTTTACACGTTTTGATGTCCACATATACAAGAAATTACAGTGGCTGTAGTTTTTCTGTCATAAAGAAATGGCAAAATATTAAAGATTAAGTGGACATTTGAATTAAATGTTGTCAATATTAAACAAGGATTAAATCGCACAGTAAAGTGTAAAAACAATCGTCAGGCCGTTGGCGCCCTCTGCAGACATTTGTTATAATGCCTAATGTACATTAGCTCTGTTTATAATACATTATGTATTTTAACAGTTTTGTTAAAACCATGTTAACTAATTATTATTGCTTCATTGCTCTCTCTCTCTCTCTCTCTCTCTCTCTCTCTCTCTGTCTATATACATTATCTTGTGATGACCTGACAGATTAGACATCCGTCGTTATTGGTTTCTGAGCATCTCATAACATCATCACCATGTCAGACCCGCATTTGAGAGTTATTTGAGAGATACAGTGGAGATAAAGAGTGAAAAATCACTGTCAGTCTGTTTCTTGCATAAAGCTATCATATATTTTACATTTACATCATTACATCATTTACATTTACAAATAAAAAGAAAACAAATAGAAAAAGAATAGAGAAAGCTTTAAGAAAACAAGCCGTTAGAAAACAAATAGAGTGCAAGTGTTAAAGGGTCAGGAGTTTTGTTTTGTGTGTGTGTGTTTTAATAAAAAGAAAACAAATACATAAAATAGAATTATAATAGAGAGTACTAGAGTTAGAGGCTCAAATGTAGATGGAAGAGATGTGTTTTTAGCCATTTCATATGGCTTCAGAAAACTAAGTACACCAAGTACACTAAGTGCCTACTTGTTGGTGCTTTTAAGTATTATTTTTTTGTTATTTGTACTTTTTGGAGTTTGGCAGTTAAACATTTGTAATGATAAAATATTTAAATATTTCAGATATATTAACCTTTAATCTGATATTAAAAGTTAATATATTTTAAATGTAATATCAGATAACTAAACACTAAAGTTAAAATTAAAATCACATACTTTACATGTGCTTTAATGGTTGTCAGCAACATAGGTGTACAAAAATATTTAAACCGATTTATTTAATTAATATATATATATTTATATATGTGACCCTGGACCACAAAACCATAAGGGTCAATTTTTTGAAATTGAGATTTCTACATCATCTGAAAGCTGAATAAATAAGCTTTCCATTGATGTATGTTAGGATAGTACAATATTTGGCTGAGATGCATATTTGACAATCTGGAATCCGAGGGTGCAAAAAAAAAAATCTAAATATTGAGAAAATCGCCTTTAAAGTTGTCCAAATGAAGTTCTTAGCAATGCATATTACTAATCATAAATTAAGTTTTACTATATTTATGGTAGGAAATTTACAAACTATCTTCATGGAACATGATCTTTACTTAATATCCTAATGATTCTGGACATAAAAGAAAAATGGATAATTTTGACTTATACAATGTATTGGTGGCTATTGCTACAAACCTGTGGTACTTAAAACTGGTTTTGTTGTCCAGGGTGACACGTTTTTAAGATTTGAAGTACGCTACAAATGCGCACTCAACACATCTTATCAAAACATTCGTTCCAGCAGGTGTCACATAAAGAATGCACTTGAAAATCTTAATCAACTTTGACATTTAAAACTAACCAACTCTCATTACTGTACTTTTTATCTCAGAATTCTTCAGAGAGCTGTTAAACAATGCCGAGAAATCTCTCAACGACATGTTCGTGCGGACCTACGGCTTGATGTATGTGAAGAATGCCGAGCTCTTTGAGCAATTCTTCCGTGACCTACGCCTCTACTACAGCCACGGGAGTAGTGCTGTCAACCTGGACGACATGCTGGCGGACTTCTGGACGGAGCTTCTGGAGCGCATGTTCCGACTGGTCAATGTGCAGTATGAGTTCAACGACTCGTACATGGAGTGCGTCAGCAGGCACATGGAGCAGCTCAAACCCTTCGGTGACGTTCCACGCAAGCTCCGCCTGCAGCTGACCCGGTCCTTCATCGCAGTTCGCACGTTCACCCGAGGCCTGGCGCTCATGCCGGAGGTGGTGGGCAAAGTCTCCACGGTGAGAATCTTTGTGCCAATATTTTGAATGTGATGCCATAAAACAGCAAGAAATGTCAGTTTTCCTCAAGGGCTATAAATGTTAACAATGTAGTTTGATGCATAAACAAGTGAGTTCTTGTAGTGAATTCAAAAACATGACGAGTGTAGTTTGATATATGAAGATATGACTTAGTTTTTTCATATTTTGAGTTAGCATTTATTTTATAAATATTCCGTTTTCATATTTTTTTTTACATTTTACTTCCTAAAAATGACACCATTAAACGCATCCAGAATACTTTTTGTTTACATTAAATTTGTTTTTCATATTTTGAGTTAGCACTTTTTATAAATATTTTATTTTAAATATTACCTAAATTTATAGTAATTTCATGAGATTTTCTTTTTTTAAATTCATATTTTTTACATTTTTACTTCCATGTAAAAATCAAATGTTTATTCACATCAAAAATACTTTTTTGTTTACATTTTTTTTTTTTCAGATTTAAGTTTATAAATATTTAGTTTCTTTGTTTTTAGTAATTTTCTTTCTTGTTTTTTTTACATTTTACTTCCATGTAAAAATCAATGATTAATCATGATTAATCACATCAAAAATACTTTTTGTTTACATTATTACACTTTTAAAAATTATTTTATTTATTTATTTTTTTTGAGTTAGTATTTATTTTATAAATATTCCGTCTTATTTAAATTTTACCAAAATTTTTAGTAATTTTATGAGATTTTCTTTTTTCAGTTCATAATTTTCTACATTTTACTTTCAGGTAAAAATCAAATGATAATTGAGATTCTTTTTTAATTCATATTTTTTTACATTTTAATCAAATGATTAATCGCATCCAGAATACTTTTTGTTTACGTTATATATATATATATATATATATATATATATATATATATATATATATATATATAATTTTATTTTTTTTTTTTTTTTTTCATATTTTGAGTTGGTAAAAATCAAGCGATTAATTGCATCCAAAATACTTAAGTATGTGTGTACTGTGTATATTTATGTAAATCTAAATACACATACAGTATACATTTTCAAAATATTTACATGTATGTTTATATTCATATTCATATAATTTATATTATATATAATTTTTTTCATATTATAAATCTTATATTATCATCTAATGTATCATCATATTTTTTTCAGTTTTATTTCGGTTAACAAAAATGTTTTTAATAACTTTTAATATTAGTTGACGATAACTCAGTTTGACTATAAATCAGTTTGAATTGGTCTGAAAAACTTGAAACAAGAGATCTTTATCAATAGTGCTGACTTTGTTTATTAAGCAAGTCAGAGATCAGAGACAACTGAGATCTAAAGTACAGGTTTTCTATAGGGTTTATCAGTATGTGAAGGTGGACACCTGGATGGGCCAATCAGGGCTTATCTTCCAGCATTAAAAGATCAGAGGCCAAGGCTTCTCGGTGTGTGTAGTGAGTTAGCAGAAGCAATTGAACCTGCAATGACAAATTGAGCAAACACAACTTCAGCAGTGACCTTAAAAAAGGTGGTGGGGTCACTGATACTCTTTGTTCAGAGTTTTATCAGCAACATCAGGCATATGAATTAGGTTACGGACTCATTAACCTTTTCCTCCTGCGTCAGTTTTGCTGACTCTGCTCAATCTTCTCGTTCGTCCTCTCTTTCAGGTAAGCGCCTCTCCGAGTTGTGTGCGTGCGGCTATGAAGATGTTATACTGCCCGTACTGTACCGGGCAGGTGGCGCTGAAGCCCTGCAAGAACTACTGTCTCAACGTCATGCGAGGCTGCCTGGCCAATCAGGCCGATCTGGACACAGAGTGGAATAACTTCCTAGGTAAGAGAGTGTTAAATGGCTCAAGTAATTGATTTATTACTGAACCATTACTAAATGTAATGGAGCCAGTTTTCCACACTAAGCAGAGGCATATCATACGCACAGATTAGAAATGAACAGGTCACATGAAAATGGTTTCCATTTGCTTTGAGGCCAAAACAATTTATGTGAAGCCTCAGCTTGAAACCAGAATTGGAATTGACTCGGATTAGGAGTGAACACTGAGGAGTGGCTGTGTTTTTATCCTCGCATGTGTTTCATGAAGTGTTTTGGGCCTCTTGTGACTCTGAAGGCCGTGTGGTCTCAGGTCCCGTCACACATTCTCATGCGCTCTCGCAAAGTGTTCCTGGCTCGTGGGACTCTGCGACTGGCTTTGCTCACCCTGCCTGTCAGCTTTTGGGGGGGGGATCTTAATTGGGGCGCCTTGTTCAGGCCTCTGACTGTTTAACAAGCTGTTCGCACAACAGGCTTCAGTTCCTCTTGACTGATGACTGCATGCTGCCCTCTAGTGGTGGAAGTGGCTTTTTTGTGCATGGTTAATTGAAAGCATTGATGAAAGGATTGCTTTGAGGGTGTTCCGTTCATTAATGCATTTATTTTGAATTTTATGAATTTAGACTCCATGTTGGGTCTCGCTGAGAGACTGGAGGGACCGTTTAACTTTGAGTCAGTCATGGATCCCATAGACGTGAAGATCTCAGATGCCATCATGAACATGCAGGAGAACAGCATACAGGTTTCACAGAAGGTATGCTTTTAATTTCACTTGTAAATGAGAAATGCATGTCATATATTGTGGTGCATATGTATTGACATTCTTTTTTGAATGTTTTCAGGTGTTTCAGGGATGTGGGCAGCCCAAACCCAACATGGCTTTCCGCACCCGGCGCTCTTCTAAAGATTCAGGCTTTCCCGGGCGTTTCCGACCCTACAGTCCTGATGCCAGACCCACCACTGCTGCTGGCACCAGCCTGGACCGACTGGTAAGGATAATGGGCTCCCTTATTACCACTCATATCCCTTCCAGACAATTTCTTTTAAAGGATGTTGATTGATTCTGTCAGATCAGAATGGAAAGTTTGTAACACAAACTGTTGGTTTTCTAGCTGACAGATGTCAAGAAGAAGCTGAAGCATGCCAAGAAGTTCTGGTCCACCCTGCCAGACACTGTGTGTGTTGGAGAACGGATTGCTGCCGGTGATGAATGCTGGAATGGTACAGCCAAAAGCAGGTGGGTCAATGAGATTATGCTGATTTGTTTATTTCTTTTTTTAAAGGTACTATGAAGTTATTTAAAAAAAACGCTTTAAAATACTGTTTATATTTGCTCATTGAATGAGGAGTGTATTCAAGTCAAGTACATGTTTTAAACGGAAAATGAAAATTCATTACTCACCCTCATGTTGTTCCAAACCCGTAAGACCGTTCAACTTCGGAACACAAATTAAGATATTTTTGATAAAATCTAAGAGCTTTTTTGACCTTGCATAAACTGCAATGAAACTACCACGTTCAAGGGCCAGAAAGGAGAAGAAATTGTTAAAGTCGTTATTTTTGTTTTCTTTGCACACAAAAAGTACTCTCAGCATTATAAAATTACAGTTGAACCACTGATGTCACATGGACTATTTTAACAATGTCCTTACTACCTTTCTGAGCCTTGAATGTGTCCGTTGCATTGCTGTCTATTCAGGGGCAGAAAGCTCTCAGATTTCATCAAAAATCTATTAATTTGTGTTCTAAAGATGAACGAAGGTCTTGGAATGACATGAGGGTGAGTAATTAATGACAGAATTTTCATTTTAGGGTGAACTAACTGTTTAATTACCAAATTAAAATTCATATGGTCAAACTTCAGAGTGCTAAATCTGTTCTGATATCATAATTCCTTGATTTCAAGAATGAATTTTCAAAAAGGAAACCTTGATTAGTTTATTATTACTACTACTACTTTAAGCAATACTTTTATTATATTTTAGAAAAGCAGTTAAAATAAGCAGTGTAGGAACATTTGGAAAACTTTTGTTCACTAAATCAAAGTCATGCATAAGCATAAAAATGGAAATTATGTCATGGAGAGTGATCTTTTTATGACATAGCAAGGTCATGTGGTGCAACTCACTTTACTTGATCTCGACTTCATTAGACAAAAAAACATTTTGCTTAGAAAAATATTTTTGAAAATAACCAAGATGTGAACACTTAACGGGATAGTTCACCCAAAAATGAAAATTCTGTCATTATTACTCACCCTCATGTTGTTCCAAACCTGTAAGACTTTCGTTCATCTTCAGAACACAAATTAAGATATTTTTGATGAAATCTGAGAGCTTTCTGAAGTTGCACAGACAGCAACGCAACTACCACGTTCAAGGCCCAGAAAGCTAGTAAGGACATTGTTAAAATAGTCCATGTGACATCAGTGGTTCAACTGTAATTTCATGAAGCTACAAGAAGCTACGTGTAATGGTACTCTCGTGAATTGTAGAATGTGCATCGAAGAATGAAACGGAAAAGAAGAAATTGTTGAATAAACTTATTTTTGTTACTTTGCACACAAAGTATTCAATTAAGGTTGAACTACTAATGTCACATGGACTATTTTAATGATGTCCTTACTACCTTTCTGGGCCTTGAACATGGTAGTTGCATTGCCTGTGCATATGCAGGGTCAGAAAGCTCTTGGATTTCATCACAAATATCATATTTTGTGTTCTAAAGAAGAACGAAGGTCTTACGGGTATGGAACAACATGAGGGTGAGTAAGTAATTGGGTGAACTGTCCTTTTAAAATATCAGAATTTGATCTTTTTATGACAAAGCAAGGTCATGTGGTGCAACTTTTTACATTAAAATTCCATTTCATTCCTCGCTCAAGCTGCAACATTGGCCGTCCACTTAACATTTTCTTCCTTTCTTCATGCGCAGGTACGAATCTGTCGTCATAGGCAACGGCTTAGCCAATCAGGTGTCTAATCCAGATGTGGAAGTTGACATCACCAAACCAGACATGGTGATTCGGCGGCAGATAGCAGTGCTGAAGGAAATGACCAGCCGGCTTAAGGCTGCTTACACTGGCACCGACATCACAATCAGTGGTACGAGGCAACATTTCATTGAGTTAACGCGGTTGTGGTTCAATTCAGGTATGAGATACATACACGCATACAAGCCTGTTTTTAACATTTATCTCTCTTTCCTGGCTCTTCAGAGGACACCGGCAGCGGAGAGGAAAGCGGAAGCGGCTGCGACTCGCCCACTTGCGACAGCGACGGGGACATCTACTTTTCCACCCCAGCGCCCGCTAAACCTCGCATTATCAATATTCAACCTGACAAACAGCCCTCCAGCGGTACACGGTTGGCATCTTTCAGCCTAACACTGGCTGTGACGGCACTTCTGCTCGCCCTGATCACCCCACACACAAGATAAGACCGGCTGAGAAAGGAAGAGGATGTGTATTTGTACGAATTTAAACACGAGAGCAGAAAACTGCCATAGGACATTAAAGACACTGCTTTCAGGATCTCCGTCTGCCTGCCATCCGGGGAAGACACTCAAGTTATTAATATTCGAATAACTTCCCTTCAGTGTATTTTTCATGTGTTTATACGAACGGACTTCATTTGTGTACAGCTATACGTTTCCATTTCACATCAGCTGGGTTTTATTCCTCCGTGTCTATAGTGTCCAGAATCATTGATGATGACTCGTGATTTTACATAAGTGTTAGTTTAAAAGTAGGTCAGATTGAGTGTGTGTCTGGGTGGATGGTGTGTACGATTGGCTGTATATATCATCCGAGCGCTTTTTATAAAAGGTAAACAATTAATCAACCCATATATCGCATATGATTTAAGCAAATCTGTAATTCTGTGTTTTAATGCATTGAGCATGTATGTTGGTGTGCATGGAGGCTTTGGTTGGCTGCCGATCATATATACGTGATAAAAATTTCATGCTGCCTTAAATACACCCTTCAGGGTCGCAGCTCACAAAAAAAATGTATACAATGCTGCCTTATGAGTGAAATCAACACTAGAAGATCCCAGACACAAAGCTTTTTTGTTTTCACAGCCCCCGTATTGTCATCCCAGTATAATATATAACTTGAGAATATAGTCTTCAGTAATAACTTAAAAGTGTGTGATGAAGAAGGAGCTTTGGTTAAGTCTGAAAGTTGATACATTGAACAGGCCTTGATGGTTCCCTCAAAGCTGATCATGCATTCTGCATGATGTGTGGCCTGAGTAAAGTTGTTGTTTTACTGGATATTTTGAGGAGAACCAGCTATGAAGATGGCTTAAGACTGAGCTGTCTGGAAGAATTTTACACAGGGTTTTA
Organism: Labeo catla; assembly: GCA_012976165.1. Taxonomy (NCBI): domain Eukaryota; kingdom Metazoa; phylum Chordata; class Actinopteri; order Cypriniformes; family Cyprinidae; genus Labeo; species Labeo catla. The sequence goes on along the minus strand of VONZ01000107.1, from coordinate 893,168 downwards.
TGTGGAGGTGTTTATTTTGCTAGAAGTGTATTGTAAGGTATAAAACTGTATGATAGGTACTGCAACAGATTTCACTACATTGTGACAGACGGTGCTGATTTGAGAGGTTGGGTGGCCTCTTTCATGTTTGGAACATAACATGTCCAGTCTTTTCCCTGTTCCAGATTGTTTTCCATAGAAGTCGGTACACATTTTAAAACCATTCCTCATGTAGAGCAATAGGTAGAGTGTGTGTGGTACGTTCCAACACCAGTTTCAAATAGCAATGTGTGCGATTTCCCATTCAGATGTCTGATGAGTGCTTGTTGGTTGTTTAAACGAAATCTCTCGAACTTCAAGGGCTTTCCACCCACCTCTCAGAAAAACTAGCTCCCTTCGCTCTTGTACAGTAAGTTATTTAACCACATGTCTCTTTGAAAGGCATTCGCAAGCATCGCTTTCCTAGGTATCTTAATTTCAGTATTCAAAATATTTATGTCTGTAGATGAACGCGCTCTAATGAATTCACAAATTAACTGATGGTTTTATATCGGCTTCAGATTTCATGTTACATACTATTTAGATTTTGTAAACCGAGCTAGCGTTCGTTCTGTCGTTATAGTTTTATGTAAGGGGATTGTGAAAATCGTACAAGCTGATGCAAGGACAGGGCTGGCCATCGGTCCTTGATCGTTCCTGATGTCACATGCACTTTTAATTGGCATTCAGATACCTCACAGCGAGTTTTAAATGATGCTTTTAATTCTGTCTGCAACATGCATACTTTTTACGTTCATTTGTATTCATTCGTTTGGAGGTTCATTCAGTATCTATGGATGAATGGCCAGTCCTCAGACATGAAAAGAGTCTTGTCAGGGTTTCAGGAGCGTGAAATGAGTAATGCTCCGCTTCGCACCTCAGATTGGTTCAGGTGTATTTTTTTTCTAGACTGATGTGTTGACATGAATAGGAAGCAGTATGTGTTTTCTATACTTTTGACCCAAAGCTTCCCAGTCACATGTTAAGGTGGCTCTGATGTAACGACCAGGAAAGGAAGTGTCTTGTGTCAGTGTGAAGATGACATGGACTCCTGAATGAACCTCTGCAATGTCATCTTTAGATTGAATGCTGACCTTCAGGTGGACAGAGCACGGGGCCCGCAGCCCTGTACGTCAGTGGAGTCAACTGCGATGAGGAGTGAGAGAGACTGAAGAAAGAAAAGAAAAAAAATTGTAAATAAAGAGCAGTCGTTTTAGTGGTCTCTGAGAGATGTTCATCAGATTTTACCCATTCAGAGTATGTGCTTAATATGGGCGAAAACAAAGAGATAGATGCTAAAAAAATTGTAAGAGAAAAGTTATATTAAACATTTCTTAGTCTTGTTGAAATAAAGACTGCAGATATTTAATTTTGATGTCTCGTGTCATTTCTGCTGTTCTGCTTTTGCTGAAATGCTTTGAAAAGACACCAATTAGTAAAACAAAGGATGACTTGAAACAATCATGAACTTTGATTAATCACAGCCATTAATTAAGATACAGTGTTAAATCTTTAGTCTCCATGTGCATTATTAAATCAACAAACTGTTAAGATGAGATGAAGACTGCCAGACTGTTAATGTCACATGATGAATACGCATCTCAGAAATAATAAGCCCCTGTCGTTTTCTTCAACAGTACAGAAATTAAATGTGATAGAGACTATTATGGAGAATGCTACACCTTCAGAGACTCAATTATTACACAACATACAAAATGGTATGCTATATTCTAAGTGAAATGTTAGCTTAGATTCATGATGTTGAAATATTCAAACCATATCCAGTATGGGTCATTAATAACCTTAAATTTAAGATTCTATCTATCTATCTATCTATTCTACAGGGCTGGTGAATGCTTGAATCTGATTGGCTGACGAACGTTCTAAGGTGTGCAATTATTTTCAGGGAAACGCACAGCAAAAGTAGTTCCAGGCAGGTTTTGACCGCGTTACATGTCTATATCACTTCGCCAAACGATTTCAGCCTGACAGGAAAAAAAAAAAAATCAAAAAGCAACAACGACACTGACCAAGCGAATAAATGTAGTAAATAACAAGATAAAAACAACGCTTTGCGTCGTGACTGCATCATCATCACGGTTGTGTATTATTTTTTAATAAATAAATTATTTCTTTAATAAATAAATTATTTCTTATAGATATATATACTTCAAAAGTTTTTGAACAGTAAGATTCCTAATGTTCCTGTTTTCTATTTGAATATATTTTAAAATGTAATTTATTCCCGTGATTTCAAAGCTAAATTTTCAGCATAATTACTCCAGTCTCACATAATCCGTTAGAAATCATTATAATATGCTGATTTGAAACATTTATTATTATTATTATTATTATTATTAATATTAATATTTAAAACAAGTATTAAACAAGTTTTAAAGTATTATAAAAGTATTTTTCAGGATTCTTTGATGAATAGAAAGAGATCCAAAGATCAGCATTTATCTAAAGTAAAAAGCTTTTGTAACATTATACACCATACCATTCAAAAGCACTTTATAAAATACTTTTATTTAGCGAGGATGCTTTAAATTTAGTGTTAAATTGAGTGTTTCTGTTTCAGATAAATGCTGTTCTTCTAAATTTTTTATTCATCAAGGAAACTTGAAAAGAATTCTACTCAGCTGTTTTCAACATAATAATAATAATAATAAATGTTTTTTGAGCAGCAAATCAGAATATTAGAATGCTTTCTGAATGATTATGTGACTGGAATAATGATGCTAAAATTTAGCTTTAAAATCACAGGAATAAATTACATTTTAAAATATATTCAAATAGACAACAGTTATTTTAAATAGTACAAATATTTCAATTTTTTTACTCTTTTTGCTGTACTTTAGATCAAATAAATGCATGCTTGGTGAGCAGAAGAGACTTCTTAAAAATCATTACAAATCTTACTGTTCAAAAACTTGCGGGCACTTTTTTTTTTGGTCTCCACGAGGACACAAGAAACAAGCTTATAAATCATACCAAAATATATTTTTTGAAAGTCTAAACATGCAGAATTTTTGTGTGAGGGGTAGGTTTAGGGCAAAGTCCCTTTCAGGGATAGAAAATACGGTTTGTACAGTATAAAAACACGAAAACTCAACGCGCCTGTGTGTGTTAACAAATATTGTTTTGTTTATCCGAAGAAACATGTTAAGCCAATTGCTGTACATGTCTAGACAGTTACTTGTCTTACATATTGAAAACAGAATTTGTAGCATATATAAGGTGTGATTTCCAAAATAGCAGCCCTAATAGGGGCTTTTATTATGAAGAGGGAAATGAGAATGGGGGCGGCGTGGACTACTGGGAAAACGAGGAACGGGGAAGAGCGAGTACGAAATTGTGGCAGAGGTAAACAGCAGAAGTTATCGGAAGATCTCAAAGCAATACGATGCTAGTACGAACAGGAAAGCCTCGCAGAGACATGTAGACATCAACTACGTTCGACACGAGGAGGCAAACATCCAGAGAAAGCGCTGGGCGTGTTCATGTTTTGATGAGGCTCGAGTCACAGGTTTTGTTCAACATTCCTCCTGGCCGACGCGACGCGGTGGGGGAACCGCACAACTGAGTAATGCTTTCACTTTTCCAGCGAGAAGATGGATGAAAAATCCTACTACAGCCGGCTTCTTATCGCACTCCTGATGGTCTTGTGTTTCGGCGTTATTGTATTACAATACGTCTGCCCTACGTCCGACTGCCAGTTGCTCCACCTGGCATCATTGTCCTCCAGACTCGGAAGTCGAGCGCCCGGGGATCGCATGAACGGAGCCGGTGCGGGAGATCCGTACAGCTCAGAGGACGGTGCTTTGGTTCGTTTCGTGCCTCGCTTTAATTTCACTACCAAAGACCTTAATCGCGCTGTAGATTTCAACATCAAGGGGAACGATGTTATAGTGTTCCTCCACATTCAGAAAACAGGGGGGACCACGTTCGGCCGTCACCTCGTCCGCAACATCCAGCTGGAGAGGCCGTGCGAGTGCCATGCGGGCCAGAAGAAGTGTACCTGCTACCGACCGGGCAAACGGGACACCTGGCTGTTCTCCCGCTTCTCCACCGGCTGGAGCTGCGGGCTGCACGCGGACTGGACGGAGCTCACCAACTGCGTGCCTTCCTTCATGAGCAACCGAGAGTCTCAGGAGAGGCGCAGGACTCCCAGGTGAGAGTTTAATTGGTTTTTATCAGTATATCAAACTAATTTTAGTGTCTGAAGCGCGTCTTGATAAACAAACTTATTTCTTTTGTTATGGTTTTATTGTGTGTTGCGCTTCGCCACTCCTTCTCCTCATATTGTTCGCGTTCAGTTCAGTGGGGAAGCCTCTTAGCAAGTCAATTATGCGGAGACAAAAGCCTCCAACAGGTCAGGCTCAAACCCTGGAGAGTCTGCTTTCATTCAGCGCATTCCTGCAACAGGGGACCCATCATCATAATCACTCACCCTTTCAGACACCCTGGAGGGCAGACAGCCTGCTGGCACCAGAACATCTGCCATTCTCCCAGGCTTGTCCTTTAAATAAACTCCCCATAGCATGGGATAAACAATGTTAGATAATGTTTGCATTGGGAGGGATTGGATTTGATGAATAAGTGTTGAGTGGTTTGAGCGTAGTAGGTTGGTTCTGTTTTAAAAGGTACACTACCGTTCAGAATGTTAGGGTTTTTGAAGGAAATTAGTGACTACCCTGGACCACAAAACCAGTCTTAAGTAGCACGGGTATATTTGTAGCAATAGCCAACAATACATTGTGTGGGTCAAAATGATGGATTTTTCTTTTATGCCAAAAATCATTAGGATAATAAGTAAAGATAATGTTCCATAAAGATATTTTTGTACATTTTTTCAGAACTTAATTTTTGATTGGTAATAAGAACCTTCTTTTGGACATCTTTAAATGTGATTTTCTCAATATTTAGATTTTTTTTTTTTTTTAACCCTCAGATTGTAGGTTATCAAATAGTTGTATCTCAGCCAAATATTGTTGTATTGTCATCAATGGAAAGCTTATTTATTCAGCTTTCAGTTGGTGTATAAACCTCAATTTCAAAAAATTGCCCCTTCGACTGGTTTTGTGGTCCAGGGTCAAATTTATGCTTTAGCAAAGATGCATTAAATTGCTTAAAAATAACAGTACAGATTTCTGTTTCAAACAACTGTTCTTCAAAGAAGAATTCTGAAAAAATGTATCACACTTTCCACAGAACTTGAGCAACACAACTGTTTTCAACATTGATAATGTCTTGAGCAACAAATCAGGATATTAGAATGATTTCTGAAGGATCACGTGACACTGAAGACGGGTAATTGCTACTGAAAATATATTTTGAAAATATATTGCAATTGAAAAAAGATTGTTTGCAAAAGGTACACTACTGTTTAAAATGTTAGGGTTTTTAAAGGAAATGTATACTTTTATTTAGCAAAGATGCCTTAAAATGGTTAAAAGTGGCAATTTTTATTTTTATTTCAAATAAATGTTCTTTTGAACTTTCTATTCATCAAAGAATCCTGAAAAAAATGTATCACTTTCCACAAAACTATTAAGCAATGCAGTTGTTTTCAGTTAATAATAAGAAGAAAAATGTTTCTTGAGCAGCAAAACAGCATATTAGAATGATTTTTGAAGGGTCATGTGACACTAAAGTCTGGGTGAATAGCGTTTTAAATTGCAATAATAATTCATAATATTAATGTTTTTACCCCATGTTTTGTTCGAATAAATGCAGCCTGGTGAGCACAAAAGACTTCTTTAAAAACCATTTAGAAACTAAGCCCAAGCTTTTGAATGCTGATGTCTATACTTTTTGAATTCTCGCTTCACTGAAGCATTAACCATTAATCATCTTTAGTTTTCATTAAACCCTACTTGATGGTTTTCTTTTTAAATGGTGAGGCATGGAATGAGGTGCGGATTCTGATTTGGCACGTTCCCCAGATCATGTTAGTACAATCTGTAAGCTGTGTGCGACGTAAGCTTATGTTTTTGTGCAGTTGTAGGGAAAATTATGTCTTGGGAAAGGAAAAACCAACATTGTAGAAAGATTTAATGATTTAAAATTAATAAATATCCAAGTGGCAGTACCCAGGTAAAAAGGGCACTTTCATAATGTATTTAAAGTGCTCTATTTTCACACACTGATTTTGTACTTAATATACTAGAAATGGTTCTTTAGTACTTTTTAAGATAAACTTATGATCATCCAAGTGTACTCAACCATGCTGTTTTGGAACACCATGAATATGAACTAAATGTGCTTTTAACATCCTATCTCTGTATTTAAAAATGTATTTAGTTATCAATTGTAGTACACTTGAACCCATCTTTCATACACTAGTGTACTACAAGTGGTAACTAAATACATTTTACACATTCATGGTGTTCCAAAATAGCATGGTTGAGTACACTTGGTCTTAAGTTTATCTTAAGAAGTACAAAATAAAGCAATAAACCCCAAGAAGCCATGGTTTACAGTGAATTTATAACAGCTAAGGGGCACCGCACAACGCAAAGTCTGTTTTCACTGCTTGTTTCAAAGCGAAGCATGCACTTTGTTCAGGTGATCAGCTCGTGATCTGTTGTTTTCCGCACCTCCGAAAAGCTTAAAATTGCAGTATGAATTGCTGACAGCTATCAAAATATCTCTTTCAAGTGTAGAAATTAGGATGGAAGTTTTGTAATTTCCCTACTATAGTGTAAAGCAAAAAAATATACCTATGAAATATTCATTTTCATTTATTTTGCAATGCAGTTGTTTTACAATATTTGGCTATTACTGTCATTGTTTTTATTATTATTATTATTATTATTATATTCTTGTTTGTTTGTCTTCATAAAACACCAGTGTGAATGTAATTTAGACTGAGACATTATATCACAAATAAAAAGAGGGTTGATTCCCCTTCAATTCTCTGACTTTTCTTTCTGACTTAAGTTTTCTTAGTTAAGAACATGGGTTGGAGCTCCTAATGCTGAACTCTCAAAGTGGATTAGATAGAATAATTTACCTATACATTTTTTTTTTTCCCAATTCTTCATTTGTCTTTTTTTAATCACACAATAAATATTGTAACATATCGCGATACTATTGTATCGTGAGATTTTGATGTTGTCACATCCCTATGAAATATTATTGCGATTTAAAACAACTTTTTAAAACAATTTACATTTTCAGCAGCCATTACCCCAGTATTTAGTGTCACATCTTCCTTCAGAAATCATTCTAATATGCTGCTTAAGAAAAAAATCTTCTTCTTCTTCTTCTTTTTTTTTTTTTTTTTTAATTATTTAAAAATCTATACTTAATCTAATTAAATTACAAATAAAATGCTAAAAAACTAAAACCAACTGTTTTAAATTCTGCAAGTGAATTTGGGCATCACCACTTAATAATGCAAAGAGATTATAGATATTAATTTTGAGATCTGCGTAACAGTGTTTTAAAATTAGTTTTATTATGAGAAATGAGCATGCATAGTTAAATATGCAGACTAATGCATACAGATATAAACCATGAAAGGTCTGCTTTTCAAATTGACAAAATTAGATCAAATCATAATCCCATGGGCTCATTGTTGGCTTGTAAGTAAAGGAAAAGTTGAGTCTCTCCAGAGACTTTCTCTCCGCTGTTGTTGAATGCATTTGTCCAGACGGTCTTAATTGATATTCATATGGAAAGTGTTCTGGATGTGAGCTGAAAGATGATTCTTCTCATTCGCTCATTATGCTGAAATGCCCATAATTACAGTCAACCAGCAATAATTCATTCCGTTTTCCATCAAGATCGCTCCCCTGACACGCTCCAACCGAAACTACGCCGTGAATAATTCTGTCGATGTGAACATGCACAAAATATGACAGCTTTACCCAACTTAATGTTTCATACGTAATATTACATTTCATTTTGTTTCAAGTGACTACTTTAGTTTGGGCTTGTTCTTAAACCCTTCTCTTTCCTGTCTCATGTAGTAGGAACTACTACTACATCACGATCTTGAGGGATCCGGTTTGGCGGTACCTGAGCGAATGGAGACACGTTCAACGCGGTGCCACTTGGAAGGCCTCTAAACACATGTGCGACGGCCGTTTACCCACCCTGACTGAGCTCCCCAGCTGTTACAATGGTGACGACTGGTCGGGATGTTCGTTGGAGGAATTCATGGCTTGTCCGTACAACCTGGCCAACAATAGACAAACCCGTATGCTGGCCGACCTCAGCCTGGTAGGCTGCTATAACCTCTCCATCATGAGTGAAAACCAGCGCTGGGCTGTGCTGTTAGAAAGTGCCAAGCGCAACTTGCGAAACATGGCCTTTTTTGGTCTAACCGAATATCAGCGTAAGACGCAGTACCTCTTCGAGCACACGTTCCGACTGTCCTTCATCGCGCCATTCACGCAGCTCAACGGCACGCGTGCTGCGAGCGTAGAGGTGGAACCGGAGACCCAGCGAAGGATTCGAGAGCTTAACCAGTGGGATGTGGAGCTGTACGAGTACGCACGGGACCTTTTCCTCCAGCGCTTTCAATACGCCAGGCAGCAGGAGCGCAGGGAGGCTCGGCAGCGACGTTTGCAGGAGAGACGCAAGTTACGTGCCAAGGTGAAGCCTTGGTGGGGGGTGACTGCTGTTTTTAAACCCACCAAGGAGCCAACAATGACAGAACAATCTCTTGTTTTTTCGGAAGAAAAACAAGCAGATGTTAGACAAATGCTGGGGAGTGAGACAGGCGGACAGATAGAGGACAACTGGTTAGAGGAGGATGACAATGAAACCATATTGGACTATTTAGAAAACGTGGAGCAGTGGCGGTAGCCACCAGCTATTTGGGAAGAGGGTTGAACTCAATACTGAACTAGAAAATGGTAATTCCATTTGATTACTTTAGGGTACGTATAATCCTTTAAAGGATTAGTTCTCTTGCAGAACAAAAATGTACATATAATGTACTCACCCCCTTGTTATCTAAGATGTTCATGTCTTTCTTTCTTCAGTCGTAAAGAAATTGTGTTTTTTGAGGAAACGTTTTAGGATTTCTCTCCATCTAATGGACTTCTATAGTGCCTCCAAATTTGAACGTCCAAAATGCAGTTTAAATGCAGCTTCAAAAGGCTCTAAATGATCCCAGCCATGGAAAAAGGGTCTTATCTAGCAAAATGATCAGTTATTTATAAAAAAAAAAGTTTATATACTTTTTAACCTCAAATACTTGTCTCGTCTAGCTCTGTGTGAACTCGTTTTTTTTTTCCGGTCATAAATTATAGTTAGGGTACGTCTAAAAACTCCCATCTCATATTCCCCTACAACTTCAAAGTTGTCCTACATTGCTGCAGAAGTACCGTGAACGTGCAAAGAAGATCAAACACCCTTTACAAAAAAAAAAGGTAAAAACAATGTAGGACGATTTTGAAGTTGGAGGAGAAAATGAGATGGGAGTTTTTAGACGTACCCTAACTGTCATGACCGGAAAAAAACAGAGTTCACACAGAGCTAGATGAGACAAGCGTTTGAGGTTAAAAAGTGTATGTGACCCTGGACCACAAAACCAATCTTAAATCGCTGGGGTATATTTGTAGCAATAGCCAAAAATATATTGTATGGGTCAAAATGATAGATTTTTCTTTTATGCCAAAGATCATTAGGATATTAAGTAAAGATCATGTTCTGTGAAGATATTTTGTAAAATGTCTACTGTAAATATATCAAAACTTAATTTCTGATGAGTAATATGCATTGTTAAGAAATATTGATTTTCTCAATATTTAGATTTTTTTTTTTTTGTACCCTCAAATTCCAGATTTCCAAATAATTGTATCTCGGCCAAATATTGTCCTATCCTAACAAACCATACATCGATGGAAAGCTTATTTATTCAGCTTTCAGATGATGTATAAATGTCAATTTCAGAAAATTGACCATTATGACTAGTTTTGTGGTCCATGGTCACATATAAAAAAAATATAAATGTTTTCCTCAAAAAACATAATTTCTTTACGACTGAAGAAAGAAAGACATGAATATCTTTGACAAGGGGGTGAGCACATTATCTGTAAATTTTTGTTCTGGAATTGAACTACTTCTTTAAGCCCAAATCACTGCTAAATATTAGCATATACGGGTTGTTAATTGCGGGTTGCTTTTTCTGTGACAAATGCATTTTGTGAAACGCACATTAAAATTCTTATATATATATTGATTCTTAGAACCATTTTTCTGTTAGATATCATGTTTGAATTATCGTCTTGCAGCCTGATGTGTCTTGTGAAATGAAAATATGCTAAAATACACCGTCCCATCACTACTCTGCCCTTGAGAGAGGGCATTATAACTCCAGGTTGCACCAGGGAGATCCTCCCTGCAATTAATGTACTGAAAATCACAAAGCATCTGCTTCTCGTGAAAGCCAAAGATTGGAATGTTCTGGAAGAATCTGGTGGAAGCACGTTTTATTTACATTCCTGTAATGTAAGATTTCAAATATTGCCTATTTTTTTTCAAGTGTCCTCAATTGTCACAATCCCATGCACATCACAAGTCAGCCTTATGTTGAAGTCTAACATTGTTTTTTTTAGATGTAAAAATGTTTGTTTTTCATAGCTTTTATTTATATGTTTGATCATAGAATCACAGGTTATGGGTTGGCTCATATTTTGTTACTTGAAAATAAAAAGCCATTGTGAATCACCTCATCTGCTGAATTTATACCACACCACAGGTTGTACTGAGGAGCACTGATTGCTCTGTTGGAAAATAATAAATTTTGTGAGTACTAATAAATGCATTTTTTTTATAATAACCCAAGTTGTTTGTGGCTTGTTGAATTATCTCCGAAAGGGTGAGTCTTCATTTTTGCTTTATTTTCTCTCTACAGCAGATGGAGCCAAAGTAACACCCAGTGCTTAGGAATAGAAGCTTACATGTGTAAACACCCTTGATATATAGAACAAAATGCTAACTTTGTTATATGACTTTGTTATATGGGTTGGGTAATTTTGTTTGGCCAGTTAATCCATTTAATTCCATTGGTAACATTTGTGACACATGTATTTTTGGGTTTGTAAGTTTTGAAAGTTGTTTGCTGTCAAATTTGGGAGCAGTGGGAAAACCTAGAGATCCGTTGTTGCATTAAATGAACTATTAAAACAAAACAAAAAACAAAACACTTAGCATTAGCATTCGTTTTCCCTCAAAATTTTATGCATTGGTCTTATAGAACAAGAACTGCTAGTTGATTGTGAATTAAACATTTTTAGATTTTTAATTTTTTTGGCCAGCCTGTGGAGTAATATGTATGCACTGAAATATTAAATATATTAAAGCTAGTTTTTTTTTTTTTTTTTGGTTAATTTTTTAGAAGTACCAGTGATTTTTATGTTGTGCAGATTTTTTTAGACCATGTACACTACCAGTCAAAAGTTTTTGAACAGTAAGATTTTTAAAGGAATCTCTTCTGCTCACCAAGCCTGCATAATTTGATCCAAAATACAGCAAAAACAGTGATATTGTTAAATGTTTTTACTATTTAAAATAACAGCTTTCTATCTGAATATATTTTAAAATGTAAATTTCTATGATCAAAGCTACATTTTTAGCATCATTACTGCAGTCACATGATCCTTCAGAAATCATTCTAATATGCTGATTTGTTGTTCAAGAAACAACTTTATTATTATTATCAATATTTAAAACAGTTGAGTACATTTTTTCAGGATTCTTTGATGAATAGAAAGATCCAAAGATCAGCATTTATCTGAAATAAAAAGCTTTTGTAACATTATACACTATACCATTCAAAAGCCACGAGTCAGTATAATATTTTGAAGGGAAAGAAATTAATACTTTTATTTAGCAAGGATGCTTTGAATTAATCAAAAGTCATGTGAAAAGACATATAATGTTACAAAATATTTCTATTTCAGATAAATGCTGTTCTTCTGAACTTTCTGTTCATCAAAAAAAACCCTGAAAAAATTCAACTCAGCTGTTTTCATAATAATAATAATTAATGTTTTTGAACAGCAAATCAGAATATTAGAATGATTTCTGAAGGATCATGTGACTGGAGTAATGACGCTAAAAACTCAGCTTGAAAATCACAGGAATAAATTACATTTAAATATATTCAAATAGAAGGCAGTTATTTTAAATAGTAAAAATATTTAAAAACTGTACCGTTTTTGCTGTACTTCGGATAAAATAAATGCAGGCTTGATGAGCAAAAGAGATTTCTCTCGTTTACAAAACAATAAAAATCCTTTGACTGGTAGTGTATGTCTTTATCTTGCGATTTATTAAATAACATTTATTATTAATAATAATCAGACAATTGTAGGACACGTCAGGTCATGTGATGCCATCATGGCTGCGTCCACGAGAGGGCGACCCGCTCCATGTAGAATAAAACGGTCTTTTCTAGAAGAATAATACGTCTGAGGCCATCATCTTATGTGAGTATATATATTTTAATAATTTTTAGATTTATTTCTTAATGTGTAAAGTTTTCTTAATTAAAAAGAAATGCGTGCACCTTTAAAACTATAAGCTATAGAGTGAGGACGGATCTTCTAAGTATTCACATAGGTGCAGTACTGTACGCCATTTATTGAATGCATTCAAATCCACCTTTTTCGAAAGCCTTCACGTCAAATATTTCTCATCATAGGTGTCCTCATCCATGAGGCGCAGTTTGCGCTGAGGTCGAGTGGGAATCCCCCTAAAATGGAGGCAATACATGGGAATGCACGTAGTGCCGTGCACACTTTCGCTCTACTCCTCCCTTCTGCCCTCCCTCGTCTCGTCTTCTGCCTAGCAGCAGCTAGCAAGTTCGCTTCACGCTTCCCCATCGCTCGCTTCGTCGTTCAACTCGAAACACCCCGCAGCCGCTGGTCATTGTCCGAAGCTTTAAGCAGCAAACTGCGCGATCGAAAGCTCTCGGTTCAACGCGGGAACTTTTGCAACCAAAGCGCGCGCCTCACATCAGCCAGTGATCGTGACGTAGTTACTGACAAATCTTTATTTCGCTTTGCGCTGCATTTGATGTCACCCAAGCCCTAGTTGCGCGCTGTCTGCACAGGTGAGTCATCTGCTTTCGTAAAGACCAATATTTAATTTGCTTCAGCCATTCTTGCCTCACACATGTTATTGCAAATGTGATTGGTGTAATGCATTGCTCGCTGTCACGACTGACGCTCTCTCGTTTATGAGTCTCCATCTCTAACCTTGCTTTTGCGCACATGGCCTTTTCGCACCGTGACGCATAAGTCTAGAATGTGAATTTCTCCTTGTACGGAGTAGCCAGGTCTCTCATTTGACCTTAACGCACACGCTGTCACATTTAATAAAACGCCTGGGTGTCACGCGTTGATCATAACCTTGCTGACAGCTGTTGAGCTTCCCATCAATGCTGTGCTGCTCCTGAGCAGCACCTACTTTGTAAACAGGTTGGATGGAGCTCAAACTCTCTCACATGTCATGAGTCCCTGTAATAGTCAGGTGCAGTGGGCTGTATATCTTCTCTGATGCTGTATTTGTGTGTCTGGCATCTAAAACCAGTAAGGCTGTCACGCTGACATTTCAATTTTCATGGCCAGGGCTGGGTGCAGTACCAACCATAAGGTGTTCACCCACGATACGAGCTGAATTTGTCCTTGGTTTCCTGGAACATGTAAAAGTTGGTGCTGGAAAAGTGTGTGAGGGTGGTTTTGTATCTTGGTGTGTTGAAGTTAAATGTCCTTTGTCCCGCTAACCCTTCACATCATCGGACATTTGCCAGCACAGACAACTGTCCAAAGCCGAATGCTTTAGTTTATTTTGTGTCCATGTCTGAGTTGTTGCATGAAAATCGATAGTCATGCGTGCATTCCTTAAATATAAAAAAATGAGTCTGATGACCTTTATTTTCCACTGGCAAGCCTGTTTAAAGTATTTGTTATATTGACAAGCTATTAAAAGTCACAGACTTGTATATAGCCTAATGTTGACATTAGTTAATGCAATAGCAATTTTAGCATTTTTTACATGCGCTATTGACTTTTAACATTTTAAGTTGCATTATCATTGCTTAATGTATTAAGAACAAATACAAATTAAAATCAACCAATAGTATAGTTATGAACTTGAACCTAAATGAATAAATGCACGAAATTGTTAAATTATACATTAATAGTTAAAAATACATTAACATATGTTAACAAATTGAACATTATTGTAAATGTTATCATTTTTTTGTTATATTTTAAAATAGGGCTGCAAAACGATTGATTGCGATTAATTGCATTCAAAATCAAAGTTGGTTTACATTAGGGCTGTCAAACGATTAATCGCGATTAATCGCATAGAAAATAAAAGTTTGAGTTTGCCTAATATATGTGTGTGTGCTGTGTGTAATTATTATGTATATATAAATATAAACACATTCAGGTATATATTTAAGAAATATTTGCAAGTATTTGTATTTAATATATTTTTTATATAATTTATATTAAATATAAATAAAATATTTTGTACATAAATAGCATTTTTCTCTTAAATGTACATCTGAATGTGTTTGTATTTATATATACATAACAATTACACACAGTACACATATATTAGGCAAACTCAAACTTTTATTTTGTATGTGATTAATCACGATTAATCTTTTGACAGCCCTAGTTTACATACTATATGTGTGTTTGTGCTGTGTATATTTATTATGTATATAAATACACATTTATGTATGTTTTTACAAATATTTGATTGTATATATGTTTATACTTGTATATAATTTATATTTTGTATAAAAGTAAATATTTTATATTTAAATCTAACATATTTTTCCTTAATAAATACATGTATGTGTGTATTTATATATACATGATAAATATGCACAGTACACACACATATAGAATGTAAATAAGCTTTTATTTTGAATGCAATTAATCATGATTAATTGTTTCGCAGCCCTACTTTAAAATATATCTTTGGCTGGATATTGTTCTTTGTTCATTTCAGTGTTGTGCCGTGTTTGAATTTCAAGATGTTTTCCCAGGAGGAGACCTTTGTATACTAAAAAATATAATTGATGTATTCCATCTGACATTGAAAATCCGCACAAGCTTTTATTACTGAAAATCCATATTAAAATTCATGGTCAAAAATGATGTGAACCCTGAATGTTTTATTTATCTGTGCACATTTTAAAACCGTAGTGCTATTGAGCACTGGACAGTCGCATCCCTGAGTCCTTGAACCTTCCATTTGTTGCATTGTGCTTAGAATTTGCTTCATGTTAAAAATATCATCTTTTTTTATCTTATTTGGATACAGGCCATGCAAATTTATATGCATACAACAATGCAGTTGCTTTCAGGTCAAGTGCATAGCATAGACCCTGCAGTCACGGTGCGAGAGCACCTGCAGTCGTGTGAGTGGCGGTTGACATTCTGTTTGATTTCACACCTTATGATGTGCTCTGTCAAAGGTCAGGTCGCAGGAGTCCTGCTGCTTTAGAGGCCTGGTGTCTGTCAGACTTCAGTGGCATTGCTGCCCTTTAGTTATGTCTGCGATTTAAAGGTCCTCACATGGCTGACAAGTCATATATCTTGTTGGTAATACCAGGGCAATACGCAGCACGTACCCTGCTTCTCCCCGAGGGGTCGGTTTATCCTCCAGTTCCCGATTTAAACTAGAACCAGACCTACATACGGTGAGACAGAACGCTTTCTGACGACAAGCTCCATTAGTCCCCGGTGGTCACGACTGGACAGGCAGTCGCAGATGTGAGAAAATGAAAGCTAAGTCCTTGTCAGAAGTGTGGGGTTAAATCAGGTGAGCTGGTGAGATGGCAATAACCACACAGAGGGGGCAGATAGGGAATAAGATATTAGGAAGCCCCTTCGACGGTCCCACGTGCACACGTTAGCACCTCACATCCGCATATTGCTGCATGTGCTGAAACTGCACCACAGGTTCAGGCACGTTTGCCACCGCCACTGTGGACTTTGCTCTTGCTTTCATTCACCCTATAAAATTAATGATAAGAACAGAGAGTGAGGTTACTGTATACACAAAGCACATGTCCTCATTTCCCCTCTCCCGCTTCGCTGGACCAAATATGGTGCGTTATGCCATATGCTTTGAAATGGCAATAAAACGTGGTGCTGGGCTGATAAAGCAACACCATTTACAAATGATCAAACACTGAGCGACTACATAATATCGATTGAGCTGTCATTTTTAGCTAGCTTGCTGTAAATATCGCTTCTCTACCGAATCTATTAGAATTAGACTATTGGCTTCTATAAATATGGCCACTGCCCTCTTTTTTCGCAAGTAGGTTATGACACGCTCAGATTGTGTTACTCACAAATGAGCTTTTAACCACTATTCTGTAAAGTGCAATGCACCATTTGTCCGAGCAAATATCATTTGGGGCACATTTGCACAAGCTCAAATGAGGATTTGCCAAGCCTGTGCTTCATTTAAAATAGTCAGCCCGTTGTTTGTAATTGCATAAAAAGATGTATTTGTCATCTTTGACACTGCACTTGCTCCTCACACTTGTCTTGCTTCACCACACTGATTTTTCTAAGTCGGTTTCGTTTCATTTAAAGGGACAGTTCACCCAAAAATGAAAATTACCCCATGATTTACTCACACTCAAGCTATCGTAGGTGTATATGACTTTCTTCTTTCAGACGAATACAATTGGAGTTATATTAAAAATTGTCTTGGCTCTTTCGAGCTTTATAATGGCAGTGAATGGGTGTTGAGATTTTGAAGTCCAATAAAGTGCGTCCATCCATCATAAAAAGCTCCACACGACTCCGATGGATTAATCAAAGCTTTCTAAAGTGAACTGAAGCATTTGTGTAAGAAAAATATCCTTTATAAACCATGTTCTCTAGCTTACGTCCTATGTCATCGGCTGGAACGCCACTCTCTCATGAATGCGCATACGACAGTTAGTAAAAGATAGAGATTACTGTTAATAAAGTTTTAAATATGGATATTTTTCTTACATAAATGCATCGATTAACTTCAGAAGGCCTTTATTAACCCCCTGGAGTTATATTACAAAATATCCTGGCTCTTCCAAGCTTTATAATGGCAGTAAATGGGTGTTGAGATTTTGAAGTCCAATAAAGTGCATCCATCCATCATAAAAAGTACTCCACCTGGCTCTGGGGGTCAATAAAGACATCCTGATCGAATCAAAGTGTTTAATATTTTATAAACCATAATATCTAACTTACGTCCCACATCATCGGCTGGAACGCCACTTTCTCATTAATGCGTGTACGACAGTTAGTAAAACCTAGAGATTACAGTTGATAAAATTTTAAATATGGATATTTTTCTGACACAAACTTTTGTGGAGTACTTTTTATGATAGATGGATGTACTTTATTGGACTTCAAAATTTCAACACCCATTCACTGCCATTATAAAGCTAAGAAATGTCAGACATTTTTAATATAACTCTGATTGTAATTGTCTGAAAAAAGAAAGTCATATACACCTAGGATGGCTTGAGGGTGAGTAAATCAAGGCGTAATTTTTATTTTTTGTTGAACTATCCCTTTAAGTTAAAATGACTTGCAAAAAAGTTGATTATACTTTAAAAAAAAATAGGTAGCCAATGTCTAAATAAATGTTTACATTAGCAGTAGCTAACATTAATTTTTAGCAAATTTACAGTATTAATCTATGTTAACATTCTACGTACAATTCAAATTTCAAAATGTTGGCTCACAAGAAGACATTTGCAAACTAAAAAGTATAACAGTTTAAATTCATTTTGTCTATAGATTGCTATCTGACATTGATATTTTGCACCAGGTAAGATGTACATAAAAATATCATCTTTGACAGCGCTCTTGCTCCCCACAGTTGTCTTGTTTCGCTAGTTTGTTGTTGCAACATTACACTGAGCTGGGCAGAGGGGAAGAGGCTCAGCCTGTTGTAATGTGTCATGTAGCTCTAAGCCTATGATTTTAGAGTTTGTTTGTGCTCTCCAGAGCCCCGTACGTGTCTCTGTCCTTGCTGTGAGTTTGTGAGCGAGTACCAGCAGCTGCATGTTTTTATGAATGGAGGCAGTGGGGCTGTAATAGGCTGAAAGGATTATATATACTTAACCTAATTATTTTTCCCTGTGGCTGGGGGCTTTTCTCCTCTGCCAGTCCCGTCTCACCAGCTATTGAGTCTCAAAACCTCTCTCCATCTTAGGCCCTGCATGTCTCCTCCCTAAGCTGTCCGAACTGTACATTTCTTTTGGATTTTCTTGAGTGCACAATGCAGATTTGGCTGTGGGGAAAAGAGAACTATGAGTACATGTATTTTTGTGTTGCTTCCTTTCATTAAGGGAAGTGCACACATGGCTTAATATCGGTTACATTTGGGTCATACTTCTGCATGAGACTCTCTGCACTGATCAGCCTTGTCCTTTAAATGTCATTCAGACAGATTGTTCCCTGTAATGGCCAGGGACACTGTGTCTATTCATAAGATTCAAACTTTTAAAGAAGTATGCAACCATCTTATACTGACTGAAACTCTTCTTGAAGGAAGGAACTTGAAAAGTGATTTAATGACCCTAGTGAAAAATAAATATACCAAAAGGTATTTAAAATACATTTATTTCATGCTAAGTATACTTGTATACAAATACATTATGTACTTAATAAAAATACCCTGCAATTGTACTTTTAGTATGCTAAACTGGTATATTTAAAGTCTGCTAAATTGACCAAATTTTGTACTTGATGCACTTTAATTGTGCTGAAGTCCAACTAGAGGTATACTTAAGTATATTTTACTGATATTTTTTATATCAGTAAGTCTCGAGCGATATGTCAGTAAATATGTTAATAGACTTGAACTATACTTGGTATAAATGAAATGCATTTTAGATCTATTACTTTATTTATTTTTTATTTAAATATATTTCTCTATTTACAACAGAAACGACGCCTAAACCTCCAAAATGACAAAAGCACAATAAAGGTGTAATTAAATTAGTTCATATGACTCATGTATTATAATTCAATTTCTTTATTAATATTCTTCCACTCCAGATCATCAAATCTTGACAACTGGATCTGATATGTGAACGAATCATTTTCGGTTGAACTATCCCTTTAAGAATATTAAACGATTCAAACATTTAAGTATGTTTCTACTTGTTAAAATTCTTCTTAAAGGAACAGTCTGCTCAAACATGAACACACTGCCATCATTTACTCACCCTCATGTGATTGCAAACCTGTATGACTTTATGTCCTATGTAAAACACAAATAGTGAAATACTGAAGGTTAACTGAGGCTGTCAAGCTCTAATTTTACAAAAAACACTATTACGAAAGTAGTCCATATGTCTTGTACACTATAATAATGGAGTGACAGGGTGAAATTTACGTTGTTATTTATAGATATTCATCCACTCCAGTGGACTATGAACCAGTCATGAGAGTGGCTGTGTGAACTAGTCCAGTTTTGTGAACTGAATCAACCAAATTAGTTGAAAAGATCTGACTCACAAGAATAATTTGCTTATGAATCATACATCACTAATTCTGGGGGGATGTGAAGATTTCCGGGGAATAATGATTAAAACTTTAGTCTGTTCCTCTCACAAAGCCATTGTATGTCTTCAAAAGGCTTACAGAATATAGTGCACACCTCTTTTATGAGACTTTGTAGTGTTGTAGTGTTTAGAAGCCTGACAGCTTAAGTCCTCATTGACTTTTGAAGGAAAATCAGGTTTGAATTACATGAGGGTGAGAAAATAATAGCATTTAAGTTTTGGGTGAACTATCTCTTTAACAGGGCTCTACAGTGCAACCATTTCAGTTGCATTTGTGACTGAAAACTACTGCGTGCGACTATGAAAAAATATTTAGGAGCACCACGTGCAAGTGACCCGATCAGCATATTTGTGTTTGCGCTGATGGGAGCTTCAAAGGTTTCTACATGTTTTTGCAACGTTGAATAATGTATCACAGACATATCTCACGAATCCTTTCATAAACAAAGTGTAGAGAGAGTGGAAATAAAAGATTCATTGTGCAGTGTAGAGAGCTTCGTTGATTATAATGAAACTTTGTGAGATCATGATGAACTAAGATGAGTGACAGCTTTGAATGACTTTTAAGGGAGTTTGTAAATGAGATATTGATTTAATACAACAGGTAAATCAAGTTCATATTAAGTGACTTACATTATCTGACAATAACACTGTAGCCTGATTTTGCTCTGTTTCGTTGTCAAAAATAGTCCAAAATGAGTAAACTGAGCCGCTGCGCATCTCCATTCAAACACAGTGGTGTTTAGTTTATGAATGAACATGCATTTTTAAACAAATCTAGTGAGTCAATGATTCAATTTCCCATTCATAAAGAGAATCACTTGCTTTATTCCTGAATGAATCAGCAGTTTGAACGAATCAAATGAATGATTTAGTAATTGAATCAGTGACTTGCCTCCACCTACTTGCAGTTTTAGTTTCATTTTTAAAGTATCTTTTCAGTTATGTAACTCATTTAATATTTCTGTATTCAAAATTTTATATTCAAAACATTAATCTCAACATTAATTATTTGCACTCATGCCACCTCTGAGCCTCATTAAACGTATGAAAAAACACTTACAAGCCACTTTTGTGTTCTTCTGTGCCACCTCTGTAGTACAAATTAATTTTGTTAATACTGATTTCATATGATTGGTAATTTATTCTTGTTCTACTTGCATAAAAGATGACATCCTTTTAATAAAGTTATAAAAATGCCATTACAAAGGTAAAAACTAAATTCCCCTGTAAATCACTTTAAGGAGTCGAACATCACCTCGTAATAGAAAGGCTAATTTTTTAATCAGATTTTCTGATTATTGGTCCTGAAATTTTAAATGTGCTCTTAATTTTTTTAAGTTAGGAGCACAAGTGCTCCTAAAGAAAAAATTAAGTGTAGAGCCCTGTTTAAGAGAAGTAAATTAAAAAGAAATGAATAACAAGCTATTTGAAATCATATTAAAACAGCAAACCTTGTTCAAATCTCAAATGCCCCAAAGCATGACTCTATTTCTGAGAATAAGTATGGATTCAGTTTCATTTCTCCTTCTACTTTAGATCTATTTGCCTACAGTTTCACCTCAGCAGGATAAACGGTGCACAAGCCTTTTAAAGAGACAGTTCACCCAAAAATAAAAAACAAAATGGTGTGACTTTTTATCTTCTGCAGAACACAAACAAAGATACTTTGGTAGAAGAGCTTTGGTAACCAAGCAGTCTTGGTCACCATTGACTTCAGTTGTATATTTATCAAAATATCTTCTTGTATGTTCCACAGAAGAAGCAAGTCATACAGGTTTGGAACGACGTGAGTGTGAGTAAATAACGTAAATGATTACTGTCACTAGCAAGCATTGCAAAGGTTAACTCTGAGCTGCTCTCTCCTAGCCGCGAGAAATGCTGCAGTACAAGCTGCAGCAAGCAGAATGCATGTGGGGAGCATGTGCTGTGCTGGTGGAGCTGCAGTGTGTGCTGGTCATGCTGGGCTCGCCTGCATGCGTCAGCTCTGTGGTATGAAGGTTATGTTGTGGCGCTCCAGTGCTGCTGAGCGCTGCAGTGCGTTGGAACAGCAGACTCCTCTCTTTCCTGCCCTGACCTCTGCCAACTGACCCTCACACTCCCACTGGCGTCTCTGCGGACGAGCGTGGCAGAGGCGGAGAACCAGATTCAATCATGCGTTGGTTCGGCATATCATTCCAATGTAGTTACTTCACTTGCTTTTCTGGGCTGATTTGGGAACTCAGTGGCACATGCTGTCGGAGTGACAGCGGCGGCAGTCCGTATTCAAAATTTTGAACACAGCGACTGTTTGCCTGTCGTCACCTTCCCAGCACTTCAAGGTCAGCTTTACTTACGATTATAAGAGTGGAAGTGCCACATTGTTCTTTTTTCCCCATGTCCCAAAGACTGTGAGCTTCCATTAAAAAATAAAACATACGAAAGGCCCCGTGGCCTTTGCTTTATTTACATAAGCAAAATGTTGCACTCCGTTGGGACCTGAAAAAAAGACACGTCTGCAGAATGTTGCTTCATCAAGCCGTGAGTTTTGTGTTGGCTATTAAATTATATCAGTCAGCATGTTTTTTCTGTATTGTAGTCTGTTTGTTTACCTCAATTTAATTAGTTATCCTCCTATTGCACATAAACGCTTGATTCGGTACATGAGTTACAGTGGATAACTTCTTTAAAATGGTAGAAAGACTTCAAATGAACACTAAACGGTGTTTACTGTAGTGATCACAGTAATTATTACACCTAGGGCAGCTGTTGTCATATTGATCCGTATATTCGATAATTCCAAGATCTAAGATTAGCTCATTCAGCAAGTGTGTCTCGAATAGACAACAAACTCTGGAGACTGCTTTTCTGGTTTTAAAGAGATAGTGCATATAAAAGAAACAAGGATAAGTAAAAGATTTTAATGCCTTTCCAAACCTGTATGACTTTGTTCTGTGGAAGTAGGGGTGAATGTAATTTTATTTCACAATAATGATATATGTATCACATTATTCAGAAAATCTTCATAAATTATAGGGGTGTTTTAACGATGTGCCATATTTGACGTTATCAAGTATATCGCGAAAAACACCTACAGAGTGCACGTATACACTACATGATGAAGTCTAGTAAGTTAGGTTAAACTAGTTAGTTATCGATTTTTCTTTTATGCCAAAAATCATTAGGATATTAAGTAAAGATCATGTTCCATGAAGAAATTTTGAAAATTTCCTGCCATAAATATATCAAAACGTAATTTTTAATTAGTAATATGCATTGCCAGAAACTTCATTTGGACAATTTTAAAGGCGATTTTCTCAATATCTTGATTTATTTTTTTGCACCCTCAGATTCCAGATTTTCAAATAGTTGTATCTCGCCCAAATATTGTCCTATCCTAACAAACTATGTATCCGTGATTATTTATTCAACCTTTAGATGATGTATAAATCTCAGTTTCAAAAAATTGAGACTAATGACTGGTTTTTGAGGTCCAGGGTCACATATTTATATAATTTCATGTAGTTAAACAATATCACACGAAATGTGCCGTGTTTTTTTTCTTCAAAAAATTACAAATGTGATACTGATTTTATACAACAGTTCAATAAACAAGAAGTTAATGTTAAAAGAATTATGTTTTAGACTCAATATTTCCTGTTTCTGCTCTATTTCGCCAACAAAAATCATTCCAAACACAGCCACAGCACTGTTTCGCATGTGTGGGCAACATGAAGGTGTTTCGTTCCTGAAGGAATCAACCGTTTAAATGATTCCGTTCAATCGCAGTGACTCACTTAACAGTGACTTGCTGCCACCTAGATGGGCGAAATGAAGCTTTGAACCAATTGCGTCACAAAATGATTCACACGCTAGTGATGCCTGCTGGTCAAAATTGTGTAAATACAACAGGAACTCAGGCTAAAACATGCATAAAAAGTTTTTAAAAACCCATTGCAAATTTTTTTTATTGAAAGCATAATACATTTAATGCAATAAAAATAATAAAATACCATTTAAATATGAAGTGTCTGTATAATATGTTTTTTTTAAATATTTTATGTTTTATGGGCAGCTTCTATATAAAGGCCAGTAAGAGACTATTAATTTCTTCTCATTCTTTTAATTACACAAATGTCTCATTAAAAATATCTACAAATTGACCATAGACACTGGTTTAATGGTTCGCCACTGAAGTAGCTTGCATGATTCACAGGTTTATAGAGATTGCCTCCCAAAGGTAAATCATTGAAATTTCGAAAACAGTTATGACGTAATGAAGCCTCGTTTACTGAAATCACGTGACTTTGGCAGCTTGATACACGCTCCGAACCACACGAAAGTTTCAAAACTTCATGAAGCAGTGCTTCGAAAGTGCCCATCACTACTTTAAATATCTTAAGTATTTTTAAATAATTTTAAATATCAGTATTCAACATTTTACATTTAAAATATCAAAACATTATTTATGTATTTGTAACTGCAGGTTAAAGCATTTTATGTCCCTCTGAGCTGCATTAAACAGTGTGTAAATTAATCTAAATGCCACTTCAGATGCAACTTCTGTGTTTCCTCTGCATTGCAAAGATGAATTTTGTTCATACTGATTTCATTAGCCTGGTAACAGCCCACATGTCTTATTCACAAATATCAATATCACACAACCCTAATTTCATCATTCTTAACACTAGTGTCAATATCACAAAAAAAAAAAACTAATACTAGCCTAAAAAAAAAATCAAGCTCACTGAAGACACATAAACATAAACAGTGATTAAATAATAAGAAACTAATTACAAGCAGTTGGACAAAAAAAAAAACTACAGTAGAACAAATAAATAAGAATGACTGGTTTCATATTCAAATGTATTAAAAACACTGCATATTCCTTACTGTGTAAATTAAGTTAAGTTAAGTTACAAATGTAATTTAGTCAAGAGCATTGAAAGATTTTCTCTCATTTGTTATTTGATTAACTTGAGTGACAGACAGCAGGAAGATTAGACTGCTGTCACTTTAAGAGCTGCCCTGATCCAATATAATGTTACACGTTTTCTTTCAAAGATGAGCATTTTAACAATCACAAGTGTGTATTTAACCATTCACGGCCTATAAATCAGCAAAAATAACTCAAGTCTTTACTGTCTTCACATTCTCTTTCACTGTGCATTGCATTTCAGTGGCTTAAAATCACTTGTTTTTAAACCGCACTGCTTAAAAACGCATGCAAATGGTACGTTTTCGTGACCACGTAGCACAGCAACGTCACGTGAGTGATATCTACCGTTTGACAAACAACAACGGTTAATCTAGTTTGCTGGTATGTCAAAGGGATCTGATATTGCTTTGGTCCTGAATGACTTTCAACACTTTTTTTCTTCTGTATTGTTATGTACATCTGAGTGAAACAAATCAGCGAGAAAGAATGTATAGGGTTTTTGATTAAATATTATGAGGTCAAAAACATGAAAACATGAAACATGCCAACTTCAAGCATATTGCATACATCATTCATTTAGCAAGAATAATGTTCTCTCAGACAGACAGTAGGTGTGATTTTTGTTGCCTTCTAGAACTGAGACGGCCTCGAACAGCCACACTAGAGTCCACAAAACACAGCCAAGTGCTCTTAAAAGATATTTGTTTCTCAAATGCCTTGTCTTCTGCTATACATTCCAGTTATTGACTTTCTCCTCGATTCTAGTGCATACACATGCAGCGCCTGAAGGACACTGCCACAAGTATACAGCTCAGTGACCTTGTAGAAACAATACACACTCGCCACCTCCACACTTCTGATATTTACAGCCTCCTTTGTAGAACTGCACCAGAAACATGCACGCACGTATGCCGTGCTGTATATCCTCCGCCCAGCCACCTTCCTGCTGTGGAACATCAAAGTAAACACAACCAGCACTTACACTAGCCTGTATTACAATTGAACTACATGCAGCTGACATTATTAGCAATGAGCGCAAGGTTGCTTGTCTGTGCATTAGAGATAATCATTCTGTCTGAAGTCTATCATTATTTTTAAATCTCTTTTCAGGTTTAGTGCAAGTTTTGCTTTGTCTAATTCAGCCTATATATTTTTAAGTAGTGTGTTAGTAGCAAAATAGTGTGGCTTTTTGATTAACAAGGTAGTTTTTCCAGTACGTGCATTAAAACGCTGCATTGCTGTTTTTAATGTCACAATGTATTGCATGCGCAGCCTGAGCAAGCTGAGGCAATTCAGATTCTGATTCATTCTTGCATCGTTCAGATGGTTTATGAAACCATAAATAAACTGATTACAGTCCCTGGTATTTCTTTGTTAGAGCAAAATATTGGGGGTGGATGATATATCATGTCAATTATCGTCCAACATTAGATTTATATATGATAATACATTTTCAACTGTAAATGCTCATTTCCCATATTTTTACATTTAGATTGTCTTCACCTTAATCTAGTGATCACTTAAAATTAAGTATAAATAATCTGTTTTTTACATCTTAAACTGTTGCAATTGAGCATCAAGAATTAAAGCTAAAAATCAGCTAAAAATGAAAATTCACCCTACCTGTTTTCTAAATGTATGCTACTGATCTTATTGTGAACAATTCATCCATGCATGATATATATACAAAAAATATTGATCTTGTAATTTTTAATCAAGATGTCATAAATCGATCTTCCAGTGAACTGACAGCCTTTCGCTGGTGATTTATGCTGGACTTCCCCAATCAATTAGTTTGCACCTTTCCTTACAATCGACTGTGAGCTCGCTTTCAGATCTGCCTCCACCCAAACAAAAACCAATGGAAAGTCCACAACCTACATGTTTCATTCTTTTACGATAATTCATTTTACTCACATTGCAAAAGAAAAAATCCCTGCTTCAGTTTCATTAGGATTGTAAATATCCAAAATTGGCCTACATTTAATAAAGACAGATACCAATAAACTAAATTAAATGTTTAAACTAAAAGCCAATGCCAAAGCATGTATTTAGTGTAAATGTATCTTTAATTTAAAACTGTCATCATAATAATTGAGATTTTTACTCATTAATTGAAAACTGTCATCTTTTCATGCTAGATTTTAAATGATAAATTATGTTATAAATTATAAATGTACAGTTCAGGTCAAAAGTTTACATACACCTAGCAGAATTTGCAAAATGTTAATTACTTTACCAAAATAAGTAGGATCATATAAAATGCATTTTATTTTTTTTTTATTTAGTACTGACCTGAATAAGATATTTCACATGAAAGATGTTTACATATAGTCCACAAGAGAGAATAATAGTTGAGTTTATAAAAATTACCGTTTATTATTATTATTATTATTATTTCCGTTTGTTTTGTTTTGTTTTTGTTTAGTGATTGTTCATGAATCCCTTGTGTGTCCAGAACAATTGAACTGCTGCTGTTCTTCAGAAAAATATTTCAGAACCCACAAATTCTTTGTTTTTCAGCATTTGTGTTTCAGCATTTTTTGTGTATTTGAACCCTTTCCAGCAATGACTGTATAATTTTGAGATCCATCTTTTCACACTGAGGACAACTGAGGGACTCATATGCAACTATTACAGATAATTACATTTACTCTGATCTTTGAATTCAAAAAGTTTTCACCCCCAGCTCTTAATGCATCGTGTTTTCTTCTGGAGCATCAGTGAGTGTTTGAACCTTCTGTAATAGTTGCATATGAGTCCCTCAGTTATCCTCAGTGTGAAAAGGTGGATCTCAGTATCATACAGTCATTGTTGGAAATGGTTAAAATACACAAAAATGCTGAAAAACCAAAGAATTTGTGGGAGCTGAAGGATTTTTCTGAAGAACAGTAGGCAGTTTAACTGCAGGACAAACCAGGGACTTGTGAACAACTAAACAAAACACATCTGTGGGTCATTCGGGCAACAACATGGTATTAAGAATCAAGCAAATGTAAACTTAAGAACAGGGTCATTTTTATAAATTCAACTATTGTTTTCTCTTGTGGACTTATCTGAATATCTTATTCAGGTCAGTACTAAATAAAAACTAACATGCGTTTTGTATGATCCCTTTTATTTTGCTAAAATAATTAACATTTTGCAGATTCTGCAAGGTGTATGTAAACTTTTGACCTCAACTGTATATATTAAATTATATTTAAAAAAATTACCGCCTCTTTAAGTAGCTTGATTGCAGTTAGTTTGACTGTACTTTAACTTGTTACAAGTAAACTTGGCAAGCTACTGTCAAAGTAGCTTACCCAACACTTTCGCTTTGCTTTTTCACTTTTCATTCAGCCATTCTTGTAGATAAAACAATACACCTTTCTTCTAGTGTTATCAGCTTTTATGCCTCTACAGTAACTACAGCTTGTAATAACTAGGCCGGGCTGTACACCGACTAGTCAGGTTGTGTTTCCTTGGTCTACTTTGCATTAATAATTTACTTAATCATGTTGGGAAATCAGTTCGAGACTATTTATAACCAGTTCCATTGTTTGGGGATGTGTGTGATCGTTAGCTCTACAAGCGGCGAAGATAAAAATCATCCAATTTGGGAAATAACAATGATTATCATCTCGAGCAAGGATTAGCAGTCGCCGGGCGGGCGACGCTTGTAATACACATTAGGGGTAATAGCGGCGTCTGCGGAGGGACTCAGACACAGCGGTTGACGTCACAGCCACATGTTCTCTTTACGGATCACCTCTCAGTTCACCTGCGTACATATAAATGAGATAATTGGCCTTTGCGTGCAGGAAGCAGGTGTGGCCGAGTCAGAGACAGAGATGTGCTAACTTCAGCGCTGACGAACAGCTCAATGCAGGTCCGTGTTCCCCGGGGGGGCATCTTCATCGATCTTACTGTAGGGCTGATATTGGGGGAGGGTGCACACGTCAGCTTGCTGTAAAACCTAGTTTCGGTGTTAGGTTGCGCTGTGTTTAGTGCCTTTGTTCATGTATTTGGAGGTGGGTGTCATTAATTCAATTTCCATCTCCTCTCCCTCGTTTTCTCTCCCGGTCTCCCTCACCGCATTGCTCTCCTTCTGGACCGTCTGTCTGCGCGCTCCGATCACGCGCTCACCCCCACCCCTTTTCCACCTGCCGCCTCCTCCGTCTGTGTCTGTCGCTGTGAGACACGGGGACAGATAATATCTGCCTTAACCTCTCCTCTAATCCCCTCACTGTCTGCTCGTTCACCTCTGCTTTATTTGTTTTCATTTTCCTGTCCTTTTATTCGGTTATCCCTCCCTCACTCCCTCCCGCATCGGTTCGAGTGTGCTTGGTCATCACGCCATTGATTATTCTTCACTGTACTGTCTCTTCTCTCTCTCAAGGGGCGGCATATCAGCTGTCAGACCCACCCAAGACACCCACTCTGTGGCACCGCCCCCCATTTTTCACATCTCCATGATCCATTCACCTCTCCTCCCTTTTCCCTTCATCATCCCACCTGCGATCGCCCATACCCCGAAACGCTCCGAGAGCCGCTCTCCTTCGGATTCTGCCAAGGATGCGATGCAATGACAAAGAGGGTGGGGAGACTAACGATCGATTTATTAGGCTCCTCCCGATTGGCTGATCCACATTGCCCGGTTGCAGCGCAGCTGCTGATTGGCTGTTGCAGTGTTCCGTGCTCAGCAGCTGCAGCTACGGGGATTTGCCCTTCCTGTCGGCTGCTCTGCTTCCTTTTTCAATCACAAAAGCCACGTTTAGATCCTAAAATCTGTGAGCGTGAGAGTCTACGGCCTCACTGTTTTGTTTCGCGCAGACTTTGTCACTAGTCGTAAAGTGACGTTGCCGTCTCCCATGTGCTCTCTCTGTCTCTCTTCCCTGCCTCCTCCCTCTTTTCCCTCCCTCCCTGTATCTCTTAATCAAGACACAGCCTGCCCTTTCCTTTGCATTGCTGCCTGCCTCCCGTCTGCACTCTACCTCTCGTGCACTCTCTCACTCGCGCTTTCTGCCATGCGCTTTCAGCCTCTCTCTGTTTGTCGCTCACCTCTGTATTCCCCAGTTACAGGTTTGCAACGTAAACAGCTGCGGCTTCGGGCATTTCCTTTTGTTGTTTTGAACTTTTAGCGCTTGTGCAGTGTTTTAACTGAGTTTGTCGCTTTTGTTTCTGTGTCAGGTCTCCTGCCGCAAAGGACTCTCTCCGAAGTGCGCGAGGACACGTCACAGTGCGATGAAAGGGACGCAGGGAGAGCGGGAGGGATGAGAAAGCGATTCAAGTGAAGGAAGTCTCGCATCACCATAAAGTGCCTCATCTGGATGCTGCGGAAGCCCTTCTCCGTCCGCTTCGGAGCGCTCTCTTCCCCGCTGACTTGAGCGCGTGCGTGTGCGCTTGGCCTTGGCTCGGGCTATATTTCACTCCTGACAGTCAATCAAGCCATTTGCCTGTTCCTCGATTCCAGCTCCGCCTGCTCGCCATTTCACCTTTTAATACAAGGACGCCAGTCGATTAGTTTCCCTTTTGGGTTCTCAAAGTGTCTCTCCCTTCACTTCTGCAGTCTCCCAGACATGCGAGTATCTTTAGGGACTGCTGCGCCTATGGCAACAGGGCAGGGGGTTTCAGAAGCCTAAATTTAGAGAAAGTCCGTTTTACATCAATGCAAGAGGGCTATTTTAAACCCAGAGCTCCGGAGGGTGAGTCTAGACAGCGGGGCGACCACTGCAGACAAATACAAAGTGCCGCTCTACTCTACTTTTAATGCTTCGTTTTCCTGGACGGCAGCCGAAGATGCACCGCAGCATGTCACATTGACCTACTCCACCTCGGCACGCTCGATTCATCGCTGATTTTAAACTGATTTTAAACTGGCTGATCAACAGACTATGCCCCCTTCCTGTTCATAAGAGAGTTTTCTTTGCATTTCTAGACTGGTAGTCTGAGGAGCTCCTTGCCACTGTGCTCATTTTTTTTTGCAGCCTTTGTGCTTTATCACGCCTGGCTGCCCCACCCCAGCCCTCCGCTCACCCGCCGCTCGCAGAGGGACCGCCATGGCCGTCAATGTGACCATGGGTCGCGACACCAAGTGGCTGACGCTGGAGGTGTGCAGAGAGTTCCAGCGAGGAACCTGCTCGCGTTCGGACACCGAATGCAAGTTCGCTCACCCCTCTCGCACCTGCCACGTGGAGAACGGCCGCGTCATCGCCTGTTTCGACTCTCTCAAGGTAACCCGGATACAAGTGCACACAGATGCTACAGTGTGATGTGTATTAACCATTAGAGCATTATTTAATGTTTTAGTGCAGATTCATCATTCACACATGCTGTTTGGTCATTTTGTCAGATATCGCTTACACCTCCAGGATTTTTTGATGAGTATTGATCTCGCTTCTGTCGATATTCTGAAATCAGCCTTTGAGTGTGTTTTTCTGTCGGATTCTGTCTGAAACACTGCAACCTCTGGTCATGGATTGGTCAATTTTGATAAAAAGTACCATGGTGGCACCATGGGACAGTCAACACATATTCAAAATGAGGTTAGGGTTAGCAAATGTCAATGTAATTGAAAAAAAGCATATTGATTGACTTCCAATAATTTCTGGGAGTGTTTACATCCCTAATGAGAAATAAATTTACTAAAAAATATTTAAAATACATTTATTTCATGCTAAGTATTTATGTACTTATAAAAACACTGCAGTTGTAAACTGTTATACTTAAAGTCTGCTAAATTGGAACAACTAATTTTGTGCTTAAGTATATCAGTATATCTTAAGTCCAACTTAAGATATACTGAAGTATATTTTATTGTGCTAAAGTGAAACTATTGGAAGTATATTTTAAGTACACTTTAAATATCTTGCTTTTAAAGACCGATATTATTCAAAGATCATACAGTCCTCATCAATATTGACTATAAAACACATTTTAGGCTTAATATTAAGAAACGTGCATTGGTAGCATAGGTAGTACTCCTAATAAAGTTTAATTATAAGTTTTATATCAGTCTTAAGCAGTATGTCAGTAAATTTGTTAATAGATTTGAACTAAACAAAATATGAAATGAATGTATTTTAAATATATTACTTTTTCATTAGGGATAGTACTCCAAACTGCTTTGAATACCATGGTATATCCAAAAAAACATGCTAATGCCATGGGATTATCTACAAAATTAGCCATCTTAATTTTTGGTACTTTTTGTGTTTAATGCTTTTCATTGGAAGCATTTTAAGAGGGAACAAGAACAGTTCACTCAAAAAAATTTGGTTATGATTAACTCCACATATGTCACTCAACTTTTCTGACACTCTTCAGTGGAACTCAGAAGAAAGAATTATGAAGAATTTACTGGAATTTACCTTTTATTTCATGCAGTTATAAAGAATGGGAACTGGAGCTTTGATGCTTCAAAAAGTGACATCATATATGCAACCTTTAAAAAGTATGGACAGTAAGTTTTTTTTTTTTTTAATTGTTTAAGAAATGATTACTTTATTTGACAGACACTCTATTTGGCATCAAAAGTGACAGTACGGACATTTGTGACCCTGGACCACAAAACCAGTCTTATATTTATATTTGTAGCAATAGCCAACAATTCATTGTATGGGTCAAAATGTTTATTCTTTTATGCCAAAAATCATTAGGATATTAAGCAAAGATCATGTTCCATGAAGATATTTTGTAAATTTCCTTCCGTAAATATATCAAAACTTAATTTTTGATTAGCAATATGCATTGCTAAGAACAATTTTATCCATTTTTTTTGCACTCTCAGATTACAGATTTTCTAATAGTTGTATTTCTGCCTAATATTGTCCTGTCCTAACAAATCCTTGACAAACATCAATGGAAAGCTTATTTATTCAGCTTTCAGATGATGTATAAATCCCAATTTCACAAAATTGACCCTTATGACTGGTTTTGTGGTCCAGGGTCACATTTATGTTACAAAAAATTTCGAATAAATGTTCTTACATTCGAATAAATGTAACTTTCTATTGATCAAATATTTTCATACTGTAAACTATATATCACAAAAAATAGCAAATCAGCCTATTACAATGATTTCTGATGGATCGTGTGACACTAAAGACTGGAGTAATGGCTGCTATAAATTCAGCTTTGCAACACAGGAATAAATTACATTTTAAAATATATTCAAATAGAAAACAGTTATTTCAAATTGTAATGATGTTTAACTAGATTACTTTTTTAACTGTCTTTTATCTTTTGATTAAATAAGTACAGGCTTGGTGAGCAGTGAGTAGAAACTCTGCCAGTCTGATTCATGAATGAATCATCCATGGCTTTGTGAATCAGATTAACCGATGAAAAGATCCGACTCGAATGAGTGATTAATTAATGAACTGGACATCATTAGTGGATGTAAAAAACTTAAAATTCATTTTGTGTTATCCACAAAGCCATTTTATGGCATAAGACTAATTAAAATATGGCACACAAGCGATATTAATTACTTTTGATGAATTTATGGTGTTTTTGAATACCTTGCAATCCTCAGTTTTGGACCTTGCAATCCTCAGTCCCCATTCATTGTAATTGCATGAAAAGTAACACAAAACAGAACATGAGAAAATATATCCTTTTGTGAATATTCTAAAACGAGATTCTCATTCCAAATGAGATTTTAAACATTAGACAGTGAGTTATGACATTTTTAGGAGAAATTTTAATGATTTATCAATTTATAAGCTCACGTCTGTTATACCATTTATTTTGTGATTTGTCCCCGCAGCAGCGCTCTGTACTGTGGCTCAATCAGGACTCACATTAACGGTGGCACTGAGCATTGAGCTATGAACACAACAAATGTGTTTGTGTGTTTATGTCTCTGCGTATGTGTTTATGTGCAGCAAAAGAGCCAGACAAGGCCCTCTCTGTCTGAGTGCAGCAGCTGTCTCCTCCTTTATTGAGCTAGAATGTATTATTTGGCCATTTTTTGGCTGTGTGCAGCGTGTGTGGGGGAGCTCAGGAGGAGGAGGAGTGAGAGAGAGAGAAAGCTACGTGAGGCCTAGCAACAGCGTCGACCGACTGGATACAGTAATCCTTCTGAACCGTGTTACAGTTGTTAGCGCTGGGCGCCAGTGACCTGTGTAGATTACGTGCTCATCCAATTGTTTGATTGTTTTTATCAGAACAGTAAACGCAGCCAGCCGTCACTATCTTAAACTCAGGGTTAGATTGCTGTTGTGACTTAGAGAGGGAGGGAGATAAAATAAAGCTAGAGAAATAAATGAAAGAAATCCTTTGTGATGTTTGTGTGTGTGTGTGTGTGTGTGTGTGTGTGTGTGTGTGTGTGTGTGTGTGTGTGTGTGTCTCTGAGGAGTTTTAATGGTGCCTGCTGAAGTGCTGTGGAGAGGTCTGCTTGAAGTCGGCATGAAATGGAAATTGTGATCGTCTTTTTTTCTTTGTTGTGACATATCTGAGTGAAAAGGACACTTGAACAAGAAAAAATGTAGGGCGGGACTTGATTTTGTCTGTCAGAAATGTACTGGATTGTTGTCGCTTTCATTTCACAAATAAAAAATAGATAGGTAGCACTTTATTTCATAGCCCTGTTCCACATGTATATACTATGTTCTTACTATAGTAATTACAAGTACTAATCCTGAACCTACCCCTAAACCTAATCTTAACCATTATATTACACTGTAAGTTACACGTAAGTGCACATACTGTAAAATAGTGTGAATGATGTGAAAGGATAAATATATATTAAACACTGCAATAATCCGTAAAAACATAGGAATTTTCCATTTTCACTTATTGGTAACTTTAAAGCGATAGTTTACCCAAAAATGAAAATTACCCCATGTGACCCTGGACCACAAAACCAGTCCTAAGTAGTACAGGTATATTTGTAACAATATCTAAAAATACATTGCATGGGTCAAAATTATCGTTTTTAATATATTTTGTAAATTTCCTTCCGTAAATATATAAAAACTTACTTTTTGATTAGTAATATGCATTGCTCAGAACTTAATTTAGATAACTTTTCTCAATATTTAGATTTTTTTTTCTCAGATTCCAGATTTTCAAATAGTTGTTTCTTGGCCAAATATTGTCCTATTCTAAAAAAATAATTGGAAATCTTATTTATTCATCTTTCAGATGATTTATAAATCAAATTTCAAAAAATTTGTTTATGACTGGTTTTGTGGTCCAGGGTTACATATGAATTTCTTCTTTCAGATTAAAACAATCAAGTTATATTGAAAAATGTCCTGACTCTTCCAAGGTTTATAATGGCGTTGAATGGGTGTTGTGATTTTGAAGCCCAAAAAGTGTATCCATCCATCATAAAAAGTACTCCACATGGCCCTGGGGTGTTAATAAATGCCTTTTAAAATGAATCAATGCATTTGTGTAAGAGAAATATTCATATTTAAAACTTTATTAAACTTACACTACACCTACGTTCTACGTCATCCGCTGAAACACGCGTACGACATTTGGTGGAAGCTAGAGATTACGGTTTATAAAGTTTTAAATATGGATATTTTTCTTACACTAACACATCGATTTGATTCAGAAGGCCTTTATTACCTCCCGGGGCGAGTGGAGTGCTTTTTATGATGGATAGACATACTTTTTTGGGCTTCAAAATCTCAACACCTATTCACTGCCATTATAAGTCCTGGAAGAGCCCAAATGTTTTTTCACTAAAACTCCAACTGTATTCTGTATTTTTATTTTTGGGTGAACTATCCCTTTAAGTGGCATTTGCAGAAAAAATCCTTAAGAGTTTTTTCACACACAAGAAAAATGTGTTAGCATTTATGTATAACTCGTGTAAGATCTCAGGTGTTAAGTGCAGCCCCCTTCAGTCATGAAAATTGATTGTTTTGGTTCTATTTATAGTAAAATATCTTCAGCATTTATCTCCAGACCCAGTCTCATTCCCCCAGGCCTCTCTCTTTCTCCTCTGCGCCCCTCTACAGCTCTACGTCCCTGCTAATTTATCGACATCCCCTAATGGCTGCTACTGTGTCCTTCCTTCCACCAACCCCTGCTCTTGCTTTTTTTGCTGTTCGTTGACCATTAATCCGGTTTGGTTTGCTTGAAAACCTATCAGAGATGCATGAATTAGGCGGTCAGCTAGTCTATGTAAATGTGATTCATGTATTGATGTAGCAGTGGTGCTGGCACAGGCTTTTGTCTGAAAAACTAAATCAGCAGGTACTGTCATTGGCGGCGTCTAATTCACATGAACATGAGTTGAAAAGCTATTTTTAGGAAATGGGACAACTAAATGGACACTGAGAGACACTGTTCCAGGAAGTACATTTAATGGGGACATATCATGGAAAACAGGATTTTCTTTGCTCTTTTGCAAAAACAGAATTAATGTACTATGTGAAAATTAAAGTACACTACCGTTTAAAACCATTTAAAACATTTTGAAATGTTTTTGAAATGTTTAAGTCTCTTATGATCACCAAGGCTGCATTTATTAGATTAAAAATACAGTAAAACATTATTAATATTACAATAACAGTTTTCTATTTGAATATATTTTAAATTTAATTTATTCCTGTGATGCAAAGCTGAATTTTCAGCTGAATTTTCAGCATCATTACTCCAGTTTTCAGTGTCACATGATCCTTCAGAATCCGCTAAAATGCCTGTTTGTTGCTCAAGAAACATTTATTATTTTATTAATGGTGCAAACATTTGTGATGCTTAATAGTCTATTTATGTGAAAACAGTGATGTTTTCTTTTTCAGGATTTCTTGATGAATAGAAAATAGAGGCGTACAATATAGACAATTTATTTTTTTTTTTTTTAGATTTTTTCAGTAACGGTAATTCAACAATATTTGCTGAGTGTGTGTTTGTCTGTTTTAGGCCTGTCATGAATAAATAAATGTGACAATATAACCGCCAGTAGTTTATAAGTGGTTCATTGAATCATTCATTCAAACGATTTGCTCAAAAGATCTGATTCATTTAGAAATGAAGCAATTGGCTGTCTTCATGAATGGATCATTGAATCATTGACTCAAATAATTTGTTCAAAAACAGATTCAGTCAGATTGATTCAATCAGCATTGCTCTGAAACAAACAAATGCTCTGTTCTGGAGCTCTTTTTGTTGTGGAACATAAAAAATAAATGGACAATATTTTTTCTAATATGTAACTCGTTCAATATTACCTTCTTTTTGTTGAACTGTGGTATAAAATCAATATAACATTCACAATCATGATCACATGCTGATATTCAGGAAAACAGAACTCTTGCTTGTGTGATATTACTAAACTACATCATTTTATACTACAAAATGGATCTTGTTTGTAACATTATTAGGGCTGCCCTCTAATAGTCGAATAACCGTTAGTCGGAGAGAAGCAAAATTTTATTAGTCGCTTAGTCGCAGAAAAAAATCCACAGGAAGAGGCGAAATCACGTAATCTGTGACGGACAGATCATTAATGGCTGGTGTGTGTGGTAATACAGTGCATTGGCCAGGACATGCAAACGCTCGCCTATCATTCATCAACATCAAATATGGCTTATCATCTAAAATATGTAAGTAGTAGCAACTTTACATGGCCCCTCAGTCTAATGTTAACCTAGAAAAATGTGCACTATTAAAGTGTCTGTGCAGAGTGTGGAAGCTGAATAGTAGCTTACTCACTGCATGACAGATGGAAGCACTGGCGCAGTCACTTGCTTTAAAAATACTCCGTCATTTTTGGTCATACAGATAAGAGTAAGACATCTTTTGAATCTGTAAGGACTTTACGTTTGTTAGTGTGCACTAACAATCACAACAAAACGTTGTGCTTTTGTAAAATAACGAAAGCAAACAGGATGCGCTTTCTGCTGTCTCGTTCTCTGACCGTGAACGAACCAATTCAAATATTCTCAGATTATGTAATACATATGAAACATACATATGAAACAGGCGCATCCACTAATTATTAATAATAATTAATTATTATTTGACATTATTACTGTTTTTCCTTGACACATTCATAATCATTACTTCTGCTGTTGTGCTGTGACAAGCTTTATGCGTGCACTTGAGCACTTATTAATCTGTGTAGGCAGTTCAAGACTCATTATGATTTAAATGGTTTATTAATAAATGGGATTAGTCGACTAATGCTTAAAATGAACGACTACTAGTCGACCAGAATTGTCCGTACTGTCACTTTTGATCAGTTTAATGCATCTTTGCTGAATGAAGTTTTTTTTAAATGGAATCCTGGGTATTGCATGGCTGAATATAACATAAATGATGTCTCTTACTGAAATATGTAGTAGAAAACCCATGAAATATTTACGTTATTTAAAAAAATCCACATTGTTATATACATATTTTGGGTTATGGGGGGTGCCATTATTTCGATTACGTAAAACACTTCCACTCATTGAGCTACTGGCGCTACCCTTTTTTTATTTTTACTGCAACACAACTTAGAAAGCACAACTAATAAAATACTGATACAATGACCACAGCTACTGAAAGAGCTTATAGGTGGCAATGGATATAAACGTAGGCTTAAACCAAATGCCGTAGCATTGATTTTCCCCACAAGGAGTCTAAATGCACCTAGATATCGATGAAATTGATGCTGAAAAACTCCTTCAGTGGCTGCGGCGTCATGACAAGTGTCGGAATGTTTACATTGTTTGTAAGCTCTTTCGGTAGCTGTGCTCTACTAAAAGCTTCAAAGGCATCAGGGCTAAAGTGGAGAGAACAATGACACAGGTCTTTATGAAATTGTGTTCGTCCACAAACATTTTTCAAAATGTTTTTAAAATGTCTGATTAAAGCAAAAGAATAAGAGCAAGTAGAATAAGTAGTAGTTACCAATCAAATGAAATCAGTATTAACAAAATGAATTTGTACTAGGTGGCACAGAAGAACTCAAAAGTGGCTATAAGTGTATTTTCAGTTTATTGAGGCTCAGAGGTGGCATGAGTGCAATTAAATTCATAAATCCATGTCGAGATTAATGTTTTAATCTTGTTTAATGTTTCGCATGCAGTAGTTTAAAATGGTCCCAGTGTAGAGCCCTGTGAAGACTAACATTGCTTCTTTTGTTTCCCTTCAACTAAAAATTATAACCAAAAGCCGCATAATGTGACATTGTATCAGTATTTCATTTTCCAAGTTGCTTATTCCGAGTTGTGGCGCGGTAAAAATAGCAATAAATAGTTCCAAGAGCTCACGAGTGCAAGCGTTTTATGTAATCAAAGTAATGACACCCCCCATAGTCCAAAATCTGTATAAAACGATGTGGATTTTTAAAATAGCGTAAATCTTTCATAGGTTTTCTACTACATATTTTAGTAAGGTCACATTATTTGTGATCCTGGATCCATTAGGGTCCATTTTTTAAAACTGAGATTTATACATTATCTAAAGGTTGAATAAATAAGCTTTCCATTGATGTGTGGTTTGTTAGGATAGGACAATATTTGTCCGAGATACAACAATTTGTAAATCTGGAATCTGAGGGTGCAAAAAAATGTAAATATTTAAATATTATTTATAATATTTATTGGCTTTAAAGTTGTCCAAATAAAGTTCTTAGCAATGCATATTACTAATCAAAAAGTTTTGATATATTTACGGTAGGGAATTTACAAAATACCCTCATGGAACATGATCTTTACTTAATATCCTAATGATTTTGACCCATACAATGTATTTTTTGCTATTGCTACAAATATATCCTTGCTACTTATGACTGGTTTTGTAGTCCAGGGTCACATTTATGTTATATTAAGCTGTACAATTCCCTTTAAATCTTGCTGACCCTATACTTTTGAACAGTAGCAGGTGTCCATTCACATTAACATCACTAACATAATTTTAATCAGTCATAGGATATGCTCCTGCATGCCTGTGATCCTTTATTTTATAAATTAATAGTAGTTTTGAAAAATGTTTAAATGCTAAGATTGTTAATTGACTTCAAGAAGGAAAAATAAAATACAGAATTTGCTTTTCGTATGAGGAAATTCAGCATGAAAGATTGAGTGATTTTAATCGAAGGATATTGTGGTTTAATCAGATATGCAGTCTGCTTTCTTCATTTGTGCGTTCTCTCTTTTTCTTCCTCCCTCTCCCTTTCTTCCTCTCTGGCCAATCAGTAGTGAGGAGACAGTATGAGGCAAAACTTAGTCCCGGTTGCCGGGTGTGTTACCATGACTACGCAAAGGAGATCCCTGACCTAGTCCATCCTACATGACATGACTTACAGCTTTTCATCTCCCGCGTTTCTTGTGCTCGTGGGGACGCTGTCAGAGCCCTCGGCGTATTTCCCGCATCTCTCTGCGGTGACGACCCGTGTTTTTTGTTTCGCTGTGTACTATTGAAATCAGCGGCGTGTTCTCACTGTCTTCCAGAATGTTAAAGCTTGGCTGTGAGGCTGGTTCTCATGTGTGCTTTGGCAGGATCACCTGTCTGCTCCTTTGAGACGGTCTGCTCATTACCCACACACTCCCACAACACATGCCGCTGATGCAATCGCTCTCAATGTCAGTGTGCGAAAGCGTCGTACAAGTGTCAGGGCACACAATTAACAACGTTGCACGTATCTGTGACATCTCTGCATGCGAGCGTCTTGCCTGTGATTGTTTTATTAAGAAGAATTGTAGCGATGTGGTGTTGTGTGTCACATCTGCCTCAGACGGCACACCCACTGACTGTCCCAGTCTGCTAGTAGACTGTCTGATGCATAATGCCCACAAAAGTACTTTCTTGACTTGGCAGGCTCTAGTCTGATTAAAAGAAAAGTTTCTGAGTTTCTAAATCTCACTTACATTACCATTTCAAAATTTAGGATCAGTAAGATTTAAGAATAAAAGTATACTTTTATTCAGCAGTACTGCCAAACAGGAGAAACACTGAGCAACGATCCAGTCAGAAAGCTTTTCAATCTACAAATCACCATCATTTACCATAGATTTACTGAAGTAACACTAACTGCACCATGATATTGTGTCAGAAATGTGGGTATTCGTGTCGAATTTTATTATATTACTAATGTAGACGTATTGAATGTATTGAAGGAGGAGTAATGGAATGTATTCACAGTATTTTTTTTGTGATTAAGCTATAGCGTTTATGCATTTACTACTGTCTTTCATGCAAATAGAAACCATATAACATTTTTACCATGGTATTGAGGTGCTATATGTGTGGTTTAAACTGTGATTATCAGTATTTAAATGTATGCTACTATGGAAGATCTATGATTAATTTAAAAAAGAAAAAAACCCTCAAATAGTCAGAATAATTAAATTTCACAATATAAAAATTAGGTTGCTAGAAATTTTACAGATATTACTGATTTTGATAATAAACATAAATCAACATCTGCATCCCAACTGTGTATTTCCAAGAGATTAAAAATGTTTTATATTATTATTATTATTATGAGGCAACACAAACCTGTTTCTTTATTTGAAACTATATAACTCATTAGAACACATAGAAGTAAGAAAGTTTTTTTTATTATTATTTGTAATTTATTTTATTAAGTAAAAATGACTGGAAAAGTGTAACAAATTCAAAAACGTGAACCACAATTAACCATCTGGTTTTTACAACTTTCACATTAGAGCAAAAATCTGCCTTTAAACTTGAAAGAAATACAAATTTGACTTTTATTGTGATAATTATCAATATCGATTGATATCAAAAAAATTATCATGGCCATTTTTTTGTCCATATTGCCCAGCCCTACACTGAAGGCTAAGATAATGACTACTAAAAAAAATCAGCTTTGCCATCCAGTAATAAATAATATTGTAAAATATATATATATTAAAAAAATAAAACAGTTCTATAAATTGTGATAATATTTCACAATATTACTGAATGAATGTACTGTATCTTAAGTAAACACAGCCTTAGTTAGCATACGAGATATTCAGAAAAATTCAAAAAACTTATTTTGAATTGAAGCGTATAATTACAACATGATTTCAATCCACTATATTTAAATACATTTAAACTAAGTTTAGCATGAATTTAGTTTGATTAAATAATGTTTGTGTATATACAGTCATATCATGTCTCTAGGAAATTGTTGTTTTTTCCCTAATATGTGACTTTGGACCACAAAACCAGTCATAAGTAGCATGGGTATATTTGTAGCAATAGCCAACAATACGTTGTATGGGTCAAAATTATTGATTTATTGATTATTGATTTTTCTATTATGCCAAAAATCATTAGGATATTAAGTAAAGATCATGTTCCATAAAGATATTTTGTAAGTTTCCTACAGTAAATATATCAACTATTTTTTTTATTAGTAATATGCATTGCTAAGAACCTTATTTGGACAACTTTAAATGTTTAAATAGGTGTATCTCGACCAAATATTGTCCTATCCTAACAAATACACCAAAGGAAAGCTTATTTATTCAACTTTCAGTTGATGCATAAATCTCAGTTTCCAAAAATTTACCCTTATGACTGGTTTTGTGGTCCAGGGTCACATATGTATCCATTGACTATAGCCGTTCAACATTACAGTATAATTGAGAGCTATCAATTTTAGACTTTTAAAAATAACAACTTATAATTTAAGTGAACTAAATATAGAAGAATCCTTAAAGTTACAAAAGTTATTGATTTCCTCTTTTTTTCTTTTGTTTTTTGATTTATAGACATCACAGCAGCTGGGTTATTAGGTTATTTGGCTGCTATTACTTTAAGAGCTGCCACAGTTGAACGTGACGCCAATCTGACATTCATGCTTGTAGTTTCATTCGTGCTTTAATATAAAATGAAACATTAAACGTTTAATATAAAATTAAAGCATGTGTGCTACAAGCACGGTATAATCACTGACAGCACATGTAAATTTGTTTTTACTAACATATGGCCTCAAAACATCTCATCTGACTGCAGTTCACTGCTGTTCTGAAGTTCCTTGTCACCTGTACCTTTCCCGCGCTCGTTTGACTAGCGCCGAAGTGAAGTTGGAGTGCGCATCTGAAAAGTCTGCTGTTTGATGTGGTTCTGCGACTAAATGAACGCAGTTCTTGACAAGAAAAAAAACGCGCTGTTTGCAGTGAATGTAATCTTTATTACAGAGAAACGCTCCAACTCTGATTATGTTGAGGATGCTTTATTAGGCAGTTCTTGGCCAGAACAGGCTGTAGTGTGGACCAGACTTTATGCCGTTTAGTCAAAGGTCTGGCTACGTGTGACTAGGTGTCGTACAGAGCTGCGTGTGTGGGAGTTGCATTGAATGATGCTGCAGTTGGATGGTGGACCATCTCCAAGTCCTCGACAGCACACATTGATCACGCTGTCCCTGCACGCTGACACTCCAGACACCCACTTTCATCTCCATTAAGTGCACCACATCACACTGGCCAACGAAGAGACACCCCCACACTCGCTCACTTCAAATTTTGTTAGGACTTCATCACTGTTAAAAGCTGCCCTGAGGCTGCTGAAGACACAGGCAAGTGTTTAAATTGCTGTAGCTGGTGGACAGTTAGACATCTCATTCACATGAAGTGACACTTTGACATTCCGTCTGAATGGTTTGCATTGCACAGATACCAATGGGATTTAGTGTTTCCACAAATTCCATTTGGAATGCGTTGGGATTCCATTCAGATTCCATCCTGTTGGAACCATAAGCAGCTCAATTCAGTTGTGAGCCCAACAACCTATTAAAGCTGTGAGGACATAAGTAAAAACAGAGTCTGTTATCCAAGCAATTATCCAAAAAAACTAAACGTTTTATCAGCAAATCATTGTTGTCTTTGTGTGCTTGCTGACGCAGTCAGTCGCAACTCTCCAGGCATTCAGGCATATGACTTCTTCAGGAGCAATGTGAAGCATTTAGTGTTTTAGTTCTTCCTCCATCAAAGATCTTAATGCATTAAAGGAAGACATTCAGTGCAGTTTTTTGAGCATTGAAAAGCATAAGGAGTGCAAATCGCCTTTTAGAGTAAATCATTAAATCTTTTTCTTTTCTTTCTTAATGTTAAATGAACATTTCGCCATCATTTATTCACCTTCATGTCATTTCAGATTTGTAAGATTTTCTTGCTTTTGTCAAACACAAAAGGAGATGTTTAGCGGAGTCCAAGTGGCGCTTTTCCATGCAGTCAGAGTGAATGTGGACATGAGCTCTCAAGACATAAAATGGACAAAATTACCATATAGTAACTTGTACACTCTGTTCCATATGACAGGTTTCTGTGTGGAACAGATCAAAAGTTAGACCTGAGTCTAAATCTTGCTTCATTACTGTGGTCAGCATTCATTTTCAGTGTGTGTCAGAGAGGCAGACATTCTGCTATATCATGTCTTTTTGTAAG
This sequence comes from Labeo catla, assembly GCA_012976165.1. NCBI lineage: Eukaryota > Metazoa > Chordata > Actinopteri > Cypriniformes > Cyprinidae > Labeo > Labeo catla. The sequence continues at coordinate 849,328 of VONZ01000107.1, read as the reverse complement.
GAATATTCACCAGAAAAATTATTTATTTATTCACAAGTTATTTGCCATAAAACAACACAGTATTTCTGGAAATAATAATAATAATAATAATAATAATAATAATAAAATATTTTTACATAAAAACAATTCATTGGAGATGCTTTTAATTATTAAAATTTAATGAAACTATTAAAATGGAATCCAGAAAATTTATAGAAATTTGGTTAAAAAAATGAATTTGAGAAAATAATAAGTTCTCTAAGAAACTGTAACAGGAATATGTTACTTAATGTAATGATAGTACTGCTTCTAATAGTAATATTTATTATGAAAACTTTTTTTGAAGGAATATTCACCAGAAAAAGTTATTGGCCAGAAAAATTTAAATACACAACACAGTATTTCTGGGAAAAAATAAAAAAAAAATTGGGTTGTGAAACTAGAAAATTTAAAACAGAAAAAACGGAATTTGGTAGGAAAAAAAAAAAAATATATATATATATATATATATATATATAGGGCGTATAGAAAGTATAATAACTTCCTAGTTATTATAGGGCTAGGGCAATTCTCATACATAACTGGGGTCCCTGCTCCATCAGTCTGTTCCCCAAGAGCTCCTTGACCTGAAAAAGGAAATAAAATTGTCTAAAGAAACCAAAGAAATGTGTGTTAAGGGAAATAGAGCCAGTTTATCAACAGACCATCAGCAGAAGTATTTGTTGGACTGATGGAACGAAATCTTTCCCTCCTGGGTTATTACACTATTACACTACCTTACGCACTGCAGAACAAGTGGCATTGCTCCATGGGTTCACTGAGTTTGTCTCGCAGCTAATCGACCCCGTTCACGAACGTTCGGTAACCGTGTCTGCTGCTCGCCGTTCAACATGTTGCTCGGACAGCTGGGTGATAAACATAATGCTATATGTCCGACCCATATGTAGCATGAGCGTGTACAACAGCCACAAGGGCTCTATAATCTGTCAGCTGCACAGACGGGCAGATTGTTGATGCGAACAGACAGACAGAAAGAGAAGGCTGTCACTGTCAATTCATTTGGAGGTAGCGAATAGTTTTACGCCCGTGTCCTGGTGCTGTCGTTTTTCCGTTTCCTCAGATCGTTTGAAATTCAGACCTTCCAGCACTCTTGAGATTATGCTGTTTTCTTTTCATTTGATGGGGTTTTAGATGTTTCTATTGTAGTGGAAAGTTGGAATCGGTACGCTTGAATGTCTAGGGATTCCCGTTTAATTTATCCTCTCAATCACGGAGCGCTTATCTTCCTGTCACGCAGTCTTGGATCTTTTAGTAGCTGAGATTCAGTGCAATTCATCTCTATGTCTCTCTCTCTCTGTGTCTCCCTCTTCAACCCCTCTAAGGGACGCTGTACACGTGATAACTGTAAGTACCTGCATCCTCCGCCTCATCTCAAGACCCAGCTGGAGATAAACGGCAGGAACAACCTGATCCAGCAGAAGACCGCAGCCGCCATGCTGGCCCAGCAGATGCAGTTCATGCTGCCTGGAGCTCAGCTGCAGCCCATAGTGAGATCCGATTTTCATAACCAATAATGTCCTGAGCAATTCTCTTGGCTTGAAAACATTGCTTTATTATCCCTTGTTGTATTTGTGTCTCTCATGCAGACCTCTTTCCCAGTAACGCCTTCCTTGGCCAACAGTCCGAGCGTGGCTTTCAGCCCATACCTGAGCCACATGAGCCCGGGCATCAGTCTCATGCCCGAGCTTCTGCCCAGCGCCCCCGTGCTGGTCCCGGGGAGCCCCACCGGCATCGCTATGGGCAACGGAAATTCAACGCAGAAACATGTTCGCACAGACAAGCTTGAGGTGTTAAACACAGTGAACAACTTGCTCTGCCTCTAGTAGTATCTCTGTAACGATTGCTAAACATGTTTTCGGCATGTAACTCATTCTAAACTGTCAAAATGTGTACTGTCACTTTTCTTAATGGGATAGCTTACCCAAAAATTAAAATTACCTCATGATTTATTCACCCTCAAACCATCCTAGGTGCATATGACTTTCTTCTTATATTCAAAAATGTCATGGCCCTACTAAGCTTTATAATGGCAGTGAATGGCTGTTCAGATTTTGAAATAAAATAAAGTGCATCCATCCATCATAAAAAGTGCTCCACATGGCTCAGAGGGGTTAATAAGCATATTGAAAGCTATATAATCTATAATCTATAGCTTGCACTAACTGTCGTACATGTGTTTCTGAGAGAGTGGCGTTCCATGATGACGTAGGCGTAGCGTAAGCTCTGGTGAGAATATGCTAGTCTTGTGAGTACAAAGTTTTGTTTACAAATGGTCTCCGTCCATCTTTTCACATTAAGGACAACTGTGGGACTCGTATGCAACTATTACAGAAGGTTTAAACGCTCACTGATGCTCCAAAAGGAAAAACCATTGCACTGAGAACTGGGGGGTGAAAACTTTTGAACAGTATGGAGATGTGTACATTTTTCTTATTTTGTCTAAATATCATCTTTTTTCAAATTAAGTACTGCCCTTTAGAAGCTACAGAAGATACTTACATGTTTCCCAGAAGGCAAAATAAGATAAATTTACAATGATTCTTAAATTCTAAAAGTTTTCACCCCCCGGCTCTTAATGCATGGTTTTTCCTTCTGGAGCATCAGTGAGTGTTTGAACCTTCTGTGATAGTTGCATATGAGTTTTCCTCAGTGTGAAAAGATGGATCTCAAAATCATACAGTTATTATTGGAAAGGGTTCAAATACAAAAAAGTGCTGGAAAACCAAAGAATTTGTGGGATATCTTATTCAGGTCAGTACTAAATAAACAACAACATGCATTTTGTATGCTCCGTCTTATTTTGGTAAAATAATTAACATTTTGCAGATTCTGAAAGGGGGATGTAAACTTTTGTCCTCAACTGTACATTCTACGTCATCTGCTGGAATGACACTATCTTGTGAATGCGAGTATGACAGTAGAAGCTAGAGATTACAGTTTATAAAGTTTTAAATATGGATATTATTCTTACACAAATGTAGCAATATTCTTCAAAAGGCCTGTTTATTAACCTCAGGGCTTTGAGGCACACTTCTTATGATGGATGGATTTTTTGGGCTTCAAAATCTCAACACCCATTTACTGCAGTTATAAAGTTTGGGAGACCCAAGACATTTTTTGATATAACTCCGACTGTATTCATCTGAAAGAAGAAAGTCTATATACATCTACAATTGCTTGAGGGTGAGTAAATCGTGTGGTTCTTATTTTTGAGTGAACTATCCCTTTAAGGTTGGAATACACTGCACAACTTTTAGAATCATAACAGATTTTAACACACTGGGCATCACTGGTCGACTTCATCAGTGTTTACAGAGAAAAACTGGGCATCGCACACTGAAGGACTGAAGGTCCCACACTTCCAAACATAAACTCATACAGAAATATGTGCCTCTTTGCTAGCAGACACATGACATGAAATCAGTAGTGTTCTAAAATCAGCTCATAAAATTAATGTTTGATATCCTCAGACTGGATGGAATCATTGTCTGAAGCTAAAAGAAATCTGTGCCCGTCATACACGACGCAATTTTGTGTGAAATCTGTCATCTGACTGCACAAAATCAGCAGTCTGGCTCCAACTTTTGGCATCTATCGCTGACTCTTCCAGACTGCCAATCAGGGCAAAAATCTGTGTGAAAGTCATGAAGTGTATTCCAGCTTTTAGTCATCAGACTTCAGATCATAGTTAGACCATGTTTAGTGATAAAACAATTGTAAATGATGAACCAGTCCGAAAACGTCTAAATTAAATATTACTTTAAAGGGTTAGTTTACCCAAAATTTCAATTTCTGTCATTAATTACTCACCCTCATGTTGTTCCATACCTGTAAGACATTTGCTCATCTTTGGAACACAAATCAAGATATTTTTGATGAAATCCGAGATTTACGAGTATAGACAGAGCATAGACAGCAATGCAACTACCACGTTCAAGGCCCAAAAAAGTTAGTAAGGAATTTGTTACAATAGTCCATGTGACATCAGTGCTTCAACTTTCATTTTAAGAAGCTAAAAAAAAATAATAATAATAACTTCATTCAACAATTTCTTACCAAAATTGCTATTGCACATGTAGTCACGGTGGTCATTGTTCACATAAAAATGTAAATGACTCATGTCACAGTTACGGTTAGTGCTTGATATTTAATTTACGTATTGTAAAGTGTTACCAAAAATCCAATGGACTTGCATTGAATGAGTCAAAAATGCAAGCCAGAATATGATACAGGCTTGGGGCTGGGCGTATTTTGACCTGGGCCAATAATCAGACACCTAATGACCAGCCAAAATGCATTAGCAACTACAAAGCAACATGCTGAAAGAATCTTTAACCCCAACGGTTCATCCTGTCAACCATTCACAACATTTGAACACACAACACAACAATTGGGCAAAGGCCACACATCTTTTATCAAAAGTAAAAAATCTAGTTTATAATCCCGTTATAATCTCCATGATAAGAATTGAAATAGGTGATAATAAATCTCTGCTGTCCTGTTCCCAGGTATGCCGAGAATTCCAGCGGGGAAACTGCACACGCGGAGAGAACGACTGCCGCTACGCCCACCCGATGGAAGCCGCCATGGTGGACGGCAGCGAGAACTCCGTCATTGTTTGCATGGATTACATCAAGGGCCGATGCACCCGTGACAAATGCAAGTACTTTCACCCTCCGGCTCACTTACAGGCCCGGATAAAGGCGGCGCAGCACCAAGCCAGCCAGAATGCTGCTGCTATGGTGAGCTACTGAGACGATCACATTACATTGACATCACAAGCACTAATTCTCATAATTATGACAATCACAGTACACATCACAGTACAGAAGATGATGCTCTGTGTAAAAACGACTTAAGTAAAGACAATATGGCAACAGTATGAACTAGTTGTCATATTTATTCATCCATCTAAAATAAAGTTGTGTTATTTACAAACATTATATATTAAAGTCATTGCTATTAATTGAATTTCTTACACATTTAAATAACTTCTGACTGTTTAATCAAGCAGCTTGTTGTTGCATAAATCAAACTTAATCAAAACATGTAAGACTCGTAAACTCAAACCACTTTGAATAATGAGTGAGCAAATAATTTATTCTTTATTATTAAAATTCATGATTACCATTCATTATTCAATGATATTGTGTCACACCATTCAAAGGTTTGGGGTCAGTTAATTTTTTTTGTGTGTGTTTTTCAAATAAATCAGTGATGCTCACCAAAGCTGCATTTATAGATCAAAAATATAGTAAAATTTATAAAAACAATATTATAAAATATTACAATTAAAAATAATTTAAATATTTTTAAAATGGAATTTATTCCTGTGATGCAAAGCTGAATTTCCAGTATCACTACTCCAGTCATCAGCATCACATGATCAATTAGAAATCATTCTAATATGCTGATTTACTGCTCAAGAAACATTTCTTATTATCATGCTTATAATCACACAACGGATGTGCTGCTTAATAGTTTTTGTGAATTTTTTTTCTGGATTTTTGGATGAACAGAAAGTTCAAAAGCATTTGTGTGAAATAAAAAATGTTGGTCCAACTTTATATTAGGTGGCCTTAACTACTATGTACTTATATCAAAATATAAGTACAATGTACTTAATGTGTTCATATTGTATTGTAAAACACATTAGTGTAAACATTTAAAGGGGACTTGTGTATATTTGAGTTTAAGCGCAATAAGACATGAAAGATAACTTAGTTTAGTATTCATGCCGTGTGACAGCTGCTTTCCGTGTGCATGCTTCAGGAGTGCGCTCAAAAAACCCTATATTAGAAGTTTAAACTAATATGGTTTTAAAATTTCAACGCAGCTTTGAAAAAAGGCACAGCCCATTTCTAGAAAAGGGGGTGGAGAGCAGAAGCTCATTTGCATTTAAAGAGACATGCATGAAAACAGCGTCTGTCTGCTTCCACTCAAAATATGTATTTTCAAAATTATATAATAAATGATCTGTGGGGTATTTTGAGCTGAAACTTCACAGACACATTCTAGGGACACCTGAGACTTATTACATATTGTAAAAAGGAACATAATCTGTCTCCTTTAAATTGATTAATCTTACAAACAAAGACCACAATGCACTGTTATGTAGTAAGTTATGTCACTGCACCATTTTGGTGGAAGCTGAGGTAAACAAATTTGTAATATGTGGCACATCTGATATTATACTGGACCATTTTAGTAAGCAAATAGCAATTTTTGGCATCTGGTTTTATCCAAGGCATCTTTAACTACACATAATACAGGGACAGTCCCCCTGGAGTAACCTAGAGTTAAGTGACCAGCAGCCTTAGTTTTGACCAGTATGCTGTATTCAATAAGCTACTAGTGTCAGATGAAGGTGTGTGTATTTATAACTCACTTTCCACACACCTTCAATGTGAGGTTCAGGAGTGTATTAAATAATTCAGATCCCCCGCAGGAGGGTGTGTGTGTGTGTGTGTGTGTGTGTGTGTGTCTGCAGACGAGCTCTTTGTCTCCTGTGTGATGTATGAAGACCTGGGCTCAGTGATCGGTTGCAAACGGTGTCTGCAGTGCAGGTGCAAGAGAGAAAAATGATAAGAAAGGAAAAAACAAGCAATTCATTCCCAAGGAAACCTCCACTAGTTAGCCGCCTCTCACCCGAGAGTGTGCTGCAGACAATTCTCTATTCACTATACGACAATTCACTATTTCTTTAATAGTGTCATTTTTATCCCAGTCTCCCAAGTCTTATCATGTACAGTTTATTTACAGTGCACAGATGTGGGGACATTATCCAGAAATCCTCCCCTGCTTCCTGCAGTCACCTGGTCTGCCCGAGGCTTTATCATATGTTTGCTTTATTTGACTCCCTCTCGTTTCATGCTGTCATTCTTTTTGAACACTGCTTGATTGTCTTTACATCCTCACAGCTCTCTTTGTTGTCCTACAAGCTTATTACCCAGCTCTCTGTCTAACCTCAGCTGCATCTGCTCCTTCACGGCTCATTCTCTTGTCTCGTGTTTGTGTCTACTGTCGTTGATTGGTTTGCCATCGTCATGTGGTCACTGCTTCCTTACCCAGCCCTCAGAGCGTCCTCTGAAGCGCAGCCTGCAACCAACTTTCGATCTGGTACTTTAATGATTCACCCATTTTTGTGTCTTTTTGAATATTGTTTGATCATTTGCATCTAGGCTATGTTTTGGACAAAAGTGTTAATGCTGCAAGAAACCAGCCACAACTTCTGTGTAAACTAATCAGTGTCTTAAAAATGAAATGAAACTGAATAAATATACAGAGATTTTTTTTTTCTTTGTAGTCTGGGTTCTAGAAGTATATTTCTCATTAATTTTCTCCAAAGGCACTTTAGAAAATTAAAAATTTGAACCAAACCAACTAGTTCAGAGAAGAATCTTTATCATTTGATTACATTTTGAAAATCTGAAAAAACACAGACACAAGAATGTATTTAACATCTTTAATAGCTCCTTATGTATTAGTTAATATAACAAAAGACCCGCCCCTCTTTGTTACTGTTGCTATGTCCGACAAGCCATCATGTTCACGCATCATGTTCTCACGCAATGAAATATACATCACAGAGCAAAGAGGACACTGACGCTTTCAAATGTTTTTATTTTTTAAGAATAACAATAAATACCGTTTTGTGGCTCTTTAATGTGTCGCGACAGATCGCTGTAGCGCTGTAGTTTAAGCGGCAACTGATCGTCTCTTCCTTATTACTAGTTATAGCACAAAATAAACATGAATGAACATCAGGAGGAATCTTGTTTCAACTTGTTTCAACACCATTTTTCAAGTTCAAGTCCACCGACATTAATCCACTCTCCTGTCTGGTATGTTTCTCGAAACAAAATGGCAGATTCGGCGTTATGGTTGGTCAGATCGCCTGTCAATCAGACTTCCAGCGAAGGGTCAATTGTTCATGCTCATTTCTTCTATTTTTACTTCCAGATTACCTTTGCCTTCATCTAACACAAGTTAACCATTAAACGCAAAAATAGTTCATTAACCCCCGGTTTCACAAAAAAGGCTTAAGCCTAGTCCGAGACTAAATGTAAGTCTGAGTTGTTTTAACTGAAAGAAACTTGCACTGGTTGATCTTAAAATATATCAGTGCCTTTATTTTGTCTCAAGATGCACACCAGTAGTTTTTTTTTCTAAGGCACATTTATAAAGATTACTTAAATGTCCAAATTGAACTAGGGCTGCACGATTATGACAAAAATCATAATTGTCGATTATTCCCTTGAAGTTGTAATTGTGATTATTACGATTATCACAGTTTACATTGAATGATGTTTGAATAACTTTTTACCATAGTTTGAAGCAACTGCACGCCACATTTTTATATATAGATTCTTCTATAAATATAAAAAAGTAAAAATGTAAAAATTAAAACAATAAGGAAAAAAAACCTTAAAGGAGAAGTCCACTTTCAAAACAAAGATTGACAGATAATGTACTCACCGCCTTGTCATCCAAGATTTTCATGTCTTTCTTTCTTCAGTTGTAAAGAAGTAGTTTTTTGAGGAAAACATTTCAGCATTTTTCTCCATATAATGGACTGATATGGTGCCCCGATTTTGAACTTCCAAAATGCAGTTTAAATGCGGCTTCAAACGATCCCAAATGCGGTTTTAAATGATCCCAGCCGAGGAAGAAGGGTCTTATCTAGTGAAATGATCGGTTATTTTCATTTAAAAAATACAATTTAAATACTTCTTAATCTCAAACGCTCGTCTTGTCTTGCTCTCCCTGAACTCTGTGTATTCTGGCCCATGACAGTTAGGGTATGTCGAAAAACTCCAATCGTATTTTCTCCCTCAACTTAAAAAATCATTTCAAAATCATCCTACATCGCTGCAGAAGTATATGCAAAGAAGATCAGTCTTTGTCTATGCAAAGTGAACATGCAAAGAAGATCAATCACCCTTAACAAAAAAGGTAAAACAGTGATATAGGACGATTTTGAAGTTGAGGAAGAACATGAGATGGGAGTTTTTCAACATACCCTAACTGTCATGAACCGGAACAAAAACAGTCCAGACAGAGTAAGACAAGACGAGCGTTTGACATTAAAAAGTATATAAATTGTATTATTTTTTTATTGTAGTATTTTTTATGAAAATAACCGATCGTTTCGCTAGATAAGACCCTTCTTCCTCGATTGGGATCATTTACAACCGCATTTGGGATCGTTTAAAACCGCATTTAAACTTTAAGTTCAAAGTCAGGCACCATATCAGTCTATTATATGAAGGAAAAATCCTGAAATGTTTAACTCAAAAAACAATTTCTTTACGACTAAAGAAAGAAAGACATGAACATCTTGGATGACAAGGGGGTGAGCACATTATCTGTAAACTGTTGTTCAGAAAGTGGACTTCTCCTTTAATGGCTAACAGTTAGGAAGCTACATCATAATATCTAGCTACAAAAAAATCATATGGAGCTTGCAGTTCTCATTACTATGGAAACAATGATTGGTGAATCTCGCTGCAAAATTGTGGGTAGTGCAATACCTCATCTGTAATTAATTTAGCAGTTAAGCTTTTGTTTTCAGTGAAGTTTAAATCCCCGGCTTACGCAATCTACAGAAACATATACCATCGTCTTAATAACCTTAGAGCTCATAAGAGGTCTTTTGTGAAAGTTTTATGCATTATTGTTTAATATCAGTCTCACTGTGGAGATTTGGATTTGGCAGAGCCTTTTTTTTTACTTCAGGAATCCGACTGTTGAGCTCTACACAGTACTGCACATTATTATTGGGTTTTGGGATTGAGTTCACTCATGTAAATCATGAGGTCGGACTGCTCCCCCATCATCCTTCGGTTAGTGAATCACAGATATCCTCTTTCCTGCTGACCTTGCTCTTATCATGTTGCATATCAGTCTTCAGACAGAATTACACAGTGGAAGACAGCCGTACATCCTCCTCATTATGCCTTCATCTAGACTGAGCATTCTGTGTTTAATTATCAGAAGCAGATAAGGACGCCTCACCTCAGTTTCTCTTTCCGATATCATTCTTCCTCATTCAAGGCTGCATGCTTCTGATGCCCCTTTTAGAAAAATGGAGAAGCAGACCTATTTCTCAGAGAAGGAAGCACAGTATACCATTAATGAAAGAAACTTCGCTTTGCGTTGAAAACTACAGTTAACAAAACGCAGTTTGGACTGTTAATTTTAGTTTTATAGAAAATGAGATGATGAGTATACAAGTAATCAGCAGTAGATAAGGAATTGTCTACATAAATCCCTTTAGATTATTAAAAATACAACTTCAAACTGCTAAAAAAAAGTGAAATATTGTTACAGTTTATATAGCTGTTTGCATACATTTTAAAATGTAATTTATATTTGTGATGTCAAAGCTGAATTTTCAGCATCATTATTCGATTCTTTAGTGTCACATGATCCTTCAAAAATAATATGCTGATTTGCTGCTCAAGAACATTTTTTGTTACCGTTTAAAACAATTACAACTAATATTATTTTTGACAATATTATTCTGTGTATAATAGAAATATACAGTTAATGTTTGCCACAATTATTAGCACCCCTTTATATTCCCATTCAAATTTATATTTTTAGCACACCAGGATGAGTACGAACATGTGCAAATTGTCCAACCATGACTTCCTGTTTCACAGAAATATAAATACGAGTTAACACACAGGCCAAATTCTCTTAATCATCCATCACAATGAGTAAAACCAAAGAATATAGTTCTGTGCTGTAAAAAAAAAAAAAAAGTGACCTTTACAAAATAGAAAGTTGACACACATACACACTGGTAAAATGTTGTGGGCCTATTTTTCTATCAGAGGTCCTGGACATCTTGTTCAAATAGATTGCATCATGGATTCTATCAAATAACAATAGATAAAATCAAAACCCGACCCTTTCTGCTAGAAATCTTATAATGGTTTCTGTTTAGATCGTCCATCAGGACAATGATCCAAAACTGAGCACAACTGGGTCACTGAGCACAAAATAATGGTTCTGCCTTAGCCACCAGTCCTCTGATCTGAACCCTATAGAAAATTAGTAGTGTGAATTGAGGAGCAGGGTGTGCTAACATGAACCTTAAAGGATATGGAGAGCTTTTGTGTAGAAGAATGATCTCCTGATCACTTGCCAGGTGTTCTCCAAACTCCTTCGGCATTGTAGAAGACTCTTATCATGCTTATATCTCAGCAAATGGATGTTGCAAAAAATATTAAATAAAAAAATGGGGCTGATACAAAATGTATTGGAGAAAAACATATTTTCTAACAACGAAATTTTCCTCATTTTCAGTTGTTTTTGTCAATTTTTAAATGAAAGTTTGAAAGGATAAACAATGGAAATGTTTTCTACAAGGGGGCCAATAATTCTGACCATAACTGTATACATAACAATGTATTTATATGTAAATACTCAGGACTGTTTAGAAGTTTGAACTTCACACATGCACACACACACACATATATATATACACACTACCAGTCAAAAGTTTTTGAACAGAAAGATTTTTAATGTTTTTTAAAGAAGTCTCTTCTGTTCACCAAGCCTGCATTTATCTGATCCAAAGTACAGCATATATACGTATATTTTCTGAAATATTTTTACTATTTAAAATAACTGTTTTCTATTTTAATATATTTTAAAATGTAATTTATTCCTTTGATCAAAACTAAATTTTTTGCATAATTACTCCAGTCTTCATTGTCACATGATCATTCAGAAATCATCATTATCTGTTCAAGAAACATTTATTATTATTATTATCAATATTTAAAACAGTTGAATAAATTTTTTCAGGATTCTTTGATAAATATATAGATCCAAAGATCAGCATTTATCTGAAATAAAAGCTTTTGTAACATTTTACACTATAACATTCAAAAGCTTGGAGTCAGTATAATTATAGAAATGAATACTTTTTTTAGCAAGGATGCTTTAAATTTATCAAAAGTGATGATAAAGACATTTATAATGTTACAAAAGATTTCTATTTCAGAGAAATGCTGTTCTTCTCAACTTTCTGTTAATCAAAGAAACCGGAAAAATTCTGCTCAGCTGTTTTCAGTACATTAATAATAATAAATGTTTTTCAAGCAGCAAATCAGAATATTACAATGATTTCAGAAGGATCATGTGACTGAAGTAATGATGCTGAAAATTCAGCTTTAAAATCACATGAATAAATTATATTTTAAAATATATTCAAATAGAAAACAGTTTTTTTAAATAGTAAAAATATTTCAAAATATTACTGTTTTTGCAGTTCTTTGGATCAAATAAATGCAGGCTTGGTGAGCAGAAGAGACTTTTAAAAACATTAAAAATCTTACTGTTCAAAAACTTTTGACTGGTAGTATAATATACATATATATGTAAAACAATGCTTGCAACACTTACAATGACAAATACACAGTATATCAGATTTATTGTCATGAATGTAATGAACACACACAGTACAAAGTTTCCTGTAGCTTTATATCACATTTATTTAGATCATCTTTAACGTCTCCTTCTGCCCACCATCTTTCTTTTTCCTTCTTTTTCTCCTCTTTCTTCCTCCTGATCACTTCAGGCTCTGCCACCAGGAGCCATGCAACAGCTACCAAAGAGACCGACCCTGGAGAAGACTAACGGCGCGGCTGCCGTCTTCAACCCCAGCATGTTCCACTACCAGCAGGCTTTGGCCAGCATGCAGCTGCAGCAGCCAGCGTTCATTCCCACAGGTGAGCTCACGCAGACAAATGATTCCCCTCTGAGCTGCGCTCTAATATCACCGTATTCCTGTAATAGTTTGGCTTGCATACATACAGCACTTTAAAGACAAAGTGCCCGGCTAGACGAGGACTTGAGCACTTTTTCTGCTTGCCATCTCTCTCCCTGTAAGCCCACTTGCTCTCTTTATCTTGTAGTCGTCCACCCTGTGCACATGTCATGCTAATTAGTCCCATGATGCATACAGTCCCACGTCTCCTCATGCACCTGCACCTGAGCATTAGCTACTCTTTTTCTGATGCTGCAACGCACTGTGCTCACATAATCAGTATAAAAGCTAGATTTCTTTTTGACTAAATGACTGTAGCAACAACCCTTTGGCCTTATAAAGAGCTCTGAGAGGATAGTTATAGTATGTTTGCCACCCAGTAGAGAGTTTTAAAGACCCAGTGAAATCAAAATGGGAGTTCTGTGGCTTTTAATCCAAGTCTAGAGAGCACTGCAGTGATTGCCATATTTTGTAGGCCAACCCGTAAGTTAGCATCAGCCTGGTTCCCTTGACAAGACCTATGGGATTCACTCAACTCACAATGCAGTAAGATTTATGATTTTTTTTTTTTAACAAAATGAGATTTAAGGCAAATTATGAATGAAAGGGTGCCCTTTTATATTGCTTGGACAAAATACTGCACATTTCTTTGTGAAATTGAAATATGTCAAATAACAAAACTAAATTGAAATTTTAAAAACAAACCCCAAATCAAATAAAAAAAGAATACAAATTAAATAAGTCTCTTCATATAAGAAAGCTAAAACTCTAAACTACAACTGTATTTTAGTCAGTATCCAAACAAAGATGCTGCATACATTTTTAATCTAAATTTAATTCTAAATTCTAAATTTGAACCAAAAACAGGATGGCCTTACTTTAGCTTTGTGAAATTATTCTACATAAAGCATCTAAAACAAAAACTATGGAAGCCCGTTTCTGCCACTGAATAGAAAACAAAAAAAATCTCACAATTCTGACTTTTTTTCTCACAATTGTGTGACAAAAACTCTCAATTCTGACTTTTTTTCTCAGAACTGTGTGATACAAACGTGCAGTTCTGATTTTTTTCTTAGAACTGCGTGATACAAATTTACAGTTCTGACTTTTTTCCTCAGAATTGCATGATGCAAACACGCAATTCTGCCTTTTTTCTCAGAATTATGAGTTTATATCTCGCAATTCCGACTTTTTTTTCAGAATTATGAGTTTATATCTTGCAATTCCGACTTTTTTTTTTATTGTGTGATACAAATTTGCAGTTCTGACTTTTTTCAGAATTGCGTGATACAAACTAGCAATTCTGACTTTTTTTTCTCAGAACTGTGTGATATAAACTCGCAATTCTAACTTTTTTTCCTCAGAATTGCATGATACAAACTCACAATTTGGATTTTTTTTTCAGAAATGTGAGTTTCTATCTTGCAGTTCTGACTTTATAACACGCAGTTGCAAGTTAAGTTAGAATTGTGAGATAAACTTGCAGTTCTGAGAACATATCATTCTTTTTCCCCCTCAAAATTGGACTTCATAACTCACAGTTACAAGTTTCACAATGGTGTGATGAAAACTTGCAATTGCAAATAAAAATCAGACGTGTGAGATAAAAAGTCGCAACATTTTTTTTTATTCAGTGGTGGAAACTTCTATAAAACAACAGATGTGTTGAACAAGACACAAATTCACTTTTTGACAGCGGGTGGCGTTTATGGAACAGCCATGATATAGCATTTCCTTGGTTACCGCCGTAAACAAAGCAGCGCTGTGCTTATGAACATTAACGTTAATTTACTACTTATTATACAGAGGGAAGATGAATGAAATCCGAATTTTCTGAAGACATTCAGTTCCCCTCTGAGATACTTTCATATAAACTCCCACCCCCAACTGTGTCGCGATTTGTTTACTCGAAACACAGCCAACCTGAATCGTGACATTTGTATCGATTTTCAGCCGGCTCGAGGTGCAGCGTTACATCCTAGTAGGACTTTTCAATTGGTTTTGGAGAATTACAGAAAATAAGCTCTGTCGTCAACAATGGTAGGCCTATATGATCCTTGTTCATCATGATAATCTTCAGAAATGGACACATCTTTTATGATTTTTGAAATATAAATACAATTGTCTGAGGTTAAAATCTACATATAGGCTATAAATACCCAGCTAACAATTTTTGGTTCTCAGGACGTTCCCGAGAACGTTCCCTATTGGTTAGCCAGGAAAGTTTTTTTAATGTAAATAGAACGTTCCCTGTAGGTTAGGGGAATGGTCTGGGAATGTTCCTGCAACATTCTGAGAATGTTCCCTGAACATTCCCAGTAGGTTCCCAGGACGTTCCCCTAACCTACAGGGAATGTTCTATGTATGTTAAGAAAACTTTGGCTAACCAATAGGGAACGTTCTATTTATGTTCCTAGAAAGTTTGCTGACAGTTCTCTGAAAGTTCCCAGAACGTTCTCCTAACCTCTTCACTCCGATACCAAACGTTCTCTGTAGGTAATAAAAATAAAACCAACAATAACCTGCAGGGAATGTTCTTGGAAGGTTCTTCTTAGGTTATAAAATTAACCCTAAAAATAACCTGCAGGGAATCTTCTGGGAACGTTCTTTATGGGTTAGTAAAAAGAGAACCTACAGGGAACATTCCTAGAACATTCTCATTTGGTTCCCAAAAAAATAACCAAATGGGAACCATATGGGAGCTAAGGGAGCTCTATTTGACATCTGATAGGAAACGTCCTATAGACGTATTGCAGATGAGCAAACACTCTAAAAATATGTCTTGCAGATGTAAATGCAGACATCAAATAGACATCTCCATGATGTATGTGTACTACCAGGACAGGTTGTGGCCTACAAAAATATGTAATCCCTGCGGCACTCGATTACTTTTGAAACTAGCTACATGCTAGTGATTCCTATAAGGTGACAAAATTGACAGATGTATGCTTTCTCTTCTGTGAAAATGAAGGGGAAAAAATGATGACTCATTTTGTATTACACAGATGTGCTCCCTAGATTGAAAATGTCCCTGTAATTCCACCTGACACTGACTAACATTACCATGTAGCAAATTATGTTGCACAGCTGTGATGTAAATTACATTATATGGGCAAAAAAAATACCCCACCCAAACATTTTGTTTCAGTAGCAAATATTTGATATTTGATACAGGAAAAAAAACCTCTCATTTCATGTGGTCTTTATAGGCAACATGAAAACAAAATGGCCCTTTTAACTTTTTTAATAAATGTTTGATGCTTGATTATGCATTGCATGGTAGTTTAAAGCAAGAAAATAGTTTTCTCTGCTTGTGAAATGGCTTTTTGCTATTGACATAACAATGGCTGTATCATAGCCTAGCTAATATATTTTGCACCTTCCTGATTCAAACAAATCCTGATGCATGATACTAGATTTTATCCTGTTGAATTGTCTGTTTAACTCCAGTATAAGGCACATTTCAAAGGGTAAATGCGCTGTGAATGCTGTTGCAAAAATCAAGCCTAGCTTGTTAGCATTAGCCTAATCAGATGACTAGACAAGAAAGTGTATCAGCACAACAACGGATTGGCAGCCAGGTTAACATCCCCCATGCTGATGAGGGCCTTTCTTCCAGCGTGATTCATTTCCTCTTGGTTTCTCCCTGCTTTGTATCTGCGTCTCCATCCTGCCACCATGTTGCACATAATGACGGTCATCGCTCTTTCGCAGTGTGTCACTAACTCTAAAGTTGTTTTGTCTTGTTCTCATGCTGCTTTCACTCCCCCTTCTCCGCATCTCTTCCACTCCTCCATCCTCCTCGGTCTCTCTTCTCCTGGGCTCTTTGTGCATGGTGTTGCAGGCTCCGTATTCTGCATGGCTCCATCTGGAGGCATTGGTAGGTCACTTTCCAGTCTCTGGATCAGTGGTTTCCTTACAGCAACATCGTCTCAAATCTGTGACAGACAGGAAGGTGATCCACAATCGACACTCAGCAAGGCCAGCAGTGTATCATGGGGTGTTTCTTCAGCTGTGGGCACTTTTGTTTTGTTTTTTGTTTTGTTTTGTTTTGTTTTGTTTTTCTTTGGTTAGTTTGGTTTGGTGTTTTATTTAGTTTTTTTGTCAAAACTTACCATCCCTTCATTTTTTCACTTTTCACATTTGGGCATATTTTTGTTTTGTTTTTTTTGTTTTGTTTTGTTTTGTTTTGTTTTGGCTTTTTGTTTGTTTATTTTATGTCAAAACTTACCATTCATTTTTGGTACTTTTCACATGTGGGCATATTTTTGTTTTGTTTTGTTTTGTTTTAGTTTGGTTTGGCTTTTTGTTTGTTTATTTTGTGTGAAAACTTTCCATCCCTTCATTTTTGCAATTCATTTTGTTTTTATTTGGTGTCGTTTGGTTCGTTTTGTTTTTCCTTTGGTTTGGTTTTGTTTTGTTTTTTTTTGGGTCAAAACTTACCATCCCTTAATTCTTGCTACTTTTCACATATGAGCACTATGGGTGTTTTGTTTTTTTGTTTTGGCTTGGTTTGTCTTGTTTTCTTTTTCTTTTGTTTGATTCATTTTGTTTAGTTTTTTCTTTGGTTTGGGTTGGTGTTTTGTTTTGTTTTTTTGTCAAAACTTGTAAATACTTTTCACATGTGGCCACTTTTGTGTTTTGTTTTGTTTCATTTTTTTTGTTTTTTATTTGGTGTGGTTTAGTTTGTTTGTGGGCACTTTTGTGTTTTGTTTTCTTCTTTGGTTTGGTGTTTTTTTTTCTGGGGTTTTTTGGTTTGTTTTGTTTTGTTTTTTCTTTGGTTCGGTTTGGTGTTGTTTGTTTGTTTGTTTTTGGGTTTTTTTTTGGTCAAAACTTACCATTCCTTAATTTTTGCTACATTTCACATGTGGGCACTTTTGTGGGTTTTTGTTTTGTTTTGTTTTATTTTGTTGTTTTTCGTCAAGTTACCATCCCTTCATTTTTCTTACTTTCTACATGTGGGCATATATATGTTTTGTTTTATTTTTGGTTTAGTGTTTTGTTTTGTTTTTTGTCAAAACTTACCATCCCTTCATTTTTGATACTTTTCACACGTGAGCACTTTCGTGTTTTTTGTTTGTTTGTTTTTGGTTTGGTTTGGTTTGTTTTGTTTTGTTTTGTTTTGTTAAAACTTACCATCCCTTCATTTTTGCTACTTTTCACATGTCTGTTATGTATAGATTTCATTTTTTTACACTTGTCCCAAACCCAGACATTCAGTCAAAAATATGAAATTTCTTCATAAAATGTAAAAATATATTTATATATGAATTATTACATTTGACAAATATGGTTAATATAAACAAAGAAATATAAATAATTTTATTTAAAAAAAAGACCATAAACCATTTACATTTCAATTGTACAAATAATTATAAATCATTCATTCAAATCAATAATTTATATAATCTTTAACACATTACAGCTGTGTTGTTTACAGCTGCTTAATTAAATCAAGTAAATATTATTTTTGAACAGAATATTTTTATTGTGTGGCCTTTTCAGTCTAGCTGCTGTTTATCATTTAGCATTAGCAAGAAAACTATCATTTTATTGCCACTAAACTATGGAAGAATACTATTAAGAAGAAGTTATATCGTTTGGGATATGATAGAAATGCTCAAAAAAAACTAATGATGAGTATTCAAATCAATATTTTTGTAGTGTTTATAGCTACTAAAAATACATAATATTTATTTTGTGATTTTTTTTTTAAATTTATTTATTGATTAATTGATTTTTTATTATTGGTATTTTCTTGTATTCTTAGTGTAGCAGTTCATTTCTGTCATGTTCATTTTTACCAAAGAAGAAGAAACACCTTACAAGACAAATTTAATAATCATGCCTGAAAATGACAAGGACAGCTTAACATTAACCTCACACAGTCATTTTCCTCATTGGTCCTCAAACTAGAGGCCCAAACCTGTCCTGTCTGTCGCTGCCGTTTACACCCAACCCGTCTGCTTCCACTGCTTCTTATCGTTTGCTCATTATTTCGGCTTGTCGTATGCGTTTGTGCATGCCACGTGTGCGTGTGATTCGGTGTGCGGCTGACGGCACAGCGCGGGCACAAACAAGCAAGGCCAAGGCCTGCAGAGTGACTCATTAAGACTGGTTCCTTTTTCTTTGTGCCCTTTCCTCCTCATCCTCTCCTCTCCCTCACCCCCTTAAATCTATTATAGGCCTTTTCAAACCCCCAGGCCCAATGACAGAGGGCCGCTGGGAGAGGCGGGACTGGACCAGCTGCAGGCCCCCCCAAAGCCGTTACCTGTCAGGGCCTGGACATACTGGTGAGGGTAGAGTCTAGGTCCCCTCCCCTCACAAACACACACACACACTCACTATTCACCTGTTTAGAGAGGTAGAAAAAATTAAGCTGCACATACACTTCCATGCCCGTACCTGGCCAAATTAAATTAGTCAATTTAGCTGGGTAACAATCCGGTTGAAACACTAGATCTGTGCTGAACCAGTGTGCCAGTGTGTGCCTGTGCGCATGTGTGTATTTTTATGATATTATTTGACATCTGTGATGCATTTGCTGTGTACATATCATGCTGTGTTAATTTGCAGTTCTCCTTATAATATGACCTTTATCTCTTTAGCTGTTTATTTCATATTTATGTTTTTAATGTCATTTATTATCAATTTAACTCTGAACCGAAGATGTAAAGTGTCATATTATTTCAAGGCAATTTATGAACGGGAATGTACTGCATATTTACATTCCCCTTCTTTTCCCCTACTGTATATTTATCCATTCTCGGGCCCCCATCAAAATATGACAGTCAGACGTTCCCGTCTGTTGCAAACGTGTGTGATTTTGATGACGGCCATATTTGAATAGTTTTATCTAAATGTAATGGGGATCGGATAAAACTCTTTAAGCTAGAAGGTAATGAAACGAAATGTTTTTAAGTTCTGTTTGCATGTTTGTTCTCGAGTGAATACATCATCTTTGCAGTACATGAAGACGTATTTGCCATGACTCAGCCTATTCCTCTGGCATATTATGTCATGGTACTCATAACATTCCTCCTCCCCTCCACCTTCCCCCTTCCCTTGTTTCTTGTCTGACTCGCCTGAAAAAAGTTCCCATGATGCACGGTGCCACCACTTCCACTGTTTCGTCGGCTACGACCCCAGTCACCAATGTTCCTTTTGCTGAATCAGCCACCTCCAACCAGGTTTGCCCCTTCATTTTGGCCTCTCCTTTTTACAGCTGTAAGGCGTCCAACTCTGGTCCATAGACAGCAATGCTTTTGTGTTTATGTGTATATACTAAAAAACACTTGAAAATTTAAATAGAATGTTTGAAATTTTGAATTGAGTAAATAGAATGTTAATGCAATTGTTCTTAGATTCCAAATGAGTTCTTGAGTTCTCTATGGACCAGTGAGGAGCCTCTTTACCTCTTTAGCACAATGTCCCAGTTCCACCATGTGTCTGTGTCTGTGTGTTCACATCTCTGTCTGTCTGTTTCAGTGTCTTCGCTGTGTTAGAGAGCAAACGGCTACATTTAAAGGGATAGTTTGTCTGAAAATTACATTTCTGTCATTAATTACTCACCCTCATGTTGTTCCAAACCGCTGTTATTTTTTTTCTTGGAACATGACATTAGACATTAATAATGAATCATTAGCCAGTTCTTTCCATGCAACCACAGATTATAGTGACTACATTACATTGCACTTATGGGTAGTCTGTATGAGAAGTCTTCTGATGTTAAATGATAGCTTATACACTGCCAGTCAAAAGTTTTTGAACAGTAAGATTTTCAGTGTTTTTTAAAGAAGTCTCATCTGCTCACAAAGCCTGCATTTATTTGATCCAAAGTACAGCTAAAACAGTAAAAATTTAGAAGTATTTTTACTATTTAAAATCACTGCTTTCTATTTGAATATATTTTAAAATGTAATTTATTCCTGTGATTTCAAAGCTAAATTTTTAGCATTACTCCAGTCACATGATCCTTCAGAAATGATTCTAATATTCTGATCTGCTGCTCAAAAAGACATTTATTATTATTATTATTATGTTGAAAACAGCTGAGTAGAATTTTTTCCAGGTTTCTTTGATGAATAGAAAGTTAAGAAGAACAGCATTTTTGTAATATTATAAATGTCTTTATCATCAATTTAAAGCATCCTTGCTAAAGAAAAGTATTGATTTTATCATTTTTTCCTGAATTATACTGAGAACAAGCTTTTAAAATTGTATAGTGTATAATGTTACATAAGCTTTTTATTTCAGATAAATTATGACCTTTGGATCTTTCTACTCATCAAAGAATTCTGAAAAAAATTTAGTTAACTGTTTTAAATATTGATGATAATAATAATAATGTTTCTTGAACAGCAAATCAGCATATTATAATGATTTCTGAAGAACCATGTGACATTGAAGATTGGAGTAATGATGCTAAAAAATTAGATTTGATCACAGAACCAAATTACATTTTTAAATACATTCAAATAGAAAACAGTTATTTTAAATAGTAAAAATATTTTACAATATTATTGCTTTTGCAGTATTTTGAATCAAACAAATGCAGGCTTGGTGAGCAGAAGAGACTTCTTTAAAAAAACATTAAAAATCTAAATCTAAATAAAAAAAACTTTTGACTGATAGTGTATGATAAAAAATCAGTTCTTTTCAGTGAACTTAATTATTTTGATTTTTTTTTTTTAATTAGTACTTTTTAATAAATGAGTTAAATGATTGATTCATGAATTGGACTCATTTGATTCTCAAGTTTAGTTCAGGTGGATGGATTAAATTTAACATTTTGGTGTTAGTTTTTTTTTTCAGTCTTTTTTGAAGATCAACAGATGTAGTCACTATGACCTATTGTTGTATAAAATAAGCAGTGCAGTGATACTTCAAAAAATACTGCTTTTTGCACTCCACGTAAGAATGAAAACTCAGAACAATGTGAGGGTGAGTAAATGATGACAGAATATTTATTTTTGAACGAACTATCCCTTTAAGTGCTAAAGCTCAAAAGTTCATTGTCTTCCCCCTTCACCATGTTTTAAGAATTTTGCACTGGAGCAAGTTGTTTCTGTGGCTCACACTAGAGTGAGATGGTATATGTGTCCTCTGCGTTTTTCTGTGAATAGGATGTGGGTGTCTGTTTTTAGATGACAGTTCTCTGAATTTTTGTTTGTCCTTCCTTCCTTCATTGTGTGACATTTTACCTTTAACGGAAACCGAGAGTTCCATTTAAGTCTGTTTAGTTCATGTGTTCTGCAGAATCATAGGCAAGCCACAAGCTTGACCAGGCCAACTTTTTGCAAAAAGGACATGTACTTCTTAAAGAGTTACACTGTGGATTGTTTACAGGGTTCCTACGCAGTTTTTTGGAAAATTATGGAATATGATTTCCACGTCTGGATATGTATGAAAAAAAGTAAACAGAATGAAAAACGTTTGTGTTGCTGGACTGTTGACCCTTTCTGTTTTTCATTCAAGTGTAAAAGCATGTCAAACATAATCCTATTTTTTTAAACTTAGCAGAATTATGAATATTTCTGTCCAGGTGTCACCGTTGCCCCTGTGTTTGGCGTATTTGTGAAGAGTGTCAAATGTGCAACATTGTAGCCTACGGGTGGGCGATATACCGACAAAGACACGATTAACCGGTAGAAATTTGTCAGCCAGAGATTTGAGACACTCACGTAACGTTGCTGTGCTACATGGTCAGGAAAACTTTTTCATTAGAAATGCGTTTGCACACATTTTTAAGCATTGCAGTATAAAAACAAGTGGTTTTAAACCATTAAAATGCAATCGGTTTTTATTGAGGATGCTTTAAACTCCTGCAGGCTTGCGAATCCTTTTATTATAACCAGCAAAATGCAGACACGTAAATACGAGATTATTATTATTAGAATTTTTTTTTTTTTGCAAGAGAAAAGGTTTTATTTATGCTTTTTAGGAGTAACAATTATATTTAAATGCAGGTTTGAATCCAAAGTTGTGACAGTTGTCACAGTGATAACCATAGCCCAAAAAGAGAAAAAATAGATAAATAAAAAAAATTATCTTGAAGTCTATAAATGAAGACTAATAGACTTTCCACTTGTTCTATATAATGAGTTTTATTCAGTATTTTATTTTCTATTACTTTTTACTTGCCATTTTTAAATCAGTGTTTACTTAATTGAAAAATATTTGATGGCTACATGCAGTTTTAATGTATTATTTACTTAATGGAATTTAATCACTAATGCATATTTTAATTTTCAAATAGTTAAATAAATTAGTTAAATGGTTTCAGTAGTTTTTGCTATGGTACTAAGAACAAGGATATATTACTGGTATCGGTACCAACTACAGACATTTTGGTGACACTACTTTATAATATTGTAAGAGTATCCCATGAGGAATTTAACCTTTAATCGTTACAACCAGTGTTGGGGAAAGTTACTTTTAAAAGTAGTGCATTGCATTGAATGTATAATGGAAGTAATGCGTTACGTTACTTTTGAGTTACATTTGTGTTACTTTTTAAATCTGGGCTGGGCTTGCTTGTTTTATATAAATTTTGTGAATAAAATAAATTCACGTCTGTAAAGTAGAACGCAGGAGAAGAAGGTTCGACACTCTTTAGCAATTAAAAAAAAACAATAAAGCACAAATATTAGTTTATTTAAAGTCATTTTTGCTTATTAGTATGGTTGAACTGGAGCATCATTAAATACATGAAGGAAATTTGTGTTATTTAACATATTGTTGCAGGTTTGCATCATATTCTGAGTTTGCATTTCACTGTTTTATTTTGATGAGTACTGAATCTGTTTTTTTTTTCTGAGTGAGATAAATTATTGCATGTTCACATTTAGTGTAGAACTACAGTAACATCATGTTTACACAACGCACACAACACCTCTGATATCCAGTTTCTTTCAACATGGGGACGGGAGACTTGTCAGTTAATAAATGAGAAAACAAAGTAACTGGCATTATTTTTTAAAAAAGTAACTCACTCAGATATTTTCTTGCAGATTAAAAAGTAATGTGTTACTTTACTAGTTACTTGAAAAAAGTAATCTGATTACATAACTCATTACGTTATTTGTAATTTGTTACCCTCAACACCGGTTACAACCTTAAAGGGATAGTTAATACAAATATTAAAATTCCGTCATTAATTACTCACCCTCAACTCGTTCCAAACCTGTAAGACTTTCATTCTTTTTCGGAACACAAGATATTTTCGATAAAATCCGAATGGAATGACACGAGGGTGAGTAATTAATGAGTAATTAATGACAGAATTTTATTTTTGGGTGAACTATCCCTTTAATGGTTCCTTTGATGGTTTTCACTATGAAATCTGTTCTGAAAAATCTAGATAAGTCTGGAAAAGTGTGCGATTTTGAAATGGAAAATGTGTAGGAACCCTGTGTTTAGTATTATGTTAGCTGCCAAAATATTCAGCGTGGTTTTCAGCTCTAGTTTAGCATGTAATGGTAATTCTGGAGTACAGGTGTAGACCAATAACGCTGCGCAGACCTGAGATGTCAGCACTCATTTCCTGCTTCGCTTGCTTTTTTGCCGAAATCCGTCTTACAAAATTACGATTGTGGAATTGCAGGTCTGCGCCCACTGTCTCAAGATAACTGATCACATGGCGCAATATTTATTCATCCTCTTGTAATTCTTTTTCTCATTTTCGAAATGAACTGCGGTTTTGATGTGCGAGTAGATGAGATAAGAATTGACTATATTCTGTTTGCATATTGCTTGTTTGACAGTAAGAGGTTCACCTCCTTATCTGTGGGCTGTTTGTACCTGTCTTCCAGTAGACGCCGCCGAGGTACTGAGCGCCGACCCCATCGACCTCCAGTGCGTTCCAATGGAGGCCCATTTCTGTCCCGTTCCCAAACTCCTGGTGGCTGCACCAATGACGCTGAATCCAGTAAGCCTCTCCCGCAATCCCACAACCTAATCAGGCCCATCGCTCACGCAACATGTGCCCAAACAACAGAAAAATGAATGCAACAAAACGTGTGCCTAATCAGTACGTCCTTAACGGGCAATACATTCATCCTCACATCAGAGATTTCCCACTTCATTTGACGTCAACAGAGGTTTGTTGATATTGAAACAGGCAATACTTAAGCTTGGACCTACAACTGTTTAAGGAAGCATGCCATCTCGATGCAAGGAGACGAGCGGATGAATGCCGAATCAGGAGACGGAGCACTCTCGTAACTCACAGCCATACGAATACATGCAAACCAATTAGCTGAGAAGAATGAATTCTCTGGAGGTGAACATTAGCCGACGACTTTGATGTGCGGTAAGAGTCGATGCAGATCATCAGCAGACAGAATGTTTCTCCGTCGCAGAATGTGAAAACCACGAGTGTGTGAGAGCGACGCCTAATGCTAATGATATTTTACATAGTTGTGGTGGTGGTAATTTCTTTCACTTTTAATTATGATTAATGAACGTGGCACGTTTTATTTCATGTTTACATTTCAAAATGTCGAAAAAAAGGTTCTTTGAAAATGATCGATGCTTTTGTAAGATAATCTGATTCTAATGATTTAGGTTTTTCGTTCAAACGACGTTGTTCGTGCCTTTGAGTTACAAGTGTGTGGACGTCCTTTCCCCCTCCCCAGTTCTTCTGTACTCAACCGACCTACATTTTATCATAGACTAAGAAAGTATACCCGTGTAGCCTTTCAGAATCAATGTGTCGTTCCTCCGTCGACTTAGGAATGTGTGTTGTTGTGAGTTTTTCTTGAAAGAGTATTATTTATTTAACAACTGTCCAACAGGCTCAAACTGGTCTACTGAGATAAGTGTTACTATTCATGCCTGAAGTATCTCACTTCGCATTTCAAGCTCCACATCGAGACGGTCAAACGGAAGACTGGTTCACGTACTCATACCTCCATTTTAAAAATAGAGCTCCCTTAAGCAGACTAAATATACGCAGTGTGATGCACACTGAAATGTAAGGTCTGATTGCAGGCTTTCTGGATGTATAAGATGTCTCATTGAGAACATTTTAACTGGACTTTATTTTTATTCCAGCTGGATTTTGGTCATCAATATTTCTTGCAAATATTGCTTAACTATCATCTGATGTCCTGGATATTCAAATGCTCTAAAAATAATCTTGTTTATTTGCTTTTTAGAATATTAGCATATCGCTTTTTTCGATTATTGGGTGAAATTCAAAGAAAACAAATCCACATCATTTCACCCCAAAAGCATATTAGATTAGCTGAAACCAATTTTTATGACAATAAGGCACTCTTATCGTCATTACCATAATGCAAAAAATCACTTCTATCACTGTAATGCGCAATAAATGATTATATATGAATGTTTTTTAAAGAGCAGGTCATATGATATTTTAAAGTGTCAACCTACAACAGGTTTAAATGCATCTAAGGTCTGAAAACTTTGTAATTTTCTTAGAATATACAATGCAAGCGAATCATGCCCAGTTTAGCTGCTAAACTGTAAACACTTCACAAACAATAACGGTGGATACATTAGACAAGTGCTAACATGACTAAATGATGAAAGCAAACCAAAATATGTCTACATTCTTTATTATTAAACAAAGTAATTAGAACAAGGACAGTCTACATTAATTGACACATGCTTAGGAAAATAGTAAGTTCACAGCGAATTATCAGAACTATTTCAGTAAGACAGTAATATCGTGCTTTACCTGGAAACCTAAAGCTGCACTAGGTGTACATCACATATTAGCACAAAAACGTGATATTTTGAGCACTCGGGGATTATATAAACGTGTTACCTAGTGACGTAGATCATGCTGAAGATTCGAAAATATGCCGAGGCGGCATTCGAAAATATGTTAAGGCGGCTCAGAGCCAACTCTTTCTTTTGGAAGACGATATCTTTATTATGCACTTTTTTTATTAACAGCTTTGCAGACTGCTTACATTGAACGATAGCTACGTTACAAACTGCAAAAAAGACGTTTTACAAAAACCCATATGACCTGCTTTTTAACTATCATCTGATGTCATGGATATTCAAATGCTCTAAAAAATATTTTATTTTTTTTTTTTTAGAATATTAGTATATTGCTTTTTTTGAATAATGGGTGAATTTCATAATAAGATTCAAAAAATTTAAAAAAGATATTTTATCCCAAAAGCAAATTAGATTTGCTGAAACAAATTTTTATGACAATTAAGCGTCACTGCTTCCGTGTCCAAACGCTCTATCAGATGCCACAAGAAAACAACAAACAGTGCTAATATACACTCACAATGTGATATAATACTACCACAAAAATTTATAGTCCTACCCTTTAACTCCATACTGAAATCCCAGATAGCCAGACAATGAAAATATACAAACAAATCAATAAATATAAAAATGATTTGTGTTTGGGACGCTGTGAGCACGGAGACTGTAGTGTGCACCGTAACTTTGAAAACGCTTAACTTAAATGTTTAATATGAATAAATAGTGCTTATAAACAGCTGTTGAGATAATATTCTCAAGTGAAAAAGGTTGTCATTGCCGTAATGCAAAAAAAAAAAATCACTTTTATCACTGTAATGTGCAATAAGTAATTATATATAAATATTTAAAAAATAGATTTTTTGCATATACATGGTTGCATTTCTTCTATTCTGATGTTAAAGAAATATAATACTAAAAACAATTATATTACAAAAAATGTTTCCTGTTATAAAGTAAAAAATCAGTGCTAGTGAAAATCAAAACATTAGAGAAATGTGGTTTAATTGTCATAAAAATGAAAAAAAGGCTTCCTTTTCTATATGCATTTTCTTAATGCTTTTGGTGTGAAATGTGACATTTTCAAAAGATTCACCCTATTACCATGTCTATCTCTTGTAGACAAACCCCTTCCGATAGCTGGACTGTCTCTGCCAAAATCCATGCTCAGCCCCACCTGCTGTGTGACAGTCTGTTCGTCTCCACTTTTTTGTTCAGCCATGTTTGGTGCATCCCAAATACTATAAGATGAGTTTTCAGCGTCCTTTGGTTGCCAAAGCTATTCTTTAAATGCTTTTTTACTCATTTATAACAGCACATATGTTAAATCCCGATCGCAAGGAGATATGCAAAACCCTTCTAGAAGTCACGCAGCGATACCTGATTTGAATATCCAGGATCATGAATACATCGATGCATTCAGCAGCATACGCGCCCCCCTGCGCAGACATGTCAAGTGCACTGCTTTTGTGCCAATGACTCTCAGACAGGTCACCCTGTGCCAATCACTGGAGAACTCAAAAGACTGTACAATCATGCCAAGGTCATGAGCCAGATGGATTTGAATTGCAATATTGCAAATGTGCCCACCCAAGCAACAAATGTAAAGCAAGCTATTATCTCGCGCTTTGTTTTGAGACGTCTCAGTTATCGCTACCGTTCATTAGCCGAGTCCTACAGTTGGGAAACTGACAGCAGGGCGGTTTTCAGCAGCTGTTTTCATTACTGCATCAGTGGACGCCGTGCGCACCCGCTAATAGAGTTCCGGTCTCTGCCAACCGAGAGCTCTATTAGATTATCGCCGTAATACATTATTGATAGTTTATCCGTGGAGGAAACGTGAAAAGCGTGTCACAGAGGCCTGCAATCCATTAGGGTCAAACTGGAGTTTCTTTGCCCATTTTTCTTGTGTTTGTTTGTGCGAACAGGTTTAAATCACTGACTGTGTCCTTACTTTCAAAAGTCGGCAGACTCTAAAATGCAAGGGCGTAGATGAGCGTGTGACGAGCGAACGTCATCTGTTTGGACTGTGAGCTGAAAGCTGGCTCTCGTGTAGACATGTTACATTTAAAAGAAATTGATTATTTTCAGACTGGGTACTTAGAAAAGGCCCTCATCAGCCAAAGCTTCATTTACGAGCCCCTCGCGGGCCTTTACATGCATATATGAATGTGACATTTAAGACCGGGAGAATGTCACGAGAGGTTTTGGATGCCTCACCATTTCTCTCGAACGAAACTACAACCTTTCTCAACATATCAAGGAAGTCAAAGCCTCCCAATGCCATCCACTGTTGATGTACAAAAGAAAAAAACGTGTGCGTTTTTCATCACTTATCTCGAAGACCCTTCTCTAAACTGTTGTCTCCTTTGGGACAGCGTATCCCCAAGAGAGAGCCATAAAGCTGATTTTATGACCTAAAAATGTCAACTTTTTTGCTGATCAGCACACGATCTAGGCCAAACGCAAGTGAAATATCGTACAACGCTGGTCTAAACCAAGACGAAATCAGAGCGAGATGATACTATACTGTGTTATAACTGTAATAGGATCTGTATTGTAAACATGTTCCATGTGTTTTAAGGTTGTTTTAAGAAATACCGGGGCAAATTCGTTTAGGAACGATCTCTACTGTTTATTGATGTGTTGGATTGTGTTTTGTAATTAAGTTCCATTGCCCAGCCAAGGTGTAGAAGCTCCTTTCTCTCTATCTCTCTCTCTCTTTCTCTCTCTCTCTCTCTCATATAAAGAATTATGCCTTCTCCAACTGCAATCCAGCTGGAATCAACGAATACTTGATAAAGAAAAAACAATGTGCCTCATCGGGGGCTTTAGCATTTTAAGAACTCACTTTTTAAGAAGTGTGCATACCTGCATAAAGTAGTTAGCTAGAATAATCTATGTGTACGTATTACAAACGCATCATCGTCATCATCGTCATTCTAGTTTTTATCGGAACACCTTCGTAACGGTACCTGTTTTAACTATATCCTCACATGGTAGTTTGAGTTCGATCATTATAGCGTTACTCGGTTACTTACCTTACATCGTAAAGTCTGTCATCGCATGAAATTAAAGTAATCTGAATAATCGACATCATAGTTTGTGCAGTTAGTGGTTTAAGATTTAAAAAATACTCAATCTATATATCTATATATCAATATACACATTTGTATGTATTACAATGATAGATTCATTGTTATCTATGATAGTAAGTTCTTGTTGCTATGGCAACAAAACTACAACATGGCTACCTTTGTATATCTTAATTGTGAATTTTTTCACACTTCAAGTGAAATAATGTACAACGTTAACTTATTCAGAAAGGGAATGTGTTCTTAAGTTGTCTTGGAAAAAGAGATGATTGACTATTTTGTAAAATTAAATATAGATATAGATATATATATATATATAAACGTATATATATACAGACTTGTGAGATACTTTATGTCCAAAGGCCCTTTGGAGACATCATACGTTATTTCTGTTTTGATGATTATTATTTTTCTATGGGGGTCACTGATCACTTTTAGATAAGAACCAGATCTTCTGTAAACAGCATCTGAGCTTTTGAACTAATCTGATGGATCAATTCGGGGGAAAGAGACTTTCTAGTCTCGTATTTGGTTTTTATAAAATAACGCAGCCCTGTGATGTCAGTAACGGGACGGTATCAGCCATAGTGAGCCCCTGATTTGAGTCTCTGTCCCCCTCTGGCCCGCCCAGACTGCACCCCAGCTGTGCTGGGACCTGGTGACTCGCGTCACCCCATCGGTGTACGAATGTGTGTTATTCACCTTGTTTGCACTTATGTACATAACTGATTCAAAATATTCAGAATTTATTTTGAATATACATAGATGAATAAATATATATATGTAGAAGAGCAGAATCAAATCAAATGTCTGTATCGTTCGGAATACAGGTACAAACAGTTATCCTTTTAAAGGGTCGTCAAAGAGATAGATGCTGTTTCGCCGGGGTGTCGAGGAATTTGTCGTTTGTTCTGTTTGCTAATGCCCTCGTTCTCATCGTTAAGCATGATATTGCATTTTGCGGACAAATGATGTCAAAAAGGCTTTGTAGTTTCGCATAGCTTACAAAAGCGCGGCGACCTGAGCACTGTGCCCGCTCCGATCCCGAGGCGCGGTTGCGTCCTGAAACCAAAGACGGGGCCGACTTGTTTCTCTTTTACCTCTACATCAGTTTTGTGTGGGATGTGACGAAAAAAAGGGGGCGTAATAACGCTCTGCCCCCTAGAGAGAGGGAGGAGCGGGAGGGCAGCGTACGGAGCGCCTCGGGATCAGACTGCGGCTGGAAGGCTTTGCTGCAGGTTCTACGAAATTTCATTTCAGTTTTGCGTTCGGTTTGGTTGTCGACGGACATTTTCCATTGTTGTGCACTCACCAAGACCAACAACAAATAACCCGAAAATCTCACAGGAAATCCTCAGTCAGAATCGCTCAGAAATCCGACGTGAAATCGCCAGACAGAACCCTCTGTTGAAGAAAACTTGTACATTCTGTGCTCTACAGTTGCTTTGGAAGCCAATAATTTTGTTGCCATGGCACTTGCCCTAATAGTGAGGGAGAGACTGAGTCTTTTGTAGGTTCTCGCATATAGACGCACCTTTGGACCAATCGGTTATGGTCCTCAGCCTTTTGACTGTAAAGCTGAGGTAGCACTTAGGACTTAGCATAGACTGAGGGGTCCCGACTTGCATCCAGAAGCTGAATGCGAACACACGGGGTGCTCCTTTTACCACTGTGCTTGACAGAGAAAATTGACAAACACTCTTCTGCTGTCCATTATCCTGTGCCTAAACATTGGGTGTGATGTGAAAGGACTGCTCTGTAAAGAAAGCCATTGAGGTTAGACTTCCACCTAACTGTGCCCTACATTCGTCGTCGTCGCCGCCGTCGTCGTCATTTCCGTGACCGGAACCCTAACGTCAATGGTTCGTGTTTTAAAGTCGCTGAGAGCGGAGCATCACATTAATGTTGTACAAAGCTGTATAGTTTCGAATGAAGTCGCTCATCGATGCAGAGGTTATGTCCCTTTAAAGGCGTTCGGCGACCGACGCTGACGCCTGTGTAAATGCTATTGTGTGTGTGGAGCCGTTCAAAGAATGTCTACATTGTTTCAAAGCCATATGTAATAGATTCCTCTCTCTCCCACTGTAGGACAAGATAAAACTGAATGCTTTGACTCTTTATATGAAATGCTTCTCTTTCTATTTAGCTTATCGTGCTTGTATGTGCTTCAAGAACTGTGCTTCTTGTCAATCCCTTTGCGATATATAAATGTATGGAATATATACATACTTAAGACTTCTGTTCTTTTTGTTTGACATTTTAATAAAGCACTTAAAGGCAGGTTTGGACTGTGTTTGCTGTGTGTTTTTCTTGCTTGTATTCACAGGCTGCTCTAGAGACGTCAACAAAACAATTGGATTTAAGAATTAGAGTGTCTTATGTTAATTTTCTTAACTGTACAAAACTGTTCCAAACACTGGACGTGTTAACATAATGTCATTAGCTGTAACGTTTTCCTGGTGTCCAAGGTGAGTCCACTTACAGAGACCACTCTAAATTGCCAAGGATATTAATTTGTAGTCTGTTCTTTGATTGCTCATTTTCTTTTCTTTGATCTTATTTTACACTACGGTCATGTTTTGAACATGTTTGACTTTTTTAACATGTTTTTTCATGTTTGATACATAATATACACTACCAGTCAAAAGTTTTTGGACGGTAAGATTTTTAATGTTTTTTTAAAGAAGTCTCTTTCTGAGTCAAGCCTGCATTTATTTCATCCAACATACAGCAAAAACAGTAATATTGTGAAATATTTTTACTATTCAAAGTAACTGATTTCTATTTGAATATATTTTAAAATGAAATTTATTCCTGTGATCAAAGCTGAATTTTCAGCATCATTACTCCAGTCTTCAATGTCACATGATCCTTCCGAAATTTTTATTTTATTTTTGTTATTATTATTATCAATATTTAAAATGGTTGAGTACATTTTCAGGATTCTTTGTTGAATAGAAAGATCCAGAGATCAGCATTTATCTGAAAAAAAAAAAAAGCTTTTATAACATTATACACTATAACATTCAAAAGCTTGGAGTCAGTATATATATATATATATATATATATACATATATATATATATATATATATATTTTTTTTTTTTTTGAAAGAAATGAAAGAAATGCTACAAATGAATACTTTTATTTAACAAGGATGCTTTAAATCGATCAAAAGTGATAATAAAGTATTAAAGTATTAAAAAATATTTCTATTTCAGATAAATGCTGTTCTTCTGAACTTTCAATTCAGAGAAACCTGAAAAAATTCTAACATAAAAATAGTGTTTTTTGAGCAGCAAATCAGAATATTACAATGACTTCTGAAGGATTGTGTGACTGGAGTAATGATGCTAAAAATTCAGCTTTGAAACCACAGGAATAAATTACATTTTGAAATATATTCAAATAAAAATGTTATTTTAAATAGTAAAAATATTTCACGTTTTTTTTTGCTGTGGATCAAATAAATGCAGGCATGGTGAGCAGAAGAGACTTATTTGAAAAATATTAAAAATCTTACTGTCCAAAAAAGTTTGACTGGTAGTGTATATTGGAGGGTTTTACATGAAAAGAGCCATTAAAAACAAGAATAATACTAAAAATGCCAATATTATTATTAATTATATTAATTATTTAATAAGTCATATGCAGTAATTAGATTCCAGTAGTTAGCAAAGATACTGCTATTCTCCTTTAAGTTTTTTCCCACTAATGTCCCTTCAGATGACAGTGGACTGATTCACAAAAAATGAAACATGATTTAAATTCTTTTAAAATTGCTGTCCTCCAGCTCACATTTTTGTGTGAGTGATGTGATTTCCGGCGGATGTTTATTGGTCAGTTTAAGGCGTGTGAGAAAAAAGGAGCTCCTCTTTGAGGCCGCCTCATTTCCGAGACTCGGTTCTTTCGAACAGTTCGTTTCAAAGAACCGGCTCAACAAGAGATCCGTTGGCGTCAGAGCGTAATTGCGTCATAACGTCGCCTCTGTCTGGCGTCCCATACATGCGATCTAAAACAAAAAAAATGTTTTACTAATAGCAGTATTTATTTGATGCGTGCCGTTGCAGTTATTATTTAGCGTATAAAACCAAGTCATTTAAAAGATAAATAAAGTGTGCATTTACATTAATAAGCACTAATATTACTAGCGTATATCTGTTGGGAAAACGTTTTAAACAAGTTATTTTTTATAACCAACTATAAGTTGATAAAAATCAGTCGTAACCACATTTCCTTTGTAACATTTCTGCTAATTATCACCGATCCTCGTTTCCAAATGCTCTTACAAATTAAGCATGTTTGAAACAGACGGATCCGTGCTGTGCGATTCGCTCAATCCGTGAATCAATTCAACCGAATCACTGAAAAGATCCGACTCGGCCGAACAGTTCGTTCACGCTAGCGTGAGAGAGGAGCTCCGCTGCGGGGCCGCTGCTGCTGCTGCTGTCTGGGGCCGATATGCAGAGGCGGGCCGGGGAAAAGAGGCAAAAGAAGGGAAGGCAATGCGGTATTCCGAGACGGCGTGTATGAGTTAATAATCTCCGCGCAAGAAACCTGAATCCGGTGATTGTATTCGTCGCTCAGAGGCGGTATTCAGGCAGGAAAGGGCCGTTTGTCTCGCTCGCTTTGAGAACCACTAACGTTAGCCAGCTAACGCTAGTCATGTAGCGCTCCATTCACACGGACGCCAAACATGGACACGACTGCACACAATACTTGTGTTTTACCTTGCCTGTGTGGCTAAACAAACTCTCGGATGAACGGATCCCAATGGCGATAGAGTGCAGATGGAGGGGCGTTGTGGATTTAGCTAGACATTCACCTAGGAAAACACTCGTCCTCTGTTGAATTTGTGGCTTTGATTTTCTTCGAACGCGATAAAAGTGCTCCCCCGGTGTTGTTTTGGTCATAAAACGCCTCGATAAGAAGTGCAGCGGTATTTTTATGTTTTTATGGCCGTTGCTGAGCAGATAAACTTAGCTTTAGCGTAAGCCTGGATCAGACCAAATGAAGGAGTATAAGGTGGTTGTGCTGGGCAGCGGCGGCGTGGGCAAGTCCGCACTCACGGTCCAGTTTGTGACCGGGACATTCATAGAGAAATACGACCCGACCATCGAGGACTTCTATAGGAAGGAGATCGAGGTGGATTCCTCTCCCTCGGTGCTGGAAATCCTGGACACCGCTGGGACCGAACAATTTGCCTCCATGCGAGATCTGTACATCAAAAATGGGCAAGGCTTCATTTTAGTCTACAGCCTTGTCAATCAGCAGTCATTTCAGGTCAGTATTACATCTCATGTCTGTGGCTACACTAGTACAAAAACAGATTGTTGAGGTTTAGATTAGGACATCATTACCACTGTTACCCTAAAACCACAATTGAGGTCGGAAAATCACGTTAGCAAGGGAGCTCCTGTGATTTTTAAGAGTGGACCAAACCTTAGCCCTCTCAGTCAAACTGTAAAGGACAGAAAATCACAAATTGTCTCATTTAAAAGTAGTTTATATCATAGATGCAACAGGTTGAAAGTTATTATGTTCAAATGCACTATTCCCAAACCTGGTGATCTCTCACACCTACTATTTACCATTCTGTATGTGACCCAGGACCACAAAACCAGCCGTAGGCAGCATGAGTACAATACATTGTGTAAAATTACAAAATTCTTTTATGCCAAAAATCATTAGGATATTAAGTAAAGATCATGTTCCATGAAGATATTTAGAATATTTCCTACCATAAATATATCAAAACTTAATTTTTGATTAGTAGTATGCATTGCTAAGAACTGGTCAAACTTAAAGGTGATTTTTCTCTGGGCTTTTTTTGCCCACTCACATTTCAGATTTTCAAATAGTTCCATATAACATCAATTGAAAGCTCTTTCAGCTTTCAGATGATGTATAAATTGAAACTATGACTAATTAAAACTATGACTGGTTTTGTGGTCCTGGTTCACATATTTGTTTCAACTTACCTTGATTACCCAAATCTTTCTCTCAGTGATGCATGTACATGGTTCACATGAGGTACATAATATTCCACACTACTTATGATCACAAGAAAATGTTTTTATTTAAAAAATAAATAAAAAATCTGAAAAAAATGCATATAAAGAACAGCAGCATTGGAAGGGATCCTAATGCACAAAAGTAATAAAACAGTAAGATTCTGTGTTATTAACAAGCCTTCCGTTTGAAGCCAGATGTAGTGCAGAGAAAAAAAATCTAAATGCATGTTATTGATCTTATTGTGAACAATTAATTTGTGCATAATTAATCCTATCATTTAGTCTGCTTAAACCCACCCCTACAAGCTCATTTTCCTTCACTTGTGAGTCTTAAAATCCAGTCAACAACTGATGCACAGAACCAAGGCCCTGCCCAGCATTTTTCTTTTTTGTTAATCTGTTTCTGTTGGATGTACGTCACAATACTGAAGAAAAGATCTGTCACCACTTCTATTTAATTGCAACTTTAGCGTGTTAGATTCTCCATAAACGGACTAAGCCATGTTTTATGGTTTTTATGCATTATATTCTGTTCCGCAGGACATCAGACCGATGCGGGACCAGATTGTTCGCGTGAAGCGTTTCGAGAAGGTGCCTCTGATCTTGGTGGGGAATAAGGTGGACCTGGAGTCCGAGCGGGAGGTGGCGGGTTCTGACGGGCGCGCCCTCGCACAAGAGTGGGGCTGCCCCTTCATAGAGACCTCGGCCAAGAGCAAGAGCATGGTTGACGAGCTGTTCGCTGAGATCGTGAGGCAGATGAACTACACCACTTTGCCCGAGAAGCAAGAGCAGTGCTGCACTGCCTGCGTCGTGCAATGAGCGTCCTGGCCTTACTTTCAGTCCAGGTATGAGAGTACAAAACCATAAGTAAAAAAACAAACCAACATTCAGGCTTTCTAGTGCTTTTTTTTTTCTTTTCCAAAACGTACATGCAAACATTGAAATATCTTTACGTTAAATTGTATGTGTGAGGTATACATGTATAAATTGAGGACAGCAGCTCTCTAGGCTGACTCAGCTCTGTTATCATTGGATCGCACCAAGAATGTGGCATGAAGAATAAAACTGCTTAATCTCAATACCAATGAGATGAAGCATGAAGAGTCTGCGCTGTCTGGACTAGCAGTCAGACGCATGAGAACAGGGACAATCCTTGTGAATAAAGAGGAAAGCCGAACATCCTGAATGGAAAGTGATGTCGCAAAACAGGAAATGGTGTTCCGGAGAATTTTAGGATGACCTAGATGTGCCATTTCATATGTAAACAATTTTTGTAATCTTATACAAATGTTTTGCTGATTAAAAATGATCTTATGTCAAACAGGTTCATTTATTTGGAAGTAAAATTCCATAGTATCATATAATGCTATTGATGAAATGATATCCGCCTTAGTTTTCAACACAGAAGTAAGCTATTTTCTGGTAATGTGCATAACTTCCTATTCATTAGCCGCTATAGGTAAATAAATATAGAATAACAAAGTGCAGCAAACTGTAAAACTATCTTAGCTACAAACCAGTGTGTTAGAGGGATAGTTCACACAAAAATTAAGAAAATATTTCAAAGAATGCTGGTAACCAGACAGTTAAAGTTAGCCATTGACTTCCATGGTATTACTTTTTTTCCATACTATGGAAGTCAAACTTTTGTGTTCAACAGAAGAAACTCATACAGGTTTTGAAAAAAATTGTCAGTAACTGATGATTTTGGGTGAACTTTCCCTTTAATAATGATGACAGTAAATTAAAATAAGAAATACCAATATCAAGCAGAATAACAAGGTGTTTTTTTTTTTTTTTATATCTAACATAACCATAAGCCCAAGTACATTAAAGGGTTAGTTCATACAAAAATGAACATTCTGTCATTAATTATTCACCCTCATGGAGATCCAAACCTGTAAGACCTTTGTTTATCTTTGAAACACAAATTAAGATTTTTGATGAAATCCAAGATCTTTCTGACCCTGCAAACACAGCAACACAACTGGTATTAAACGCATATCGAGGATTGACACAGAGGAAAAGAAATTGTTGAATAAAATCGCTATTTTTGTTTAGAAATAGGGCTGGGCAATATGGCCAAAAAATGATCATACTAGTCGATATTGATAATTATCACAATAAATGTCAATTTTATTTCTTTCAAGTTTAAAGGCAGATTTTTGAGAAGCTGTAAAAACCAGGTGGTTAAATGTGGATTTAAAATATTCTTTATGATCAGAACATGACAAAATTCATGTTCTTCACACATCTTCCAGTCATTTTTCCTTAACAAAATAAATACTGGACCCTAATAGAAAAAAATAATTTCTTAGTTTTGCATGTTTTAATGAGTAGTATTTCAAATCAAGAAACAGGTTTGTGTTACCTGATAATTTAAATTTAATCATTTAAAATATCTGAATTTTTTTTTTTTTGTCTCCTTAGAAATACACATTTGATAGTAGCTTGAGTAAGGATGCAGATTTATGTTCATTAACAAAATCAGTTATATCTGTAAAAATTGTAGCAACCTTATTTTTATATGGTAAAATTTAATTACTATTATTATTTTATATATATATTTTTTCATTAACCATTGCTTTTCCATAGTATCATCCATAGATCATGATAAAAAACCGTTAAAACCACAAATATCGCACCTCAGTACCATGGTAAAAATGTAACATGGTTCCTAGGTATTTGTACTAAAAACAGTAGTCTAAATACATTTAGTATGCATAAACGCTATAGCTGTATACCATTACTCCTCCTTCAATACATTTAATACATGTCTACATTACTTATATAATAAAATTCAACACAAATACCCACATTTCTGAAACAATACCACTGTGCAGTTAGTGCTACTACAATAAATCTATGGTAAATGATGATGATTTGTAGATTAAAAAGCCTTCTGACTGTATTGTTGCGCACAGTGTTTCTCTTGTTTGTCAGCACGGTTTCATCTGGCTATAAACACGGTCATTTGGTGAGCATCTGCCCTAGTAAGTTAGCGCCGTGCCGCCGTTTGAACTTTGATCTGAGCGGATGAACGGTCCAAGTGGCGTGCTTTGACTAGCGCTCTTTTTTTTTTTTTTTCTCTCCACCTTAACCACATAAACATTATATCGAACTCTTGTTATTGTTTATTGAAGAAATTAATATCGCGCAATATCGATTTATCACCCAGACCTAGTCAGAAAGCTCTTGGATTTCATTCAAAATATCTTAATTTGTGTTCTGAAAAGGAACAAAGATCTTACAGGTTTGGAATGACATGAGGTTGATTTAATTAATGACAGAATGTTTATTTTTGGCTGAACTATCCCTTTATAGATACAAATGGCCACGCCCGCTCTTGGATACATGTTGTTTTTTTGTTTTTGTTTTTTTCTTGTGACTACAGCACGTCTCATTTGTGTGTTTCTTAGACACATGATCCAGATGGACGCTCTCTTGAACCAGTCTCTGATCATATGACCCTCTGAGCCACACCTGTGCCACTGAGCCCCTTGAACTCTGACACTTAAGACATCTGGCCGAGGCTTGGCTTTGCTGTCCGGGAATAAATCATCGCAGGGTCTTCGAAAACTCAAATCCGCTGGGTCTGGATTGTAGAGCACATATACAATATCCTTCAAGTTATGTTTTTGGTTACCTGGAAACAAGTCAAGTCTGCAAATTGGAGCACAGAAAACTTTTGGGAATGGGGATATCTGTGACAGGGCTATTAATAGCTATTTTTCTTATATAGGGAAAAGGGTTATGACGAGCAGGTCAGCTCAGGGCTGTAATACCCCTGGAGATGCTCTGTTGTAAATGTTCCCTGTTTTTTTCTTTTAACATATTAAGTTTGATATCTAATTATTAAGCTGTAACAGCCATTATGCAGGTTTGAGACCGCGATATCTAACGTTTCTCTTTTTTTCTCCCCACCCTTTTGATTTTTTTTAAACTACTGGTATGTATGCTTTCTCTCCTAATACTCTATTTATTAAAGTCTTTAATTACCAAGATAGTTAAATATTGCATTTTTATATTCTGTTGGCTGTTTTGGCTTTTTGTGACTACAGTATGCATTGTTTCTGAAGTACAGCATTGATGATGCCTTAAATGATTACAGTCTGAAACCCCTGTTGACTCGGTGCTTCTTTCTTGTATTTTATTTTTATTTCTAGGACGACTTTTGCATATCATTTGTGCCCGACATTTCTACCGCTGCTTCAGTAGAAACTTAAAATGTTAATAGTCCATTCAGTACAGTATTGCGGATATTACTTTTGGCTTTTAACACTGTAAGCACATAAAATGTACAAATGCCAAAGTTGATTATCAATGACATTTTTGAGACATTTAAACCAAAACAACTAAATAAAGAACTTGAAATCGATGCATG
This sequence comes from Labeo catla, assembly GCA_012976165.1. NCBI lineage: Eukaryota > Metazoa > Chordata > Actinopteri > Cypriniformes > Cyprinidae > Labeo > Labeo catla. Next base: position 809,261 of record VONZ01000107.1, on the reverse strand, counting down.
CAATACCTCACAATAAGCTTTTCATAATGACCTTTAAGTTCCCTGGAAATCAGCCATTATCAGTTCACAACAATCTGCCTTATTGTGGAGGAAACCCAATGTCTGAAATATGAGGATCTTGTGATGAGCTTGAAGAAAAACACTGTTTGCTTGCAGTTAAGTAGATGAAGTGGGTGTTTTCCAACAAAAACATTCCATTTCCATTTAAAAGGTTAGACTTTGACATTGACGGGGCTATTGCCGTAAATACATCTGACTGAAATTCAGGACTTGCTGCAGAGTTTGTGATGGTGAGACAAAGAAATAAGACCACATGCATGCTTAAAAGTATTTAAAATGGCAATAAATGCAAAAAAGAGAGAAAGCATTCAAGTAATTGAACACATGTTAAACCACTACCTTTCATCCTTTTGCTGTCTGCCCATAAGGCCTTTGGTCTAAAAGATAGGCAAGAACATAATGGCTGCTGTAACAGCTGCAGTGTTCTGTGTGGAGGAAAAACCTGCTAGAATGATGACCATCTGCAGCACTTGATCAGATATTTGTGGCTAAGTGACTTGACAGAAGTCTCTGGAATCTGTGAATGTCCATGAGTCACCCAGCCAGAGTTCACTGTCTAGTCTGCCACATATTTTTATTAAAAAATAAAAAGGGAGGACTTTTAGGAGTTCAAATTTAGGAGTGCAATGCAAAATTATGAACGTCTGAAGCTGCAATTAACTGCATTAACTTTTTGAACTACAATTCGTTTTCTGGTTCTAAAAACTGGATGTTTAAAAAAGCCAAACAAAATAAACTATTGAGGGGGAAAGAATCAAATTTAGTTGTTTAATGCACATCTTATGGTGTTTTTTTTTTTTTTTTTGTGAAATTAGTTTAACATATTTACACATTGGTGACCCTGGACCACAAAACTAGTCTTAAGCAACATGGGTATATTTGTAGCAATAGCCAAAAATAGATTGTATGTGTCAAAATGATCAAATTTTCTTTTATGCCAAAAATCATTAGGATGTTATGTAAAGATCATGTTCCATAAAGATATTTTGTAATTTTTCTTGCAGAAATATATCACAACTTAATTTTTGATTAGCAATATGCATTGCTGCAAACTTAATTTGGACAACTTTAAAGGCGATTTTTTTTTTTTTTTTTTTTTGCACCCTCAGATTCCAGATTTTCAAATCGTTGTATTTCGGCCAAATGTTGTCCTATTCTAATTATACATCAATGGGAAGCTTATTTATTTAGCTTTCAGATGCTGTAAAAATCTCAATTTTAGAAAACTGACCCTTATGCCTGGTTTTGTGGTCCAGGGTCACATTTAAATAATAATTGTGTTATTAATAATAATACATTAATTTAAATAATTTTTAACCTGCTTCCCACTTTGAAATTCTGGGGTCTAAATGGTGCTGAATAGTTTTAGTATAAAATGTTTTAATAATTACATGTGTCACTGGAGTACATTGTAAGTGGTATATACCTGTGTTTAAGGACACATTTCTATAAAAAGTTGTATTTTAAGTGAGAATATTTAAAATTCTTCCTCTGTTCATGTACACTAATTGCGATATTTTGATAATAGAATATGATTGCCATATACACTACCAGTCATAAGCTTTTAAACAGTAAGATTTTTCTTTTTTTTTTTTTTTAAGAAGTCTCTTCTGCTCATCAAGCCTACATTTATTTGATCCAAAGTATAACAGTAAAAATCTGAAATATTTGTATTATTTCAAATAACTGAAATATTATTATTATTATATCAATATTTAAAACAGTTGAGTACATTTTTTTCTCTATTCTTTGATGAATGGAAAGATCCAAATATCAACATTTATCTGAAAGAAAAAGCTTTTTTAATAAAATTAATACTTTAATTTAACAAGGATGCTTTTAATCGATCAAATGTGATAAAGATATTTATAATGTTAAAAAATATTTCTATTTCAGATATATGCTGTTCTGCTGAACTGTCTATTCATTAAAGAAATCTGAAAAAAAAATCTACTCAGCTGTTTTCAACATAATAAATGTCTTTTAGCAGCAAATCAGAATATTAGAATAATTTCTGAAGGATCATGTGACTGGAGTAATGATGCTAAAAATTCAGCTTTGAAATCTCAGGAATAAATTACATTTTACACATTACAGTTATTTTAAATATAAAAATATTTTAGAATTTTACTGTTTTTGCTGTACTTTGAATAAAAGGCTATATAAATACAGGCTTGATGAGCAGAAGAGACTTTAAAAAACATTAAAAATCTTACTGTTCAAAAACTGATTGCAATGGTAGTATGTATGTGTATATATATAATATATATATATAATAAGTGCAATGTTTTTGTAATATAAAAATATGAGAAAGTGAACTAAAAATGTACTTCATAACAGGAATGGGATATGTAGATTTTTTTTTTTTGTCAAACTCCAAAATACTTTATGATTAAAAAAAGGAAATACATATGATTTTAGAGACAAATCCCACTTTTGAAAATACTTACAGTAAATACTTTAATTTGCCACTATATTCTGTTAAAATCATGTACAGAACTCTAGTACTTAAGTTACAAAACCGCAAGACTTTTATTTTGAAGGATGCGGTGTTAAGAGACCTTCCATGTTTACGTTTTCGTCACTATTTCTGTTTTCTTTTTCGTTCACGTCTGATTTCTGTTACATTTAGCAAAGTCTGCCACTTTGATACAATGAAAACAGTATTCGTAACTGTCGGGACGACAAGTTTCGATGATCTCATCGGCACGGTGACTTCACATGAATCCGTAAAGGTAAGAATGTCATTCATACATGGTGTGAACTGCAAAAGGAAACGTAAGCAGAATCTCACCAAGTACTTGTTTTATAAACAGTAACCCGTGAAGTTTTAAATATATCCTGGCCCACAAATGACTGTTTCTGTGTTTCTGAATGAAGGCATTAATTGACCGTGGCTACACAGACCTGGTGCTTCAGGTTGGCAGAGGTTCAGTTGTGCCTGATCCAGACGCCTGTCCAGGACTGACGCTTCAGGTGTTTCGTTTCAAAGACTCAATCGCCGAGGACATGAGACACTCAGATTTGGTCATCAGTCATGCTGGTAGGTTAGAACTAACTTTGGCCCAAACACTACACTAAATACAGTACAGTTCAAACATAAGGTTATTTGATGCAGACAAATTAAGGAAACACTTAACACATAATAATCATCAGATAACTGATCGGTAGTTCATATGTTGACAAAAATTAATATCAAACTATAAAAATTCCATGTTTATACTTCAAATTGTGTGATATCTGCAGTAGTTGTGTCTGTTAAAAACATATACCTGTCAAATGTTTTTGAACAGTAAGATTTTTAACAAGTACAGCAAAAACAGTAAATTTTTAAAATATTTTTCTATTTCAAATAACTGTTTTCTGTTTAAATATATTATTTGAATTTATTCCTGTGATTTCAGAGCTGATTTTTTTATCATCATTACTTCAGTCACATGATCCTTCAGAAATCATTCTAATATGCTGATTTGCTGTTAAAAAATATATTATTGTTATTATCATTATTATTATTATGTTGAAAATAGCTGAGTAGAAGTTTTTCAAGTTTCTTTGATGAATAGACAGTTCAGAAGATCAGCATTTATCTGAAGTATCATCACTTTCAATCAATTTAAAGCATCTTTGCTAAATAAAAGTTTTAATTTCTGTCATTTTTCTTTCCCAGTAAATAAATAAATAAATAAAATAAAATAAATAAATGATATTGACTCCAATCTTTTGAATGGTATACTGTATAATGTTACAAAAGCTTTTATTTCAGATAAAAGCTGATCTTTGGATCTTTCTATTCATCAAAGCATCCTGAAAAAATGTACTCAACTTTTTAAAATATTGATAATAAATAATAATAATAATAATAATGTTTCTTAAACAGCAAATCAGCATATTAGAATGATTTCTGAAGGATCATGTGACACTGAAGACTGAAGTAATGATGCTAAAAATGTAGCTTTGTTCCCAGGAATAAATTACAGTTTAAAATATCTTCAAACAGAAAGTAGTTATTATAAATAGTAAAAATATTTCACAATATAACTGTTTTGGCTGTACTTTGGATCAAATAAATGCAGGCTTAGTGAGCAGAAGACATTAAAAATTTACTGTTTAAAAACTTTTGCCTGGTAGTGTATAATATATAATTGGTGGCTGCAAGGTAGTGCTAGGGGTCACAGAAAATGTTTAGATGAAATAGAAAAAAACATCAAACTTTGAAATAAATAAATTTAAATATATTTCAATGTAGTTTGTCTTGGAAAAACTAAACTCCTGATTTAATATAATATAGTTTGTTGTTGATTTTATAATAACATACATAACAAAATGTATTAAAGATAAACCCAGATTTAGATCATAATATCTGCTCTGTCCCCATTAGGAGCAGGAAGTTGTTTGGAAGCACTCGGAGCAAATAAACCTCTGCTCGTGGTGGTCAATGATAAACTAATGGACAATCACCAGCTGGAGCTCGCAAAGCAGCTGCAGGCAGATTCACATCTTATCTACTGCACTTGCAGGTTTGTTTTATAGTCCTGATGAGAAATCTTCATTCACTTTCTCAGCTCTTTTAGTCCTTTAATTCTTTTGTTATGGTTAAATTGATGCACTGACCGCAAATGTTCATCTTCATGTGTTTTTAACCCTTCATCGCAGTACTCTGCCTCAGACGTTGAGGGATATTGATCTGTCTGCTTTGACAACCTATGTGCCCGGTCAACCACAGACATTTGCCAACTTTTTAGATAAAGCCGTTGGACTTGTTTGAGAGCTGTTTCTTAAACCAGGAAGATTACTGATGAGAATTTAGCCTGAAGCTGAACTTGTTTTAATGGTAAAACCTGCACCGGACCTTCAGGAGTTGATTGTTTGAAAAGAACTGGTTTTTACCAAACTAATAACTGACATATGATGATTGATATATGCATTGGAGGAGTGTTTAATAATGTTACAGACTCAAGAGGTGCAGCTGTATTATGCAGCGCTGTCTTTTTTTGACACATTATTTGTGTTAAAATATGAAAAAAGCTGTTGTTTAACCATAGTCATACATTTTAATTAAACTTTATTATTATTAGAAAATTTCAGATTTTAGTATTTGCTAATAAAAATGTTATTTTATATCTAGTTTTCCTTATGACTTTGTTCTGTGACGTGACAGTGAAACTGTCATCAAGATATTTATTCACGAAGACGCGGAAGTTGTGAAGGAAGCGTGTTGTAGTGAACATCCTGCGTAGTATTAGACCACAGTCATTTGTTACTGAGACGCTCAGAGGAGAGCATGACTTGCATTCACACATCAAGACTATATTTTGGACTTTTGTTCTTATTTCTGTCCTTTCAACGATGCTGTTCAGCAGTTGATCTGAGTAAGTATGCAATTACACTCAACACTGTACTGAATAATATTTTGTGGTTAATGGTGTTACAAACTATAGGGTAAGCTAATGTTATCACAGAATTGAAATTATAATTCTTACTGAAAATACTGTTCATGTGAGAGGATTTTGATTATATGTTTGCATTTAGTTTTTGGTTTTCTAAAAGACAAAGTTTGAGTGTTGAGTTTGGATGATTTTAGTGGGGATTTCCACTGTTTTTCTCTTGTATGTCATGTGTGTTTCTGATGGGTGTGATGATGCTCTTGAGGTTTGTGATTATGATACTGATTAGTTTTATTTCTGCGTGGTTTGCGGGAAACTGAAGTTGAAAGTTTAAAAAAACTAATGTGTGAAAATTTATTAATGAATTGCTACATGAATGACTGTTTGCCCATGTAGATGTGCAGTGCACGATTATCAATGTTGAACATGTGGAGTGCTTCTGGCACCCAAACACATCAACAACGAACTACACCTTCAGCAGTCGGTAAGTCACAGCCCATTAATATAATATAGTTATTATTATATTAATTAATATGCTTTAAAATACTAATTATTTCTATGATTCAAAGCTGAATTTTCAGCATCATTACTTTAGTCTACAGTGTCACATGATCCTTCAGAAATCATTCTAATATGCTGATTTATTCATGTTGGAAACAGTTTTTTAACCCCTGATACTTTTTCAGGATTCTTTGATGAATAAAATGTTAAAAAGAACAGCATTTATTTAAAATAGGAATGTTTTGTAACAAAATACACTGATGTTCAAAGTTTGGCGTCAGTACATTTTGTCTTTCTTTCTTTGAAAGAAATGAATATTTTTTATTTCCAGCAAGGATGTGTTAAATTGATAAAATTGATTGTAAAGACTTACATTGTTAGAAAAGACTTATATTGTAAGATTTCTATTTTGAATAAATGCTGTTGTAACTGCTTTGTAACTGTTTATTCATCAAAGAATTCTTAAAAAAAAAAAAACTATCACAGGTAAAAAATATTAAGCAGTACAACCGTTTCTGAAGGACTGTGTGACACTGAAGACTGAAGTAATGATGCTGAAAATTCAGCTTTGCATCACGAAAATAAATTTGATTTTAAAGTATATTAAAATAGAAAACTGTTATTTTAAATTGCAATAATATTTCATAATACTACTATTACTTTTTCTGTTTGATCTCTCTCTCTCTCTCTCTTTCTCATATATATATATATATATATATATATATATATATATATATGTATGTATGTTTGTGTGATGCGATCTAGGAAAACCCAACATATGGTGAAAGTTGACCTTTTTTAGGTTTTGATACCATATGAAAGCTGAGTTCAAGCCCTTTCCAAAACTGTTTTATTTTGCGAGATATTTTCAGAGATGATAGACAAGATGTTATAGAATAATACTTTAATGAAAACCTAATTTTGACAAAAGTTTTCCTGATTTTCCTGAAAACATCCTTGACATCCGGGTTTTCCCAGATCACACACACACACACACACACACACACACACACACACACATATATATATATATATATATATATATATATGTGTGTGTGTGTGTGTGTGCGCGTGTGTGGTGTGTGTGATGAATAGGCATATTGTTATTAAGTGATTATTAAGTAATAAATTAAGTGGTAATTTGTGCTTATTTTTTTTCTCATTAGATTTTTAGATGATTTCCAAGACTGTCCAGAATACATAATGGAGCACAATTACACTGTAGGCTGCAGAACTCCTCTCAAAGACCCTGATCAGAGGTTTAAAAAATTTAATACAAATGTATCCACTGACAGAAACCACACTATTTCAAAAACTTTTGAATCCCTCCAGAGAAAAGGTAAGAAAACAAACATATTTACAACGTTTCAAAGGTCTCTCAAAGAATGCTTGTAAATCTACACTGCTTTTCAAAAATTTTGGATCAGTAATTGTTTTTTTTTTTTGTTCGTTCGTTTGTTTTTTTGTTTTTGCATGAAGTTGATCAAAACTGACAGTAAAACATCTGTAATATTACTAATGATTTTTTTATTTTAAATATATGCTGTTCTTGTGAGCTTTCTATTTATCAAAAACTCCTGACAACTCTGATCATGGTTTCCACAAAAATATTAAACAGCACAACTATTTTAAACATTGATAATAATAAGAAATGTTTCTTGAGCAGCAGATCAGCATATTAGAATGATTTCTGAAGGAGCATGTGACACTGAAGACTGGTGTAATGATACTGAAAATTCAGCTTTGCATTACAGAAATAAAGTGCATTTTAAAATAAATTAAAATAGAAAAGTTTTTTTAAATTTAGAACTATTTCATAATATTGTTTCTGGTCAAATAAATGCAGCCCTGGTGTGCATAAGAGACTTATTCTTTTAAACTGTATTTCTCTCTGTATTTCTTTGATTGTTGGTTAGTCATAGCACTCTTTTATCAAATATTATTCAAAATGACCAACAAACCGTAGGCTATTATCACAGGGAACAGATTTCAACTCTGTTCAGTAGTTCTAGATGTCTTCCACATAATAAAATAATTTAAACTCAAATCAATATTTTATGTCCACTTAATTATTTATTTGGTAACTAACCATGTACTACTTAAGAACTTTAAGTTCCTCATCACCCTATTAGGATTTTTGTTACAATGACTCATAATCCCATCAGAATCCTTTTAATCCCATATTGCATTAGATGTTTAATGAGTCTGACATATTTAATTTCTAAATGGGCTTATTTGTTTCTGTTTGGACATGTATTTGTTTAGTGCAGCTAAACCCACCCTATGACCTCTCAGTGAAGTGGAACGAGCAGGACGGCACACTTTTACTGCACTGGAACAGTAGTTCCCCTTTCAAAGACACCTGTATAGTCTATATGGTGCGCAACCAGAAAGACATAAGACAGGTGAGACTAGAGACGTCATATGATGACCATTTTACATTCAAACTACCAACTGTCTCATCTTCATCTCTCTTTTGCTCTCAGACCACAAACGTTACGCGAATGTCATACAGTCTGTCTCAGGTCTCACAGAACAAGCCCTATGTTTTCCAAGTGCGGAGCACTGTTTCTGATATCTGCGGTGCTTCAGACCTCTGGAGTAACTGGAGTGATCCAATAAAATGGGGCAGTACTGGTGAGATGCTTCTTTTATATAGTGATGGATTGGTGATGGATGGATTTGCTCTCATTTGTCTTCTTACAGTTTTTCCTCATCATGTTTCTCTGTTATTTAGGGAACATCAGCAGACAAGTCCGGTGGGATGGGTTGTATGGGATTCTGGCATTGCTTCTGCTGCTTCCACTGTGTTTGTTGTTGTGCTATTGTGAGAGGTGAGAGATGTTTAAGTTTTAAAACAAAGTTTTAAGTTATTAATATTTAATTAATTAATTAAAGGAAATCTATTATGCCCCTTTTTACAAGATGTAATGTAAGTCTCAGGTGTCCCCAGAATGTGTCTGTGAATTTTCAGCTCAAAATACCCCACAGATCATTTATTATATAATTTTGAAAATGCCTATTTTGAATGGAAGTAGAAACATGCTGTTTTCATGTCTCTTTAAATGCAAATGATCTGCTGCTCCCCGCCCACTTTTTTTCAGAAAAGGGCTGTGCTTTTACAGCTCATACCTCAGATACTCTGATAAAAAAAACATCTGTATTGGTTTTGATTATCATGTCTATCGCACTGAAATTATGCACTTTAAACCATATTCGTTTAAAATACTGCATCCGAAGCATGTGCACAGAAAGCGGCTGTCACATGGCATACAAGTAGTGAGCTTAGTTATCTTTCATGTCTTATTGCGCTTAAACTGTCAAATACACACAAGTTTGTTGAAAACACACGGGTTACAAAAACGATCAGTTATGTCTGTGAAGGTAACAGCTGTGAAAGAAATCACATGCAGTGTTGGGGAAACTTACTTTTAAAAAGTAATGCATTACATTATTGCATTACTCTCTTAAAAAAAAACTAATGTAACTAATTACATTACTTAGTTACTTTTTATAAAAAAGTAATGCATCACGTTACTTTTGCGTTACTTTTTAAATCTGAGCAGGGCTTGCTTGTTTGTTTTTAATATAAAAAATTCTGTTTTTGTCAAACGTAAAAGCCCTTTTACACCAAAAGCCGCAGGCTGAAGGAAAAGTAAATTCACATCTGTATAGTAGAATGCAAAAGAAGAAAGTTCAACACTCTTCAGCAATAAAAAAAAGAACAAATGTTAGTTTATCTTGAGTAATTTTTGCTTATTAGTATGGTTGAATTGGATCATTAAAGGTCAGCAGCAAAGACACTGGTTAAAAAAATTGGAAAGAATATTTGTTTTAATTTACATTTAATTATTGTAGGTTTGCTTCATATTCGGAGTAGCATTTCACTGTTTTTATTAATTTTGAGGAATACTGAGCTGAATTACTCCCGATTTCTCTCAACATGGGGACAGGAGAGCTTTCATTCAAAAAATGGGGAAAAAAAGTAACTGGCGTTACTTAATTGGAAAAGTAACTCAGATATTTTCTTGTAAATTAGAAAGTAATGCATTACTTTAGTAGTTACTTGAAAAAAGTAATCTGATTACGTAACAAGCGTTACTTGTAATGCTTTACCCCCAACAATGATCGCATATTTATATTAGATCTGTGTGGCAGCAGCATAATATACAGAAAATAAATCAATAAATCCACTGCTCTCTTTGCTCAAAATTTCATCATGGCGTTACAACTGGTTCACCGTTGTCGCTTGCAAAACAGAATGGCATGCTATGGAAACATGCAGATTAAACGGCGGTAATATTATAATTAGATCCCCTTACTGCTTAATGGGGGGAGTGAAATCTCACATGCTCGTTTTTTCACATGCTTGCAGAAAAAGGCTTGGCAAAACAAAATTTCTGGGTTGTCCTTTTTGACATTTTCTAGGTTGGTAGATGAACTGGAGACCTGATTATAGCACGTAAACATGAAATAAGTCAGATTTTCATGATATGTCACCTTTTAGAGACATGGAAAGGTCATTTATAAGATTTAAGCACTTGAGATATCATTGTGTGCTCCATATACATTTACACTTAGAGAACATATTGATGCATTGTGTTCCCTTTTAGTTTATACATTAAATTTTACTTGGTCTTCAAATAGTTTTCAAAAAGTCTTATATTTACCTTTAGAAATCCTGGGTAATAACAATTAATATTATTACTGTAATAATTTATTTATATACAGGAAAAGGATCATTTTACTTCCAGTCGTGCCTGACCCTAGCAAGAACCTGCAGGATTTGTTTCATAAACATGATGGAAATGTTGAGGTATCTACTCTTCTAACACTCCTATTGTATTCCTGTGAGGATATTGTTAGTGCTCTTTAGATTTAGATATGCTGCAACCCTCTTATTTTATTCTCAGAGCTGGGTTCACATCTCCAAAGAGTTGAAGGAAGCCTTTGAGCCTGACTACACAGAGCCGTCGTGTGACGTGTGTGAGGTTATGCCCTCTTGTGACACTGGTCCCACAAGTGTGGTCAGTCCTGATTCTCAAACTGACAACTGTGATGAACCAAGTGCTGAAGAAGAGCATGCAAATAAACCACGCACTGAAGAAGAGAGTGCAGATAAACCAGGCGCTGAAGAAGAGCGTGCAGATGAACCAAACACTGAAGAGCCTGCAGAACCACAGACCTCATAAGCCAAAGTGGCGCTAACCATTCTTACTAAACATGTTCATATGCTACATTTTAATGTTTTCTGTTGCACGTTTATTTTACCTCATTCATATCTAATTTTATGCAAGTTTGTGTATAAGAAAAATAAAAAATGTAGTTGCTGACATTTCTCAATCAATGCAGTGTACTCAAAAGTTTAGGGTTGTGTTGACCAAGGCTGCTTTTATTTGTTCGAAATACAATACAAAATGGTAATATTGTAAAATATAATTACAATAAGTATTTTTTTTTAAACTGAACATATTACAAAATGTAATTTATTCCTATGATGCAAAGCTGAAATTTCAGCATCATTACGCTATTTTTCAGTATTATTATTAATGTTAAAAACTGTTGTTTTGCTTAATATTTTGTGGAAACCATGATCTGTTTTTTTTTGGTCAGGATTCATTGATAAATAAGAAGTTCAACATTTTTGGAATGCCATTTATAAGAAATCTAAATCTTTAACATTGTTTTAAGTGTCTCTACCATAAGTGTTGATTAATTTATTGTGTCCTTGCTAAATAAAAGTATTATTTTAAACAAATAAATAAATTACTGACTCCAAACATATGAAACAGTAGTGTAAATAAACCTTTAAAATATATGCCAATATTTAAAGGTCATCGGATGCTAAGTTCACTTTTACATGTTGTTTGAACATTAATGTGTGTTGGCAGTGTATGTACAAATCTACCCTATAATGATAAAAATCCATGCAGTGTTTTTTAATTAATCTGTAAAAATAATATCCCCTTTTTCAGAGGCCGCTCACATGATAGTTGATTGATATGAGCGTCTTACCTCAGATCCGCCTTAAATCAGCTGTAACAGTCTGACCTCCATTGTTTCGATGCCAGAGCAGGGATGTAAGTTAGACAAGAATATATCTGATTGAGGTGTTGTGTTGCTGGATGTAATAATGAACATAGTGGTCGTCATTTACTCTCGACATCTGAGCCGCTGAAGATGCAGTGGATTACGTTTGTTTGTGAAGGGAATGCGCCTCCCGATCTACATATATCCGTCTATGTTTACGCAAATCGTTTGTGATCCAGCTTTACTTACAGCAGAAGTGAGTATAAGGGTTTTTTTATGAATCTTTGTGATTGCCTTTCCTAATAACGTGCTAGTTAGCAAGTTTAGCAGCTAAATGCAGCTTAAGTAAGCAGGCTCGTCACTCCGCGGCGAGAAGAGAGGGACGGGGCAAGCAGAGCTCATTAACATTTAATGCAACCTCGACCAGAACAGGATGATTTTTGCAGAGCTGATTTTGGCAAGTTAAAAAGGGTGTTGTTTTACACTACCATTGAACATTTTTAACGAAAGTATATTATAGGCTTTTCATTAAGATCCTAAAGAATCATATCAACTTGTGGAAAATGAGCATCCGATGACCCCTTTAAGCCACAATTTTAAAAATATATCAAAAAGTAGTTCAGCACAGTTACAAGTGCTTCACTTTTTAAAGTTTTGTTGGGTTTTTAATTATAAAACAATATATTTAAGATACATTGTTTTAAATTAAGACAACCTAAGTTTTCTACACATTTCAACTTCGTGAACTTGAACCAAACTAACTTCATAAATCTACTACGTATCACCCTGTGAGTAAAATAATGACACAAATACATTAAAAATCTTCAAAAAGCTTGACAGCTTTTATTTGTAGGGTGCACACATAATGATTAATAAAACTGCTATTTCATTCTGGTTACGTTGAAGGAATATGTAATAAAACTTTTTTATGTTTTATGCTATATTGTGTATATTATCCTATTGTTGTATTTTCTTGCCCTGGTTTAAATGTGCTTTTCTCTCATTCTGATTCCATGTCATTGTGACATCACAGTCTTGATGATTATGTTACTCTTTGTCTGCTGTGTCACTAATTTCTTAGTACGGCTACAGCAGGCAGCATCTTAAAAACTGAACAGCAGCCAGTGAGGTGTCAAGTTCAAGTTCTTTTCTGCCACAATGTTTATTTACATTAAACATGGAGGTAAGGATCTAAACCATGTATTTAATTTGAAAACGAACTAACTGGTTAAATATCAAAGCAATACATGCATTCTATGTTTAGATCTGACTTAGTAACTGACAAAATGTGCTGAGTACTTAAATTTCTCTATTTGATCTGTTTGTAATGTTTGTGTATTTAGATAATAACCAGTTTCTGGTTAACACCAACTGTCCAACTGTTCTTCTCATGAAGTACATAAAAGTCAGGTTGGGACTTGCTGAGTCAGGTATGTGCAGTTGTCTCAAGGGTATTTTTCTATTATGTGGATAATCAGAAGCATATAATCAATCAAACTGTATTTGTAGTTCTTTTTCAGTTGAACAGAATCTTAAATATGACGTGTTTCGTTCCAGAGTTATGCTTCTGTTATTCAAATTTGAGTGAACATTCAACGTCAAAGAACTTAATTTTGTCACTCTAAGATCTTGTTTACGTGTTTTTCAGTTCCACTTAGCTACTTTCACATTGTTTTTCTGTGTAAACACCCGCTAGACGGACGTGTTTGCAGCGTCTCAAGTTAAAAATACGTTTAACTTAATTCGAGACTTTTATTGTTTTTCCCCAATTATAAACAAAACCGCGTTATATGTAATTGGCCTCTATCTTAAAGTAGCTCAGTAGGGTTGTACTAGACATGCTCTACAGATCTCAGGTCAGAGGAGGTTATTGAGTCCAACGCGCCCCTCAAACCCGACGTGACCTCGGCGCAGGAGGTCACGGATCTCCGGATCTCAGGCGTTAATATTTCACACTCTCTCTTATCACAAACTCCTCCAACGGTGTCTGATAACATCTGTGGCATGTAGTAAGGGACCTTACCTGGGATCGCTGATGGAGAACTCATTACCACTGTCATTAACGCTGTCCTTCTCCCTAATGCGTCTGCTCTTCTGTTCCTGTGCGTGCAAAAATGTCGTAAAGAGACAGTAAACACGTATTGTATGACAGTTTTGACACGTGTTTGAAACAATATCCCTTGAGGTTACTCATCCAAATCTGCGTGTGCCTGTGTTTCAGAGCTTATAGACCTGTGTGATGAACGAGGAGTGCTGAAATTCCTCTTCCTGCCACAGAATTCACAGGAATCAGCTCGTGGACTGCTGAAGGCTAAAGAGTCGTTTATTGTTTGCATTATTAAGTGTAAGTTTATTGATAGGCTTAGCGAAAAGTTCACCTAAAAATAAAAATTCTGTCATTAATTATTCACTTTCATGTCGTTCCAAACCCGTAAGACATTTGGTAATCTTTGGAACACAAATTAAGATATTTTTGATGAAAGATGAGAAGGAGTGGTTAGATAAAGTCCTTATTTGTGATCTCACATGGACTACTTTAACAGTATCCTTACTACCTTTCTGGGCCTTGAACATGGTAGTTGTGTTGCTGTGTATGCAGGGTCAGAAAACTCTCGAATTTCATCAAAAATATCTTACTTTGTGCTCTGACGATGAACAAAGGTCTTACGGGTATGGAACAACATGAAGGTGAGTAATTAATAACAGAATTTTCATTTTTGGGTGAACTACTCCTTTAAGCTAATTGTTTCTATATAGTTTGACAGTAAAGATAAATGCAAGGAATTGATCAAGGGTTTTTAATGTGTGTGTTTACAGGTACATCTGATGGGGCATATACCTCTGTCACATCACTGCTATCCAGCGTTGACTCTGCTCTTTTAGGTAATATTGCATGTACACTGCAAAAATCAATTTTTTCGTAATCAGTTTTGCATTTTTTAAACAAAACTTACTTATGAAGAACAATTTAAAAATATAATTAATAAATTGTATTCAGAAAGTATTTCTAAAAATGCATTTAATCTATAATTAAAATTAAAAATATTATTAAATAATCTAAATATTTTAATACGGTATATATAATATTAGAATTTACTGATAGCAGCTGTGTGTATACACTGCCAGTCAAAAATGTTTGTTTTTTAATGAAGACTCTTCTGCTCACCAAGCCTACATTTATTTAATCCAAAATACAGCAAAAGCAGTCATATTGTAAAATATTTTTACTATGTAAAGTAACTGTTTTCTATTTTAATATTTTTAAATGTAATTTATTCTGTGATCAAAGCTGAATTTTCAGCATCATTACTCCAGTCTTCAGTGTCACATGATCCTTCAGAAATCATTCTAATTATTATTTATTAATTATTATTAATATTATTATCATCATCAATATTTAAAACAGCTGAGTACATTATTTTTTGATAAATAGAAAAATCTAAAGATCTGAAATAAAAAGCTTTTGTAACACACTATACCATTCAAAAGCTTGGAGTCAGTATTTTTTTGTAATAATACTTTTATTTAGCAAGGATGCCTTACATTGATCAAAAGTGATACTTGAGTGATGATAAGTGATGTGATAATAAAGATATTTATAATGCTAAAAAAGTGATGATAATGATATTTATAATGTTACAGAAGATTTCTATTTCAGATAAATGCTGTTCTTCTGAAATTTCTATTCATCAAAGAAACCTGAAAAAATTCTATTCCGCTGTTTTCAACATAATATTAATAATAATAATAATAAATGTGTTTTAGCAGCAAATCAAAATATTTAAATGATTTCTGAAGGATCATGTGACTGGAGTAATGATGCTAAAAATTCAGCTTTGAAATCACAGGAATAAATTACATTTTAAAATATATTCAAATAGAAAAGTAAAAAAAAAAGTAAAAATATTTCAAATTTTTACTGTTTTTGCTTTACTTTTGATCAAATAAATGCAGGCTTGGTAAAAGAGACTTCTTTAAAAACATTAAAAATCTTACTGTTCAAAAACTTTTGCCTGGTATTGTGTGTGTGTGTGTGTGTAATTAATTCTATACCGAATATGTAGTGAATTAATGTTTAGATATTTTTACTGGAAAATCAGGTAAAACAAAGTCATTTTGTTTATGTATTTATATATTTTTTTCTTTTTTTTCTGTATATCTTTCTCAGCTACAATTTAAGGTAAATTGTATGTAGCAGTTGCATTGTATTATATATTATTTTTACACAGTTTGTTAATATATGTGTGTGTGTGTGTGTGTGTGTGTGTTTGTGTGTAACATCTATCTCTTCTAGAGACTCTGCAGACTCAGATTGACAATCTTGAGAAAACTTGTCTGAAGCAGCTTCATATTGTGAAGGCTCGTACGGCTACATCAGAGGAAATCAATGCTCAAGCTTTGTCTACTAAAACCGTATGTCCTTTAGAGCCACATCTGAACCTCTCAGTTCTCTCTTATGTATTTACCTCCTCTCACCTTTTGAGCTACGAAAGAAAAAAGAAGTTATTTACTGCAACAGTGGCCAGAAGACAAATGAGTGACACCATTTCATCCATTATGGGGGGCACTTTGTTGTTTGTCATGTGGTAATATCATTTTACGTGTAACACAATAATCTTGTGTATTGTTTTCATGTGGCAAAGCAGACTAAAAAGCGCAAGAAAGTAACACACGCAAATCCCCCTGATGAAGAAGTCCAGCGCCACACGAGGGACAGGAAGAGCAGGAACTGAACAAACGCCCTCACATCCGAGCATTCAGCGGTCATGCTCATTCTTAATGCTGAGTCCCAGTTTAATTCATTCAAATTACATGTTCATCAAAAATGCTGTAGTGTTTTTTTAAGCTATTTATATTTTTACTTGTTGATTCAGGAAAGTTGCTATTTTATAATATTACATAAAACTCACGGTCTATATCTTCCAGAAGAAGAATGGAAAACAAATAGAAAGGTATTTCCTTAATAAAGCAATGCTTCAATGAAAATGTATGTTCTTTATCTATCTATCTATCTATCTATCTGTCTATCTATCTATCTGTCTGTCTGTCTGTCTATCTGTCTATCTATCTATCTGTCTGTCTGTCTATCTGTCTGACCGTCCATCCGTCCGTCTGTCTGTCCTTATTTCTGTGTCTCTAAAAAAATGTTGGAATTTTCCACTGGTCCCTTGAAATTAAGCAACAGATGAGGTCATCGTCTTGCCTGTGATTGGTTAGTATGAATACCTGTTTGTTACCAAGCTTTTCCCAGCCGGGTGCAAATTGAGAGAGAATCTAAGAAGGAATATTTATAGATTGGTGTGTGTGTGTGCGTGTAGTTACCGAACACACTTTTATGCTTGGATCTATATTTGGTAAGCAATCAACCTGTCTGAATGCTGACGGAGTGGGTGTTAACTGTATTTTTGCAATAAGTTTTATGTCAGAGATGATGATGATGATGTCTCGAAATATAATTCAAGATCAGTATCTTGTTTGTCTCTCTCTCATCCACGCATCTGCAGACTTTCAGCAAAACGTATGTAGGCCCTGCAGGTGCAGGAACTTTATGATGTGTTACTCAGCACATAGATTTTTCCTTTTCAGCATTTCACCAGAGCACAATGTGGGCGGAATGCAGCCATTAGACAGGAACGAGTGGGTGAGATACCGGTTAGTGGTTTTACCGTCTATGGCCATTATAATCTTTCGTGACATCCTATGTTGTACAGCACACATACCTCCTATCTGTTTTTTTCCTTTAAAGCCTTGGTTGTGAAATTTGGAAATGTCAGTTATTCTGGAAGGTGTATATAAAAGGATAGTCATACTGTATGATGAAATTGAATGTGATTGACAGAACTGAAGTGAAACTGCCTTACTGGCCTATATTACAAACTGAAGGCTGCAGCTGTCAACTTGCTTGTGGTCAATGTATAATGCCTCACTTCCTCCTTTGTGAACTTTATCTCTGTGTAGATATTTTTCTATGGCTTTTTGTAGATTTAACTTCTAATTTCTAATTCTCCATCAGTTTCTCAATCAACATGCTCAGATGTTATTGTGTGTATATATGTATACAGGTTTTTAATGACATGTTAATTGAGGGTGCTGGTATAAAACAGAAGTGTCATGATAAATAAGCTTTACTGAAAGTTAAAGCTTCATTATCAAAGTTAAATATACTGTAATCCCAGATGAGAAACTACAATATTTTTATAAATGTTAAAAAGAGCAATAATGCATAAGTGCAGCTATTCAAAGTTGTACAAATTGCCCCCTTGTGGCTGTAATTTAAAGAAACTGCCGTAGCAGTGAAAATAAAAACATATCCTAATTTATTAAAAAATACAGTTTTAGACTTGCATATGTTGATATATTTTTCATTATTACTTGGTCTTTAATTAGAAAAAAAAATGTTTGCTGGTTGTATAGTTTTAACATATTCTTATCTTCAGTGTGTCATTTTTGTAATTTAATTGTCTTCTTCATGGGTCATATTTCAACCCAAAATAAAAATGTAAATTTTGTATAAAAAAAAAATTAAGCCTATTTTTAGGATTTCTTGCATTTTTATAATAATTAATCACATATATAAATTTACGCCTTACTGTAATCATTAAAAACGTTATCCACCGTATTCTTTAACTAGGAAGTTAGCGGGTTGATATTTCCGGTTTATTAGCCGAATTAATAAGAAGAATAACAACGTGCAGTAAAAGGTAAAACTGTTTTCACTACAAACCAGTGTGTTTATAATTATGACAACACATTAAAATAATATGGTAAGACACAGCAATTTTCAATAGCAAGCAGCAAAACGAGCTGTTTTGTACAGCTATAAAAAAGGACGCAGATGCGACCGAAAGCCAGACCTATAAAATTTACAAATGGCCGCGCCCACTCTTACAGCAAAAATAAGGTATGTATATTTAATAATATGCACAAATGTATTTTAATTAATTGTAAAGTACATGTGTAAAATAGCACTGTTTTACATTGCTTGTTTATGCAATTTGTCCCATTGTGTGTATCTAAAGTCTTTTCAAAAGTCTGTTATTCACTGTTAACACAGAAACACAAGTCCCTTCTCCTTGTGGGACAGAGGGTCTTATTTTTTAAGCATTCACTGCACTCTGGGTCACCCTCAGTACTTATGATGCAGTAACTGGCACTTTTGAGGGATCCAGAAGAGTGAGGCAGCTGAATCGACTGCTTGTTTTGCCTCAGATAGAGTAAAAAGAGGCTTGTATTTGTTTACAGTGCACCCTCCATTTAGGAAAATATACTTTGATTAATAAAACAAAGTGTGATTTGTGCCACGTGCTTTAACACAGAGTAAAGAAGTAAAGTATTTGATGTTACACAAACCATTAAATTTCATAAATAATGTTTTTGCTTTAAAGAGACAAGAATGTATTGATATTCATTGCTGTGTGTTGTATCAGATATGCATATGTTTGTTTTTAAAATGTCACTTTTGACAAAACACTGCATTACCGCTTTAATGCAGAGATACAGAAGATGTTGGCGGATATAATATGATGAATATGTTAATTCTAATCAGAGCGTCTTTGCCCTTGAAACCGGAGGAATAATTGGCGCCTAATTACCATAGACACATTCGTGAGTTAAACAGGGCATGTCAGCAAACACTCTTGATTACAAAAGCAGAAACCGTACAACACATTCTGTCCCGTTTGTTATTTTGCTCAGATAATCAAACAGCGATGAAAACCAAAAACAGTATTTGTTATTGTTGCAACCCTCCACCCTCATAAAATATACCAAACATTAATAAAAAAGAATGAGATGACATTTTCAGTGTCCAGGGTCAGATCTAATGCACTTTCACCGTAAAGGTATCACATGTTTCTACATCCAGCGCAAATCCTCTCAGTTTAACGGCACAAAATTGACTGTATTCCAAACACTAAGACCTTTTCCAAAACAAGAGCCCCATTCATTTTGTAGTTTGAGAGATGACGGAATGAGTCCAGACAATGAAGGCCTGAAGGCTTTTGTTAAGTCACTCTGACATGAGGGCAACGGAACTAGAAGACATCACAAGTTGAATAAGCACTTTTGTCATATTTGTTAAGGAGATGCTCTATAATAAAGCATATGAAAAAGCTGACTCACCTTCCCTTAAACAGCCTCGGTTATTGTGTTATATGGTAGTGTTTGCTCTAAATCATCTTTAAATGAAATGTGAGTATATTAGAAAATATTAAAAGGTTACATCATCCTATTGATCTTGATATCCACAACTCATGCTTCAGAAATGCCATGTTTTTTCTGTAAGGCTCTAGGCGTATGAATATGTATGTTTCCTGAGTCACAAAGAACTGTGAACTTTTAGAATAGAACTGTAAATGGTGTAAAGGATGATCCAAATATGGTTTTAATTAATGTTTTACCTATTCATTATTAGCCAATAAAATATTTGATGAGTAGATCTGAGGAAGAATGTAAAATTTAGCTGTTTATGTAGGGATTTATACTCACTGAATGACAAAATTCAGTTAAAAGCAGTGTTTTTTTTAAATCCTGGTATATTTACGGAGGGTACAGCTGTTGTCAGGAAGGGAACAAGCAGGAACGTTGTCCTGGAAGCTCAAAAGGTCCTGTACAATATAGCCTACTCACACTGGCACAGGGGACAGGGCTACACCCATAAAAGTTTGTCCTAAGCCCCATGATTTTAAGCAATGGGCCTGCTGTATTCACTAGCTCCTATAATTGTCTCTTTGTGCATTATTGTGCAATTTTCCAAATGCATTGCTTAAGTGTATTTCAGTTGAGGAAAAAAAATACTAGGCCTTTAGCTGAGACCAAGAATAATTTCTGTTGTATAAAAAAACATGATTTGCATATCAACCCTAATTAGTAGCCTATTCAAGAGTACTAATCTTGAATACTAGATAGTATGCATACTGAGACACGGTGATAGTGGATTATCTTTCCCCCAATCACTAAGATAAAACTCTTTAATGGGGTAATTCACACAAAAATGAAAATTCTGTCATTAATTAATCACTCTCATGTCATTCCAAACCTTTGTTTGTCTTCAGAACACAAATTAAGATATTTTTGATGAAATTCAAAAGCTCTTTGACCCTTCAGAAGAACTGTTGAATGAAGTTGTTTTTTTGAGCACAAAAAGTATTTTCATAGCTTCTTTTTTAAGAAGCTTTTTAAGAACTGTATTTTTTTTAATGGTTGAACCACTGATGTCACATGTAGGCTACTATTTTGGCAATGTTCTAGGTACCTTTTTTGGCCTTGGACCTGGTAGGACCCATTAGCCTTTTTCACACTTCCGTGTTTCTGGCTTCCGGA
This sequence comes from Labeo catla, assembly GCA_012976165.1. Classification (NCBI taxonomy): domain Eukaryota; kingdom Metazoa; phylum Chordata; class Actinopteri; order Cypriniformes; family Cyprinidae; genus Labeo; species Labeo catla. The sequence continues at coordinate 787,965 of VONZ01000107.1, read as the reverse complement.
TTGGCGCTTGCAGGGTAAACGTTTTTCCGGTAACAGCAGCGGCCGTACTGAACAAGAGTAAGTTCGGGAATCAAAGTCTATTTTTACAAAATAGATACTATGATACTATGATATATACCGGTGTTTTACTCTAAAAATAGCAAACATTTATTCAAAAACTTTGTGTCAGCGTCTGGTCATCACAAATACTATGTTTATTTAATTATGAATGTTAGCACTTATAATACAGTACAGTTTTAAGTTTTGCCGTACTGTCTATTTGGTGCTGGCTGTGCATTATGACTCTTCACATCATTTTTTTTCGCGATTAATATTGTTATTATTATTATTATGAAAGTAATATTGTATTTTCTACTTGCTCTCCTTTGCATTATTAACTTTAGGGTGTAAATGTACGTTGCATAATGTGCCCAGGGATATACATAATAAAATAATATAATACTAAATAAGACATGACTCCGATTAATGGCTTTATTCCTTTTGGATCTGGATTACGTTGTTGTATTGAGTTTATGCATCATCCGGACTCAGAATTGTTTCATTTATTCTTGGGGAAATGTGCATTTGGATATAAACGCTGTCATAATTTACCATGATGTAGTGATTCGAGGGAAATGACTGAGTAAATTGAAAAAATACGCTTAAATATACCGGAGATGGAGAACAGAAACTATAGCTGGCGCTATGTTGCGCATATATTATATTGACGAGTACCGGTCTGAGTGCCCATATAAATTACAAACAAGTAAAATGTTGTTTCTTTGTTGATTATATAACAACTTGGAAAGCAGACAAAAAAGAAAAGGTAAAAGGCATTATTTGAGACAAGAGCATATTAATATAATAGGCACAGACCTGTAGCGGAACTGACTTTACCCTGCGCTGACGTCACTTCCGATTTTTGTGAAAAAGGCTAATTGCTGCCTGTAGAGGGTCAGAAAGCTTTTCATCAGAAATATGTTAATTTGTGTTCCGAAGACAAACAAAGGTCTTACGGGTTTGGAACGACAAGAGTGTGAGTAATTAATGACAGTATTTTCATTTTGGGGTGAACTGTTTCTTTAAGGTTCTTTATAATAGTGCTTAGATTACCATAGTACAGAATATAAAGCTTCAAATGATTTTCAAACACTTTATTTGTTGTTCATCTGAACGTCTATCACAATTTTTGGTCGAGTGAAATAACGTCCAAATAATTCATTCAAAACAAGCTATAAGTTAACCTCACAGACAGTGCAGTTGTCAGGTCGCGTTGCGTCATGAAAGTGGGCGGGCTTAACGTACTTAACAGACAGGTACTTTTCCACCACATGACAGCGCTCATTGGCTCGGATGTCGGACAAACGCAGCCGTCGCAGCACTAAAAATTGATTGGTCTGCGCCCCTCTTTTATACCCGCCCCCCTAGCGCGCTGATTGGACGCCATCAGTGTGGAAGTGTCAGTCAACAGTTTTTTCGCCCAGTGACACTGCAGCTATATGTCCGGACATGTAGATCTCATAGCGGCTTGGCCTTTGTTAGCGAGTCGGTAAGAAGAACCAAGAAAGCCAGAGGAGCTGCATTCATGCACTTACAGGGAGGAAAATGATCATCTGCACGAAAAACATGGATTATCGCCTTGGAACCCAGTGCCAGTTTGTTCAAAATCAGGTACGTTAACGTAGATGACTGAAGTGAAGATAATAACCGTAAACCGTAGCTTTATCTAGACTCTTGCTGGGAAGTTTCAAAGTTGACAGTTCATCCACTTATCTAAAGCATCGACTCTTTAATGTCGTTCATTCATTCAGGTTAAAACACTTCTCAAATTTGTCACTATTTTGAATACATATTCAAAAGTGCTTTTTTGAAATAAAAGACTCGTCGACATAAGTAATATCCGTTATTTTCAAACACGATTGATTGATTGGTTTATATGCAGAATCAGTCCGTTTTAGATTTGTCTGTTGTATTGTTAGTCCACTTTTCAAAGGTTTCGGCTTTTAAACGCCAAACCGTTGTCAATTATTTATTGTTCCTAAAATGAACTTAATTTTTTGACTAGACAAATGTTGTCACTATGTACATCTGCAATCTTACAGTTAATTTTACTTGGACTTAACAACGTTTGTGCTGCAATATATCTGTCATTCAACAATAGATATAATAAAGACATATTATAATAAGACAATAGTAATCCTATGACAGTTTGTTTTGTATTTTATGGAACTAAAAGCTGTGCAAATCCATTGCATTCATGACAAAGAGTAAGTAAGCTATGTAAGCCTCTTTGTCGTGCATATGCTTAGTTCATACTTAAATTGGGTTTAGATGGCCATTGTTTCATATTGCAACTATTGCGTGGACTAATCATAAAAATGTGCATTTGAAAAACCTGATGTTGAATATCCCAAGTATTAAGACTGCAGTCTGAAATCTTAAAAGCCGTTGGTGCAGATTAAACCATGGTTATGGGTTAATGATCTGAACCTACATGAAAATAAGCCTTTTTATCGATGCTGGCATGTTGAAGTTTTTAGGTTTTACACTCTCAATCATGTCTGAGCTCTTTGTTGAGTTGTTTGTAAGATGAATCTCCTGTTTTATACACGAAGACAACTGATTTAGTATCTTCAGGTCGTATCGACAGCAACATTAATTTCAACTCGTTATATTTCTATTTTTATCTTGAAGTACATTCTTTTATCAAATGATTGCGTATAAGCTTTTGTAGAAATGAAAATGTCGTAGTGTAATTCTTTCGCAGTTCATGTCGCGAACACAAAGCCCTTTGTAGTTTCAATCATAAGCCGTGACACGACACTCTGCAAGACTCTAAGGGAAAATGTGACGTTTATTAACATTTCTTCATGCTTGCGTTTTTAATCTTATTGTGTGAGTGTTTTGTCTCTCTTCCATTTGTATGATGTGATGCTGATGTACTGCCAATCAAAGTTGTTTTTCTCCCATTCGCCTGCAGTACCTCCTCCTGTTGAGATGGCGCTGCTCCGCATACAGGAGAACAATAGAGGAATGTGTCATTTAAACATTTCTCAGAAATATGCTCTCATTTTCCAGGCCATAAAAATCCCCCAGGCTCGTACTTGGATTGTTAATCTTACAAACTCGTTCTCTTTTTCCTCAACTAACCACTAGTTCATCTGTAAAAGATGAATTGTAGGTGAGAATGTCTGTAGGTGAGAAGTATTATAATGGCATAGTACGTGTTTCAAAACTCACTGATGTGTTTCACATAGAGAGCATTGACTGTGCTGCTTTTGTCAGAACACTAGTTTAAAAACATGTAATGCAACAGCAGTCCATTATTTAGCTTATGACACGCACATATAGATATAGCTGACATATAGCATAGCTGACCATGATTCACTTCTGGATATGAAGACCACAAAACGCAAAGATGGCAAAATAACAGACATAACTGATTTCACCAGCAAACTTGGACTTTCCAAGAGGAAATGTGATTCATCAATAATCTGTCTTCATCTCACCGTCCGTCATATGCAAGCTGCTGAATGTATGTCACACTGTCTGCTTATGTAAATGTCAATCTTCCTGGTCGCCTGTCTGCATCCATATGCGGCTTGCCTTGTTTGTCTGTTTGTGTGTTTCTGTGTGTGTGTGTGTGTTTGCTGCCGGCCTTATTTCAGTCCAACCCCCAGTGAGGTGCAGCTGGCTGTTTTGTTCGTCCTGGCTTCCAGGTTGGCAAGCCAAAATAGTGTTTCCTTTGTAGAGAGCGAGAAAGATGGGGTTTGTGCAACAGCAGTTGGGACATTTGCGCATGTCAAGGACTGAGCCCTCCAGGCCTTCTGAGAATGCAGATTGAATATCGCATCTTGCTCTTATTCTGGACTCGGGCCCTGAACTGAAGCCCCCTGTCATTTAGAGACTCATGTTTAGACCGTCCTCAAATGACAAAAAGATAAGCAGTGGGCTTATGTTCATCTGTTTTATTTAAGTGGTGATATGTCGCACAATTAAAGGGATCATTCATTCAAAAATAACATTTTTGGAGTCATTTACTCATGTAATTTCAAACCTGTATGACTTACGTTCTTCTGCAAAACAAAAAATGTGATATTTTGGGTTTGGAATGAACTGAGGGTGAGAAAATGTAGACAGAATTAAATTTTTTGGTGAACTATCGCTTTAAGGCCTTTAACTTACCGTTTAGATTTTTTTTTTTTTTATTTGACCAGCCAGTATAAGCACATGAACGCATTCAAATCTCAATGCAAGAGTTCATGCAAATGTATTCAAATCTGAACACTGTTTTGTTTGTTCATGGAGTGATCTTGCACTTTTTTTTGTATCTCCAATATCTCACACAGATGCTGCTTTAGCATGTTTTAATCAAACAAATAACTAAATTATTATGTAAAGGCCATGTTTGCTTTCATTGTTCACGGAAACAGGAATTACGATTGCCGAAAGTGGCACCTTTACCCAATAAACAAGATTTCAGCTGAATTTGAGGGACTCGCCAAGAGGATATGAGACTGACTTCCTGTTTCGTGTTGACTGTTGGTAAAGACATGTCGGTGCATGTTGCCGGTGCTGATGAGGCATCCTGTATTGACAAAAAAAAATCGCCCCAGGTTTCAAAATAACCTTATACTGTTATTTATGAACTTTATACCCTATCTGACACATTTAACCACCATTGCAGCTTGGTATACATACGAAAAAGTCGGTTGACAGCATCTGCTGCAGCGTTTCATCGGACCGCTCCTGTGTGGGTGTGTGAGCGTCTCTCAGCCTCTCATATGACTTGCATTAGTCTCTAATTTCCCTCTGAAGTTTCATTAGTAGTTAATTGCGAGTTGTTTTGTCTCGTTCCAGGGATACAGACTCCCCCTTGCGATTTGCTGCGGCTGCCGATATGAAATGAACACTGTATCGAACCATGATAGCATGTTGAATATATCTGTATTTGCTGTTGCCTGTTTTTCTGGGTCACCGCTGAGGAGTTTTGGGCTCTGAGACATGTGATCTGTTTACCAGGGAAAGTGCACTTGTACTGGCGTCCCAATGGAGAGTACTGTTTGAACTGTTGTATGAGGCTGACCTCAACATCTTAGTCTTGTTTAACTGTTTGTTCCTGTGTGGCTTGTGCTTTATTGCTAATATGGCTCTTGGTTGACCGTATTTTCACTTCTATATTCTCAGAGCTTGCTTATGTTTATGGCATCTAAACAGTAGTTGCATCCCAATTCATGTACTAATGCACCGCTAGCAGTCAAAAGTTTTTGAACAGTACGATTTTTAATGTTTTTTTTTTTTTTAAAAGAAGTCTCTTTTGCTCACCAAGCCTGCATTTATTTGATCCAAAGTACAAAAAAAACTGTAAAATTTTGAAATATTTGTACTCTTTAAAGTAGAAAGTTTTCTATTTGAATATGTTTTAAAATGTAATTTATTCCTGTGATTAAAGCTAAATTTTCAGTATCATTATTCCAGTCTTCAGTGTCACATGATCCTTCAGAAATCATTCTAATATGCTGATTTGCTATTATTATTATTATTATTATTAGCAATATTTAAAACATTTTTTTTGGAAAGATATTATAGAAACTTTTATAAGGACGTTAGCAAGGATGCTTAAAAAATTTATTAAAAGTGCTGATAAAGACATTTAAAATGTTACAGAAGATTTCTATTTCAGATGAATGCTGTTTATCTGAACTTTCTATTCAAAGAAACCTGAGAAAAGTTGTACTCAGCTGTGTTTTCAACATAGTGATAATAATAATAATGATAATAATAATGTTAATAATGTTTTTTTTTTTTTAAACAGCAAAGCAGAATATGATTTCTGAAGGAACATGTGACTGGAGTAATAATGCAAAAAAGGAGCTTTGAAATCACAGAAATAAATTACATTTTGAAATATATTCAAATAGAAAACAGTTATTTTAAATAGTAAAAAAAAAAATCAAAATTTTACAGTTTTTGCTGTACTTTGGATCAAATAAATGCAAGCTTGGTGAGCAGAAGAGACTTCTTTAAAAAAAAAAAACATTAACCTTACTGTTCAAAAACGTTTGACTGGTATTGTGTGTGTGTGTGTGTGTGTGTGTGTGTGTACACTTGGATATCGTTAGTAAGTTTTACAGACAGTACCAAAGAAATGGCAAGTAACACATACAGTTAAACATGAAATTTTAAAGTAGAAGGCCTGAAATAGTATTTTCTTGTAATCTCAGTAATCTTTGTTTTATTTGAAAAATCCTTTATTACAATAGTATGTTAACACTGGAGATTCCAGAAAGAAAAAGTGTACATAAAATACCTGAATGATGCACATAATTACCAAAAAAATGAAGTATGGAATGTTGAACATTTCATGCACTTAACTATTGCAGCTTTTCTTTATGTAACACACGGGGGGTGGGCTATTAGACTCCAGTGTTGATGACAAAATAACTTTTTAAAGTTCATATATTACACTAAAAATGCTGGGTACAATACTGACAAACCCAGTGACTAGGTTGTTTTGACCCAGCCATTGGGTTAAATGTTTAACCCAGCTTTCTGGGTAGTTTTATTTAACTAAAGTATTGTTTAAAAATTACTATACGGCTGGCTTAAGATGAAGCCAAAATAGGTTGTAAATTAAAAATCAAGACACATAATTACTAGAAGAATCAGCAAAAATCAAAAGGTGAACATTTATTAATAAGCAATTTTAAAAATTTTATTTAATTGTTATTTATGCAGCTTATTAATGAATGTTCATTTATGGAACATATTAATAAATGTTCATTTCCAACCCATTTTGGGTTCATTTTAAGCAAGAGTTAAGTTAAATTAAACTACCCAGTGGTTGGGTTAAACATTTAACCCAGCATTTTTTTTGGAGTGTAGCTAGTAGAGTTATGCAAAAATAGATCTTGATAGGCATTTGATCTGGAGTATCATAATGCCAGGCTTTCTAGGTAACTGTAATGTTAGTCCATGCTGCTTTGTATGGCATGCTTTGCTTGCCCATGTTTCGCAAGCCTCGACTCTGTTGAATGACAAGACACCTGTATCTCGGGCAGAAATATATCGCAGCTTTCAGCGCCGCCTTGACACAGATTTTTTTTTTTCCCTTGACAGAAGAGAGTGTCTTAGATTCTTTTTTGTTTGTTTGTTTTTTTTTTTTCAAGTTGCCTCTCAAAATGAGTCATCATCAACCATAGTATATATATATTTTTAAATGACTTTTTATTAAATGTTAGGAAGTTTCAGGCATTTAAATACCTCAGTAAACATAGGTTAGGCTGACACATTTTCCAGTAGAAGACAAACCGCTGTTTGCACCTCAATTCAGAACGTTGGAAATGCATGTTAAGAAGCAAATATTGACTGACGGTTTAGTCTAGTGTTTAAGCTTGTACCCTTTCATGAACATTTACTTGATGAACCTGTCTGGAGAAATGTTGCTGACTTCCCACATAATTGAAACACAGTCATCTTTGTTATTTCGTGGTGTCGTTTGCACAGGAATGGCGTTTCTTTCTTATCTATGCATGTGCTATCTCAGCTGTCTTCTAGATCTATTTATAACACTCTCCTTCCTGTCAAGCACTGTATGAAAAGCTGGGACTGGACTACCAGTGCATAGGCACTGGGTGTAATTTATTACCCACATATTGTCCCCAACATTCAGCATTGAAGGTAACAATATCAGTGATTTTAAGTGGTGTTTGGTAGACACAATGTATATAGTGACTCAAAGGGATTGTAGGCACAGTACATGTCGTGCTATCAGTGTAAATCTTCAGTACTGTCAGGAAGAGTTATGGCCCAGAGCTGTTTTGGCCACGGCTCTCAGTTGTCTCCCGTAACTATGTAAAAAGATTTCAGTCAATACGTGACCACGTTCATGTTTGCGTTCAGTCATCCTCCCCCCAGAAAGTGTAACCGACCCCCTCATCGCCATGACTAATTCCATACAGACCCGCGGAGCAGCGGTTCACTCGAAGGAAGTACGGAGGCCACCCTCTCACGGTCAAAGACTATGACCGACCTGATAGGTGATAAATCTATATTTATTGGGAAACAATCCACAATATCAGTAATGAACTTGAGAAATTAATATTTAGCCTACATCTAGATGATCAGTTTAGTGTCACTAGAAAGTCTTTGGGTGAATGAGCGGCACTGTTTTGTCATGGTGTTTTCAGCATCTGTCATCTCACTATGAGGACAGTTCACATGAAAATCATCTGCAGAGCTGAATGAGATTCACTTAACCAACATTTTGCCACAAAAACTGTTTGAATGAGTCAAAATTATAGATTTTTCTTTTATGCCAAAAATCATTAGCATATTATAGGAGGAAAAAAAAATCTAAAAACTGAGAAAAATCACCTTTAAAGTTGTCCAAATGAAGTTCTTAGCAATGCATACTACAAATCAATAATTATGTTTTGATATTTATAGTAGGGAATTTACAAAATGTCTGGAACATGACCTTTAATTAAAGGAGAACTCCACTTCCAGAACAACAATTCACAAATAATTTACTCACTCCCCTCGTGAAGAAATTATGGTTTTCGAGGAAAGCATTTCAGGATTTTTCTCCATATAATGGACTTCATTGGTGCCCTGAATTTGAACTTCCAAATTGTAGTTTAAATGCAGCTTCAAAAGGCTCTAAACGATCCCAGCTGAGGAAGAACGGTCTTATCTAGGGAAACGATTTTTTCTTTTTTCCCGCAAAATAAAAATTTGTTTACTTTTTTAAATAACTTTACTTTTTTAAAAAAACTTTTTAAACCATAATTTCTTTATGACTGAAGACAGAAAGACATGAACATCTTCAAGGCGGTGAGTAAATTATTTGTAAATTGTTGTTCTGGAAGTGGACTTCTCCTTTAATTAAAGGTCATGTTCCACTAAGACATTTTGTAAATATCCTACTGTAAATACATAACTTAATTATTGATTAGTAGTATGTATTGTTAAGAACTATTTTTTATTTTTCTCAATATTTAGATTTATTTATTCGTTGTTATTATTTTTTTTTTTTTTGGCACACTCAGATTCCAGATTTTCAAATATTGTCCTGTCCTAACAGACCATACATCAATAAAAAGATCAATTTAAAAAAAATTGACCCTTATGACTGGTTTTGTGGTCCAGGGTCACATTTTACTTGAGAAAAGCTATCGTCAAAAACTGAAACTCAAAGATCTTCGACAAACTGAACCTTCTGTAATAGTTGCATATGAGTCCCTCAGTTGTCCTCAGTGTGAAAAGATGGATCTCAAAATCATACAGTCATTATTGAAAAGGGTTAAAATACACACAAATGCTGTCAAAAAATACACAAAAATTTGTGGGACCTGAAGGATTTTTCATCAGTTTAACTGTTCAGGACAAACAAGGGACTCATGAACAACTATCTCTAAACAAAAAAAAAAACACAGCTGTGGATCATTTAGGTAACAACACAGTATTAGAAATCAAGTGTATGTAAACTTTTGAACAGGTCAGTACTACATAAAAAATAACATGCATTTTGTATGATACCTCTTATTTTGGTAAAATAATGAACATTTGGTGTATGTTAACTTCTGGTTTCAACTGTACATGAGGAAAGCATTTCCTTCCACATTAATAATAAATAAATATTGTGGTTAAAAATATTGAATGATATCGAAATAATATTGTGATACTATTTTGCCTATATTGCACGGCACTAGCCTAGACCCACTGTAGTTTAATTGCTGTTAGTTAATCAAAAATGTACCATTATTGTGTCAAAATGTACTTTTAAACCTTTAAAAGGGCATTCAAAATGCGTCGAACTAGCAAAACATGACGTATTTCTGTGTGGAATTGTGAAATAACTAAGTAGTTTCAAAACGGATAATGCAACTTCAGCTTGGTGCACAATTATGAAAACATTCTTTGTCTAGAATCTTATGCATTGACGATTTTTTTTTTTGCTCTGCTTCTGTTTGCTTCAGTTGTTTTCTCGCTACTCTCCAATCTCCCATTTCTTCTGCTGCTCACTCTCTCTGTGAGGAGCTCAAACAGGAGGGGAGTGGGCAGGATTTCCATAATCCCACAGTCAGACACAAAGCAGGCCAAAGGCGCAGGCACAAGGCCTCGGTTGGCCTTCACAGTCAGCATTTAAAAACACAAAGACATGAATCAGCAGATCTCCTCAAAACCAGTCAAACAAGGACACCAGGATGTCATATTTGCCATTTTCACATTGATTTCCTTTCCTCAAATTGTCTAAAATACTCTCCTATGCTAAATACAGATGATTGAAGCACAACTCCCAAGTTGTGCCTGTGATTATACATGGGTATGGTGTCCGTTGCTGTTTTTATAATCTGTATGTATTTTAAGCATCTTGCGGTGTGAAAGTGGGAGATTGAGGTCGACAGACGTCTGTCTGGTCTGGCCAAAACAGCAATGGGTCACTGTTAGTGTGGAATGTCTATTACTGTACCTCGATACCCGCAGGACCCGTGGCAGACGCCGTGTTTGTTTGCTACTGTTCCTTTACTTCTTTTTTATGCTGGGAACTATTTGAGGAATGTGGTAAACACCAGTGAATGGTATTTTAAGGCAATTCCTTTAAGATCAACCTAAAATAAAACGCATTCTGAATGAGTATTTTTTTTTTTTTTTAATTCACTAAATGCACTGAATCTCCCTTTTGTTTGTCAGTTTCTCACTGCTGTGTTTTATTCTTTTTGGCAGGTGATGGTGAACTCTGAGAAAGACCGTGCCTCTCTCTTGTGTATGAAGGCTCTGGCCAACAGGGGGCGTCTGGACTCGGTGTCTCAGCAGATGGCCTCTCACCCACAGTATCTGGAGAGCTTCCTGCGCACACAGCACTACATCCTCTATATGGATGGCCCATTGCCCCTGCACTACCGCCACTACATTGCCATCATGGTATGAGCAAGCTTAAACATGCTTTACATGTTTAATCTCAAATAATATGTCAGGTTAACTGATAAATGTATTTGTGTTTTTTAGGCTGCGGCACGGCATCACTGTAGGTACCTGGTGTCTCTGCACTCAGCTCAGTTTCTGCACGTGGACGGAGACCCGTTATGGCTTCAGGGGTTGGAGGCCGCACCCCCTCGTCTACGGCACCTCGATCACATCAACAAGGTCCTGGCCCATCAGCCTTGGCTCACGGCACGCTCGCATATTCAGGCTCTGCTGAAGACGGGAGAGCAGTGCTGGTCTCTGGCTGAGCTTGTTCAGGCCGTGGTTCTGCTGGCCCACTGTCACTCCCTTTGCAGTTTTGTTTTCGGTTCTGGTTCGGACTCAGACTCCATTCCCACTCCCAGAGTGCATCACGGCACGCCCCCCGGCTACTGTCTCTGTGACGCTGCCAATGGCAACACGGCCTTATTGCCACCGCCTGCTGGACCCACAGAGAAGGCGCCGCGACGAAGGGTATGGATGAGCATTCACAATAGTTTCGGTTGTTAAAGGAAGTTTTGATTTGGAATTAGGTTTATTTAAGCAAAGAAACTGCACGTGTTTAAAGGATAAATTCACCTCTGGAATAAAAAATTCCTGATAATTTACTCACCCCTATGTCATCCAAGATGTTAATGTCTTTCTTTCTTTAGTTGTAAAAGAAATTAAGGTTTTTGAGGGAAAACATGCCAGGGTTTTTCTCCATATAGTGGACTTTAATGGTGCCCAACGGGTTGAAGGTCCAAATTGCAGGTTCAACACAGCTACAAAGGGTTCTACACGATCCCAGCCGAGGGATAAGGGTCTTATCTAGTGAAACGATCAGGCGTTTTCTTAAAAAAATAAAAATTTGCATACTTTTCAATCAAAAGTGCTCGTTTTCCACTAGCTTGACTTCACACATTACGTAGCCATGTTAGAAAGGTCACATGTGACGTAGGTGGAAGTACCGACCCAGTGTTTACAAAGTTAGACCCTTTATAAAAAAAAAAAAGGTAAAACAACTAGGGCTGCCCCCCTAATAGTCAACTAAACGTAAGTCGATGAGAAGAGGCTTGGTCAACCAAAAATTTATTAGTCGCTTAGTTGCAGAAAAAAAAAAATTCACAGGAAGTGGCAAAGTCTCGCAATCCGTGATGAACAGATTATTATCAGACAGTCTATGTGGTAATATAGTACATCAGACAGGACATCCAAACGCTCACCTATCACTCATTGACCTCAATATGGCTTTTCATCTGAAACATGTATGTAGCAACTTTAAAAGGCTGCTCTGATCTAATCTAATGTTAACCTAGAAAAATGTGTGCTAGTAAAGTGACTGTGCGGAGTGTGGAAGCTGAATAGTAGCTTGCTAACTGCATGACAGATGGAGGCGCTGGTGTGTTCACTTGCTCTTAAAATACTGTCATTTTTGGTCATATAGATGAAAGTAATACATATTTTGAATCTGTAAAGACGTTTATTTGTGTGCACTCACAATAACAACGAAACCTTGTGCTTTTGTAAAATAATGAAAGCAGACAGGATGACGGGGTTCTATGATTCATAATCATTACAGTATATCTGCTGGTGCACTGCAATTAAAGGCTCATTGTAGGCAATTTAAGGCTCATTATAATGATTTATATGGTTTATTAATAAATGAATGACTAATATTCGACTAATGCTTATAGTGAACGACTACTAAGTCGACCAGAAAAATCTTTAGTCAAGAGCAGCCCTAAAAGCAACGATGTTGGAAGATTTTGAGGTTGGAGAAGAAAATAAGATGTAGATTTTCACCCTTTTTGAAATACACAGACAAGTAGCTAGCTTTGCGTGAATGTATGTATATGATTATGTAACGTGTGAAGTCAAGACGAGCATTTGTGGTTAAAAAGTATATGCATTTGTATATTTTTTTTTAGAAAATGACCAATCATTTCACTAGATAAGACCCTTATTCCTAATTTGGGATTGTGTAGAGATCTTTGAAGCTGCACTGAAACTACAATTTGGACCTTCAACCCATTGGCTCCCATTGAAGTACACTATATGGAGAAAAAACCTGGAATGTTTTCCTCAAAAACCTTAATTTCTTTTTGACTGAAGAAAGAAAGACATCAACATCTTGGATGACATGGGGGTAAGTAAATTATCCAAATAAAGGCATAAATCACAAGCACAGTCTTCCTGCTCTTCTGTAATTTTCATAATAGGCTGGCTTTGATCATGGTGATATCCCTTGAATACTTGGGAATTGAGATGAAGCTATCAGCACTGTAGAAAGGCTGTTATCATTATTTGTTTTTTAATTGAAATAACAGCTTGGTACTTGAGTAACAATATTTCTGACATCCCTAGTACAGCAGTGTGCAAACATTGTGAAGTCAGTTATAACCTGCATTGTTGTCTCTTTTTTTCAGTCCTTAGACTCCAGCTGTGAAGTCGCTTACCTTCGAGAACAAATTCAAAAATCACAGGAGGAGATTAAGGAAAGAAAAGCAGACCGACTCCATTTGCAGACACTCCTACATGCAGGTAATATGTTGCTCGTCAGTCTAAAGCCTAAAGTCTGTCATGCAACCAATGTGTGTATGTTTCCCAATGCTGCTGTAAACAGGATGTGTAATTTTGGATTGGGATGAGTGTTTAGAGAGTTATTTTTACACAAGGGCCTTTTCTTGTGTATATATCGCTCCCTCATGGACCCTCTTTCGTAACCTGCTTTTCTCTTATTCAAATGCAACTCCATATTAGATGTGGAGGAGGAGGACGAGGCGATGTTCTCCGCAGACCCCTCCCGCTTTGTCACAGACCCAGAATTCGGCTACCAGGAATTCGCCAGACGGGAGGAGGACCATTTCCAAGTATTCCGGGTGCAGGTGGGGACGGAGACTTTGCATTGGGTGTCACCTACCAAAAGTAGTAGCATTAAAGGGTACTAAGGGTCAGAATTACAGCTCATGGCCTTCCTTCTCAAGACTGTCAGCACTTAATGTTACTCTCGAAACCTTAAATGGAAGGTTTGTGTCACTGACGAGCTCTCTCAAATGGCAGTTTCATTCAAGTAGGCTTGCTACATTTGATTTGAATGGGAGTTGTATACAACTCCTATAGTTAAAAATAGTTTTTTCATCCCAACTTCTAGAGAAAGAAAGATGAATACTTTTATTCAGACCCAAATTAAGAGTACAGACTTTTATATTGTTACAAAAATAATTTCAAATAAATGCTGTACTTTTGAATTTTCAATTATTGAAAAAATAAAGAACTTGATGATGATTTTTTTTTTTACTTTTTTTAAGCTGCAAATCAGCATATTAGAATGATTTCTGAAGGATCATGTAACACTGAAGACTGGAGTAATGATGCTGAAAATTCAGCTTTGCATCACAGGAATAAATTACATTTTACAGTATATTCAAACAGAAAATAGTTCTTTTAAATTATAATATTTTTTCACAGTTTTTACTACCTTTTTTTAATCAAATAAATGCAGCCATGGTGAGCATAAAAGACTTCCGACCCCAAACCTCTGAACGGTAGTTTATATGTGAAAACATAAAAACATTCCACTTAAAACCTGTTTGTCTAAGGGGAAGTGTTTGTTGAAACCAGTTTGAAATGGTCATTTATTTATGCAAATCTGTTTGATGCAGAGATTATGCACTTTTAAAAGTCTTTAAAATACTGTAAAAATGTAGCGTTATGGATGCTTGATTTATTTGTCTTTCTGTACAGGACTATTCGTGGGAGGATCACGGCTTCTCGTTGGTGAACAGGCTCTACTCTGATATAGGGCACTTGTTAGACGAGCGATTCCGCAATGTGGCCTCCCTCCCTTTCCCACACAGCCCCGATCTCAAACGCGCCATCTGGAATTACATTCATTGTATATATGGAATTAGGTACCTTTGTTTTTTTACACTTTGCATTTTGGCACTAGTTTGCATTTATCATGCAAAAGAAACATGCAATAAATCTAATGGCAAGCTTTCAACTCCACACTCACACCTTGCGACTCATCAGCTAAAAATGAACACTAACATTGACACATTTGCCCTCAGATACGACGATTATGACTATGGCGAAGTCAACCGGTTACTGGAGCGTGGACTGAAACTTTATATTAAAGCTGTGGCCTGCTATCCTGACTCCAGCAAGACCCCTCTATGCCCACTTTCCTGGGCCCCTGTCAAAGCTTCAGAGAAGGTGATCATAAAACCTAATGTATCATATTTGATCTTGATATGTGAGTAGTTTGATATGAGCTTCATTTTATTCTATCATATTAAATGAGCTATAAAAGCCTGACGTATCAAATAAAAAAAAGTAATATTTTATAAACAATTTTTAAAAAAATATTTATTAAACTTGCATTTAATTATCAAATAAAATGATTTTTGTACGATTTTTCACCACCAGTCAAAAGTTTTTGAACAGTAAGATTGTTTTTTTTTTTTTGTTTTTTTTTAAAGAAGTCTCTCCTGCTCACCAAGCCTACATTTATTTGATCCAAAGTACAGTAAAAACAGTACAAATTGTGAAAGTTTTCTATTTGAAAATATTTAAAAATGTAATTTATTCCTGTAATTTCAAAGCTGAATTTTTAGCATCATTACTCCAGTCACATGATCCTTTAGAAATCATTCTAATATTCTGATTTGCTGCTCAGAAAAACATTTATTATTATAATTGTGTTGAAAATAGCAGAGTAGATTTTTTTTTTTCAGGTTTCTTTGATTAATAGAAAGTTCAGAAGAACAGCATTTATCTGAAACAGAAATCTTTTGTAACATTATCTTTGTCACTTTTGATCTTTAAAGCATCCTTGGTAAATAAAAGTATTAATTTTTATAATTTCTTTAAAAAGAAATTACACTGACTCCAAGCTTTTGAATGGTATTCTGTATAATGTTACTTTTTATTTTTAACCTATTTTTTTATGTTTTCAACTGTTTTAAATATTGATTATAATAATAATAAAAAATGACTCTTGAAATTAGCTTATTAGAATGATTTCTGAAGTATCATGTGACACTGAAGACTGGAGTAATGATGCTGAAAATTCAGTTTTGATCCCAAGAATAAACTGCATTTTAAAATATATTAAAATAGAAAGCAGTTATTTTAAATAGTAAAAATATTTCAGATATTTTCAGATATTTCAATACTTTGGATCAACTAAATGCAAGCTTGGTGAGCAGAAGAGAGTTCTTTAAAAAACATCAAAAATCTTACTGTTCAAAAACTTTTGACTGGTAGTGTACCACATACTTAAAATGACTGTATTATATATCATACATGTTTTAAAACAAATCTTTGTCATTTTGTCTTTTAGGTTCATGTAAATTTGTTAGTGATGGAGGCACGTCTGCAGGCCGAGCTGCTGTACGCTCTCAGAGCCATCACTCAATACATGATCGCGTAGGACACGAGCGTTCGTCGTCGCAGAGGGACATGGTACAACAAAAGTCAAGGCAAAGAAATACAAGCAGAGACTTAGTTTCTCCGTCTCTGTATTTGTTGTCTCTGAGTTTACTGGTGTGACACAAGGTACTGCTGTGAAACGTTTCTTTGCCAAAGGTGAAACTTTAAAAGAAAAAAAAAAAAAAGGTGCAAAGCAATCGCTCTCACCCCTACTGTTATTTTGCATGTGTTTCTCCTACTCCTCAGTTTTGTCTCTGTATTTGTCCTTCTTTTTCTACCTTTTTTTTAGTATCTTTATCCCAAATGGTTAATGTGCAATTATTTTTATTTACTTGTTGTTGTTATTAATATTCTCCCATTTGTTTGGTTTGTTTGTTTGTTTGTTTTTTTTGCTGTTGCTATTCAATTGAGTGAGAGGAAAAAGTGTCCAACTGTCCATTTCCAAGGTATCAAAATCTGGAAAGGTCACAGCCAATTTAAGTCACTGTTTACAGAAAATGAGTGAATGGACAAACACGGCTTCCAGATATTTCATTTTTTTTGAATGTGGAATAGGGAGACCAGAGCAAAATATAACAAAAAATGGTAAGAGAAGGTTCAACGGCTGTAACTTTTTTCTTTTTAAATTAGCACTTTTAAAACAGTATCTATCTATCTCAATAAGCTTTCAGCTGTGGCTCATCTACGTACTGTTTTCGCTCATTTAGATCGATTAGCATTGATGTTTTTTTTTCCAAAATCTTCCACATGCTCTCTTCTCTGCGTGGGTGCTACAAGCGATTAAAATGGGTACATTTATAGGATCCATAATTATAGTCCGATTCATCTCAGTAGGCATCTAAACAGCTTTACAATGTGAAGATCTGAATTTGACGGGTTCAGAGCAGTTAAAGGAATCGCTTTTTGCTAAACTACTTTTCTTTGTGGTAGTGTTCTCAGTGTTTCTTAGGGCGGACGGTCAGTTTTACCTGCTCTGTACGAACTGGCCAAATTAACACAGTATGTATTTGAACTTCGGCTAATTTGGAAAACAGTCACTGAAGTGATTCTGATAGGACCAGCATTTAGCGTTTAGGTTAATGTTGTGCTGGCGTCTCCAGTGAAGACATTTGCATCAGCAACAATTAGGACTTGTTTTAAACTATTTTACCATGTAAAAGTCACCTTGTGTGTGAGAAGGAGCTCAGAATAAGCTTAAAATGTGATGATTTTTTTTTTTTAAATGTCGACACGCTGGTTTAGATCAAATGAAGGACTTTTGGCAGATTTGTGGTCAGCCTGTCGCTATCCTTCCGGTAACTGACCTGCACAAAATTGTAATTTTTTTTTTTTTTTGGTTTTGCACTGAACCTTTTGCACAAAACCCTACAAGTGTGGTTGTAGCTGGCAGCTGTCATTGTTACAAACTGCTTGGAGGGAAAGCCCCTCTGATGCCATGAATATGTCATATATTCAATGTCCAGTTTTGTTGACAAGGCCAAAAACTTGTACTGTGTTAAACTCTCATCAGTTTTGGTACCTAATTACAGTTGGCAGAATGACTTGGGCAACACCTATGGTTGATTTGTGTGTTTATTTTTAAACATTGCATTACTTCTGTTCCTGTTTATGTGTCTTGTCATTTTGAGGGCTGTTGATGTCTGTTTTGCTCTTGTCTGAAATGTTTGGATTGAGAAACCAAGGTATGTAAATCAGCAGAAATGTGTATAGGAGCCGCAGTCTGTGCCTTTTGACTACTGATGAGTCACGGCTCATCAGTATGGCTAAACTGGACTCAGAGCTAAGCCTCCATGCTACTGCATTAATTTAGGCTGAGAACGGAGATGTTCGTCACCCGACGGTAATGAACGTCAGGAGACGTTTGAGTAGGACTGCAGCACGGCCATTCTACCTTAAGCGGGACTGTCTTAAATGCTTGTTCTCGAATGGCGGTCTGCCACATCCCTGAAACGTGGAGACTTCCAGACTGTTTCCACCAGCTCAGCTGGAAGACGTTAAGGACTGTGCCTCAGCGTGAGGGGACTGAACGAGCATGGCTATTGCCAAAATGTTTATTTACCACGTAAATGTAGGAATTATAAAAATTTAAACTGACCAAAAGAAAAAAAAAAAAACAACAAATCTTGAAAAAACAAGCAAAAAAAGTTTTGAAAATGTGAAAGCTTATTTTTTCTATAAAGATATGCAATATCATTGGTGTGTCTTGTTTTTATTTAGTCTGAAAATGAATGGTTTGGTAAATGAAGCTTAATGGTTGCAAGTGATTTAACTAATTTTATATGGCTTTCATTTTAAGTGTGTCAAACTTAGCATTCATTTTTAATAATGGCGTCTGAAACTACTAATGCAATCCTGCCACCTAGTGGTAAATGTCCATTCACATTTCTTTGAGAAAATCACCAGTCATTCAGACATTACATTAAAAGATTCCAGATTCAATATATTTTGGAATATGTTTAAAGGCAGAAATGTGAAGCTTGTAATTTTATGAAACCAATTAGGCCTATGTTAACTATTCTGGTAAAAGTGTGTTCTTCTAATATGCCCCCTGGAGGTCTATTGTCACACAGAGTTTAGATCTTACCTTTATCAAACTCACCTGAACAAAGTCTTCAGGATTACTAGAAAATTACAGGCAGGTGAGTTTGATCAAGTTTGGATCTAACTCTACGGGACAACAGACCGCCAGGGACTGTTCTGAAGAACCGCGGTGTGTGGAGTTATAAATTTGGATATAATCTCACTCAGAAAAGGTTAGACATTTTTACGCCATCTAATGTCATGTTATCATGCGTATTATTTACGTCTAGCAGCTACCGCAACACTGAGTGTTTTAACGCCTACTGATTGGGCCTATTTATTTACACCGTCAAGGCCCGGTCACAACAAAAACGGTAACGTTCTGTTTGTTAGAAGTGTGCGCTGTAATTAGCCTTCGTAGTTTGCCGCTTTAAATGTTCGAGTGATTCCAAATATATCGTTACTCTGCGTGCTGTGGCTTACCTGTTATTAAAGGAGAAGTTCACTTACAGAATAAAAATTTCCTTATCATTTATTTAGACGTCAGTTTTATGTCTTTTTTAAGATATACGTTTATGTCTTTGTTTCTTAAGTTGTAAAGAGATTACGTTTTTGAGGAAAACATTCCAGGATTTTTCTCCAGATAATAAACTTTAATTGTGGCCAACAGGTTGAAGGTCGAAATTGCAGCTTAAATGCAGCTTCACGGGGCTCTACACGATCCCAGCGGAGGAATAAGGGTCTTATCTAGCGAAACGATCAGTCATTTAAAAAAAAAAAGTCAGTTGGGGTTTTTTTTTAAACTTTTTTGACTATCTTTGCACGTTTGCTTTGTAAACACTGGGTCGTACTTCTGCCTACGTCACGTGTGCGTGATTGCGTAATGCGTGAGGTCGAGGTAGTGCAAGATAAGCATCTGTGGTTAAAAAAAAAAAAGTATATAATATTGTATTTTTCTTAGAAAATGACCCATCGGTTTGCTAGATAAGACCCTTATTCCTCAGCTGGGATGTGTAGAGCGATTTGAAGCTGCATTGAAACTGCAATTTGGGCCTTCAACCTGTTGATCCTCATTGAAGCCCACTATATAGAGAAAAAATCCTGGAATGTTGTCTTCAATAACCTTAATTTCTTTGCGCCTGAAGAAAGACAGACATGAACATCTTGGATGACATGGGGGTGAGTAAATTATCAGAAAATTTTCATTCTGGGAGTTAACTTATCCTTTAAAAGTACAGTGATTGTAAATGATGTGATTACTGGAACCCATATTTTAGCTAGAAAAGAGGGACAAGTGGAAAATTAGTTGGAAAATGCTGTCGATAATTTATCCCAAAACTCCCTTACAAAAAAATTAACCATGGTTTTAGTACAAATAAAACCAAAAACCATGGCTACCATAGTTAATCTGTGCTAACCACAAATGAACATAGTTTAACCATGGTATCTGTAGCAAAGCTATGATTATACAAATGAGTAATCAATACTTGGTTACTACCAGAGCTGGGTAGTAACTGATTACATGTAATCTGGATTACATAATCAGATTCCAAAAATCAAGTACTCGTAATTAGAGTATATTACACTTTATAATGCTCATAAACAGATTAGTTACTTTTGTTACGGATGACATGATTACATTATTCACACAATGGGAGTAAATCATTCTTTTTTTCTCTTTTAAATTTTTCTTTCTATTGTGTCAAACCATTTAACTTTGACTATACTCACAGTATAAAATGTCCCTGTAAATGTCATGTAGTAATTTTGAGTAATTTTGCGATCCATGCAAAGATAAAAAGTAAGCTAAAAGTAGTCAAAATACATTACCTAAAATTAGTAATCTGTAATCAGTAATGGATTACAATTTGTAAGTAATCTACCAGCTCTGGTTACTACACTTTTACTACAATAAAACCATCATTAATTTTGCATAAGGCCTGGAACATTTAGATTCGACCTAATTTTACATTTAGCATGCATGGCTACTGTGAGTGTATATAAACTGTTATATACCAAAATGTTATGGTGTGAATCATGTTTACTACTAGTCAATTAGCTGTTCTGAATTTAATGAATGCCTTGCATCTCCGCTTATATCAAATGAATGGAGCAATGACAATCTTAAAACAGTCTGCGTTAAACAGATTAGGTTTATTTCTATTATGCTGAACTGCTTCCAATGACCTCTGACTAACAAAATATGGGGGGGGGGACAAAATAAATTGATCCAAAAAAAAGAGCAATCAAGTACATATACAGTATATTGGCTATGCACAACTCGTCAGTTTTACATCCCGCCATAACCCAAAACAAAAGAGAGAAAAAACCCAACCCAGAGCATAAACTAATGTCCTGTGTTATCAACTTGGGATACTTAGCAAACTCTCTTGGAGAAAGTAAAGGAACTAAAAGAATGACTACTAAAGGAAAAGAAGGCTAATATCAAACAAGGAAAGTGAGAGTGATTTGGAAAGAGGGAAGGTGTGGAATTCCTGCATTTCATGCAGCAGCCCTGTGATGTCTGTCTGATGGGACGAATACAATATTCAATATCTGTACTTAGAGAAATTAAACAAAGCCAGGGTGGTAACCACAAAAAATCACTTTCAAATCAACACTCAAATAACACAAATGTCAAAGGTGACTGTCAGTCCTGA
Organism: Labeo catla; assembly: GCA_012976165.1. Lineage (NCBI taxonomy): Eukaryota > Metazoa > Chordata > Actinopteri > Cypriniformes > Cyprinidae > Labeo > Labeo catla. Next base: position 766,426 of record VONZ01000107.1, on the reverse strand, counting down.
AGCTTTCTGAAAGATGTACCATGCAGGTATAACAATCACTCTTAGACAGGAGCTGTGTTACATGTACAAACATAAAAAAGTGAGAAAAGATGCCCCAAAAGACAAGCACATCGATGTAAACGGTTGATCAAAAATCATCAATCGCTGTATCGAAACATTACACCAATGGTGAGGTGCACTGTTACACAATATGTGGTGAGACAGCCAAGCCCCTCCCTCCCCATTCACAGCTTCTTTTATAATATACAAAAACTGAGCGTTTGGGAATTAAAACAAAGGTAAATTTCTCATACTATGTTCTCTACATTAAGAATATGCGTTGCATAAAATTGTTAAAGGCCCTGATATCTACAAACGCACCAATCAAATATGGCCCTCTTTAATTGTCATATTTAATATCTAGCACCGATGAATAGGATAAAATTATTCCTCTGTAAGGAGAGAGCACTTTAACAATTAATCTAATGCGCTCAGACCATTACATTGACGTGATAAGAGTTACTAAAGTCAAGCTCTCAAGCCAATTTGTACACCAAAACAACTTCAGAATGCTGGTTTTAAAACCAAATAATTAAATAAAATCAACCCTTCTATTGGAGAAAAGGTAGAAAGAAAAGGGCTTTAAAACTGTATGGTTGTTTCTGGAGCGACATGCTATAGTGTTCATTGGCAGTTTACAAAGTTTTGTAGGAAGTCTACAAATGCATACATTAGATAAATCTCTTATAATAAACTGCAACATTAGATATATTTCCGCAATGTTAAAATATCTATGTGACGTTGGCTTGCATAAATGACGTTCATAATTTAGAAAAGGCCATGAGCTTTGAAGTCATAACATGATTATCTCATTACTTCCTAACAGAAGTTGTTTAATTTTTATTTTTCATAACCCTGAGAGTGAAACATTGCATTAATCATTTTCGGTTGGACCAGTCTCACGTGTTGAGATGAAATAAATCCTTAGACATTTAGAAAAGCAACTCAGCGAATTAAGAGTTATATATTTTTTTTCTGTTGCACTCATGCAATCAATCAAATTAGGATTACAATGATTTTTCGGAAAGGTTTTGTAAAGCTTATCCGCACTGCAATGCATCCGTCCATCCAACATGCAGTTCTTAGTGTTCCTTTGGTTATTGTATAAAATCTATATGCATTTCATCTTTTACAAAAATAAAAGATTACATAGAAAATGACCGTTAAAAATGATCTGAAATAGCTTCTGCTCAGATTAAAAAAGCTCATTAACAGCATGTTTTCTTATTAGTCTGTTAACGAAAACGCCCCAATCTAAATTAGAATTATAGTCGATATATCCAACTGTTTTTGTTCTTTAATAACATTTTTTTATAAAATATGAGTAGTGCTGTTTATGAAAAACTGAACAATGAGAAAAATAGTTTTTTCTTCTGTGCATCTGTGGACACAGTCAAACATGCTGGAGGAACCATAACGTCTCATTATTGTAGCCACGTTTCTTCAAGATTCGCTTCAAACTTGCGTATAACTCCGAAAACAAACTTCTGCACTTAAATTAAATGATTAAGCGTAACCTTGAATTCTGTTGTCAGTGTGTTGGAATCAAGTTTCGGGAGCATTAAACATATTTGCACGCACACAAATGTACACACACACCCTCCTGCACACACACACACACACGCACAAAATCTTCAGATATTGCATTCAAAAGGGCACAGAGTTTCCAACAATAACACTATACCATTTAACCTGTTGGCAGGATTAAAAATGCATCAAAATGCCCTGTGGAAAATCACATTTCTTCATACTGTTGTTATCACTAACAAACACTTAAGAGGAGACAGTTAAATCATTCATTTATCAACCTCTGATGTGAGAGCAGAGGTCATAAAAGCCAAATTAATTGCACACTGAACACCACAGCGTCACCAAACCACCTAGAAACTTTGATGCTTCATACCACTTAAAAAGAGCACACCTTAACAGTTCAGCCGTGCTCTGTGGTCGGTGAAACCGTCGCCACTCGACGTTCCCAACTTAACATTCCTGTGGTGCCATGTTGTTTTCGTGCTCAATGTCAGGTCAGCTGTGGAAGTCACTCCATCGATCTCGGCTGCCTGGCCTTCTCCACTGCTGTTCAACAAAGTTCACATCAAGAAAAGCTGCAGAGTTTGATCCTCCTGGCCGAATGAGTTCCGTTATCAGGATAAAGAAGATCAGTGAGGAGTACCATCTCCATCTTACACTACGCATCATAGGCATAAATGTAATAAACGTGATTATTTGTTTATTAGGTGTGATGCTGTAGTCCAAGATTGGCCAAAAAACACCAACTTCCAGAAAAACAAACAAAAATGTTGCACGTATAAGACAAAAGAAAAGAGTAAATATGTTTCAAGACCATGTTCTCTGTGTCCAACAGCACACTCTTGGCACTTGACATGTATGAGGTTTGATTTTGTCGTCTAATTGAGAATCTGACACGAGACTTCTTGGCCAGGCGTGTGTTGTCCTTAGCCGAAGCAGTTTATGTATTTGAGGTACAATGGCAAATGCAGAGGCAAAAAATTGAGAATATGTTCAGGCAATGTGCCACATCTGTTTTCAAAGTTGTGTTATGAATGGGGGGAAATCCTGTAGAAACAAAATAAAATGAGAAATACAATTAACACATTAGGAGATAAAAAATGAACATGCAGTCGAAGTCAAAAGTTTACATACAACTTGCAGAATCTGCAAAATGTTAATTATTTTAGCAAGATAAGCATCATGCATCATGCATGTTACTTTTTATTTAGTACTGACCTGAGTAAGATCTCACATAAAATGTGTTTACATATAGTCCACAAGAAAAAAAATAATAGATTAATTTATAAAAATGACCTTGTTCAAAAGTTTACATACACTAAATTCTTAATACTGTGTTGTTACCTGAATGATCCACAGCTGTGCTGTTGTTTTTTTTTTTTTTTTGTTTAGTGATAGTTGTTAAGTCCCTTGTCCCTTGCTGTTCTTCAGAAAGTCCCTTGTTGTTCTTCAGAAAAATATTAGTCTTCAGTTCTCACAAATTCTTTGGTTTTTCAGCATTTTTGAAATTGTATTGTGTATTTGAACCCTTTCCAACAAGGACTGTATGACTTTGAGATCCATCTTTTCACACTGAGGACAACTGAGGGACTTAACTATTACAGAAGGTTCAAAAACTCACTAATGCTCCAGAAGGAAAAACAATGCATTAACTTTTGAACAGAATGAAGATGTGTACATTTTTCTTATTTTGCCTAAACATTATGTTTTGTTTTGTTTTTTTCAATTAGTACTGCCCTTCAGAAGCTACAGAAGATACTTACATGTTCCCCAGAAGACAAAGTAAATTAAATGCATCAGGTTTTTTTTCCTTCTGGAGCATCAGTAAGCATTTTAACCTTCTGTAATAGTTGCATATGAGTCCCTCAGTTGTCCTCAGTGTAAAAAGATGGATCTCAGAATTAAACAGTCATTGTTGAAAAGGGTTCAAATACACAAAAAATGCTTTTTTTTCTTGTGGACTATATGTAAGCATCTTTTACAAAATAAAAACTAACATGCATTTTGTATAATCCCTCTTATTTTGGTAAAATAATTGACATTTTACAGATTCTGCAAGGTGTATGTAAACTTTTGACTTCAACTGTACATAAAGAATAATGCAAAACCTTAAATGAAACTAAAGGAATAGTTTATTCATCCTCATGTTGTTTCAAACCTGTATGACTTTCTTCTGCAGAACACAAAACAAGCAAGTTTGAAGAATGTTTCAACTATTTTTACCCTAATGGGGTCTGAAACAACTCTGGATTCTTTCGTGTTCACATAAAGAAAATAAGATGCATTTGGAACAACATGAGGGTGAGTAAATTCATTTTTTGGGTGAACTATACCTTTAAATTATGCATTACCTGTTCTCATCTTTAATAAAGAAGTTAGCTGGGCACCCAGTTGTGGGAGGAGCTCTGTGTGGTTGCTGGCCCAGTATACGGACCCTGTCCACCCTGTATGATGGGGTCAAAGTTGAAGTCAACCAGGTCTCCATCCATAAGATCGCTGTTGATAATATATTCCACATCGCAGTCCAAGTTTTCGGTGAACATATCGATATCCAAGTCCGTAGGCAGACGGTCCTGGGAGGGCATGAAGCAGGGTGGTGTTGCAAACTGGCCTAGACCTTGCAGGCCTCCGTTCCCACCAGGTGATGGGACAGCTCCGTGCTGGAGAATCCCAGCGCCTGGCACCTGATGCTGGGTCTTTATAGTTGCAAGCTGAGGCGGTTCCTGGCTCATGGCCGAGTGCATAATTCCAAAGCCCATCTGTGAGTGCTGGAGTTGGGGTTGAGGCTGGAGGCTCATCTGCCCTACTGTGCTTGTGTCAATGCCTTTGCTCAGCAACATTGGACCTGCCTTAGCTTGGCTGCTGGACATAGATCCCCCGAGCCCCAAAAGCCCGCCACCTCCTTGGCTCGGCATGAGAGGATCCATCTGAGTCATCATAACATCGCTGGGTGGGGGCGAATCGGAGGTCAGGAGAGCTTCAAGGCTGGAGGGCACGTGAGTGCTGAAACCACTGTGACCAGGACCGGGCAGAGGGCTGAAGAGGGAGTTTCCGAAGCTCGACGGGCTTGTTCTGGATCCAGCGCTCGGTGGCACCGAGCTCTGTGGCCCTGGCGGAGTGGATCCCTGCGTAGCCTTTGTTGGCTGCAGCTGCCGAAATGAAGGAAAGCTGGGCCCTCGAGGCAACAGGGTGGATGCTGAGGGCAATGGCTGAGGTGGGGCAGGAGGAGCTGTGCTTGGGCTCGCGCCACCTTGTGGGCCAGTCATTAAAGTTAGCCCGTCAATCAAATCCAGTTCTTCCATTAGCGTCTCAGTTAGTGTTGGGGGAAGATTCCCTGTGGAATAGCCACCAAGAAGGCCGTCCTCAGGTAGGTCATCCTCGTCCTCCTGCCCTGTGGCAATGGGAGAAAGCCTCCCGCTCAGGGTGCTAGCATTAGAGCTTGTACGCGGCCTGAAACTCGTCCACATGTCCGAGTCATCCAGGCTGCCCCGAGAGGAAGGGCTGCTGCTGTTCACTCCCCACTTTCCGAACTGACCCGGAGGCCCGGGACTGTCGGCACCACCAGTGCCAGAAGCACCCTCACCCTGCAGGGAAACTCCAGAGCCTCCGATCCCAGCCGCTCCGGCCTTGTTTTTAGTCTGCTTTGCTCGCATACGACTTTTAAGCAGTTTGCTGCTGTTGTCCATCGACGCGGCGCGGCGCCGAGGGGCTTTGCCGGTCTTGCCGCCTTCAGGGTTGAGCATCCACCAAGAGCTCTTTCCAGTCGACTCATTGTGCACTCGCAGGAACTTGTTGTGGAGCGATAAATTGTGGCGAATGGAGTTCTAAATCAAAAATAAATCAAGTCTAAAATGTTACTGCATAACAAAAATGAAAGAATTGAGAATATTACGATCAGGGTTTGAAATTAACACCCACCACTCAACCATTGCAGGCAATGCAATGAACTCATTAGCCAGTTTTGTGGGTTTATATTATATTCTATCAATCTTTGCACATCAGTGCTAACATTATCACTCCCTAAATGTTAATCATTCAAGAAATGACCCATACCCAAGACTCTGACATGTTGTTATACACCTTTTTCCTTACATAAGATATGGTGCGGTCATTTGTAAATTTTATGGAGCTGACTTCCAGTCTGAACTGCGTCCAGCTTTTTTTTAGTTACACAAAACAACTCGTTTTGCTGCTTGATATTGCAAATTGGTGTCTTACCATATTATTTTATTGTATTATCTTAATTATGAACACACTGGTTTGCAGTGCAAATAGTTTTCCAGTTTACTCCATGTCGTTATTCTTCTCATTTTTTCCCAATAGCGGCTACTGAACTGGAAATGTCACCCATAGGCTTACATTGCGTTAAAGAAAAAGGTGTATACAGATGTCAAAATATGCCTTGTGTATTGAAATGATATTTTGGGTCATGATTTTTCATTATCGGGTTTGCTTTTTTAATGAATGTCAGTGGAAAGGCTTCAGTACAGTTTAAAAAAAAAACCATATACATATTGACAGCACTGAATGTAAACAATGCCACTGAACCTAACGAAACTCGCATATTTTGCTGATTGTTGCTGCTAAAATTGATCCATTGTTGTCATGTTTTGGGATGTACCCGGACGGGAAAAACATTTGGGATACTACAGACTGCCAAAAACAAATTAAGGAGAAGAGTGCAAAGAACAAAAGACATTTGTGGTCGGCCAAGCTGAACCAGAATTTCCAGGGCAAGAATCTTGACAAAATTTATGTTTGTTCTCATCATTTCCGATCAGGTAGTTGAAATATTAGGTTAATATCTTAATTAATACTGCTCATACATATCTTTACCACCTATTAGCTTTAGTTTGTCAAAATATTGTGCCATTTCCTGCTTACGAAGTCCTTCTCTATATGATTTAGAAGCTTCATTTTTTTTTTTCCATGGTTTAGACAGCATAACTTCACAGAACAACTTATTTGATAGTACATTAACCGTGCAATCTATGCTGTTGTTTACATCTGAGTATAGCCAGTTTGGACGCGCATCCAATTAACTGACCAAATTGTGATGCAAGTGGAAATTTTATTTCTGACATTTTTGTTTTGGCTAATAGTTCTGAATGGCCAGTAACAACAATCACATTGGCTTGTGAGTGGAAAGGTTAATTTCAAACCCTGATTATTATTAATAATAATTAGTCTGTACTTTCTTAAACATACCTTCCACCCAGCGGAACTGTTACTGTCTCCTTTGTCCTTAAAATACGGCACCGTTTTTACCATCCAATCGTAGATCTGCGCCAGAGTAAGTCGCTTTTCTGGCGAGTTTTCAATCGCCTGGCTGATCAGATCTGCGTAGGACTGATTACCCCAGGCATTACGCCTGGAAGAGCCTTTCCTAGGCGTGGCCCCGCCCACTCCAGCGACGACCCCGCCCTCCGAGACCGCGACTTTCTCAGGCTCGGATATGATTGGCTGAGGTTCGTGTTTATCTTCCTCCGCGGGCGGAGTTCCAGCGGCAGACTCTGAGCCATCGGCCCCCCCTGCTTTGACAGCTGAGATGTCGGGTCTAGGCAACGGCCATGTACATGACCTCGGTCTGCTTTGCGGCTCAAAATCTGGGTCAATCGGGGGTACGTTTTCTTCCTCCATTGTGCGATGCAATCCAGATAATTTCAGAGGAAGGATGGATTTCAATTACCTAGTTTTTAAAAAACGATTCTGGGAGATGAAAAGTAAGAGTACTACTATTTATAACAAAATAAGTTTTTTTCGTGCTTAATGTATTACACCACAGTATAAATTATCCTGACTAAATTTAACCGCGACTGCCTAGCGCGTAACGGAGCACATTCGTAATAATCTGAACTCGCCAATATAGCGTCAGTTAATCCTCAGATTGGAGATTAAAGGGGCCAAATAATCTCCTTAATAGTAACTAACATAAACCTTCTGATTTACATAGAGCAAACGAGGATGGAAGGGGTCTCTTTGTTTAATGTAGAAAGAACAAAGGAAAATCAAAACAGCTGGATTGTCAAGAGCATATACTGAGATAAACCACAGGAAAATATGCGCTGGAGTGATGGGATGATCTATGAACTTTCCGTAGATAATTATACACCCTTTTACAAAAAAAAAAAAAAAAACTAGTTGAGGCAGTTAAGTAGGTGAAATCGCAAAACCAATCATAACATGAGCTGTAATTGCTAAAATAACCACCTCCCACTGGTTCCTATTATAGCAGCGAATGGTTGATTGGCTTTCGCAATTAAAAAAAAATAGGAGTAGACCAGTTTACGAACTATTAATAAACCAACTAATATAAAAGCATCACGTCGTACGCTATTTTTTCTTGTAAACTGAGTGTATGTAAGAATACTGTCCTTGTAAACGATTTCAAGTGAATGGGAATTACTTGTTAGAGCTGCCTGTCAAATTGAACAAACACGCGTTATTTTATTAATCGGGATCCATTATGAATCCTGAAACATACAAACGTAAGGTTTAAAACGCACTAAGTGCATCCCAACTCAAAGATTGTTAAATCGCCAAAAGAAGCCGTATGTAAAACTTAATTCATACCGAACAAAATTTTACTTTAAAAAAAAAAAAAAGAAAAAAGACCAAGATCATATCTTAGAGGAGTGCTAGATCATAACGGGTACTTTTACGGGGTTTACCATACAATAAAAAAACTGTGTTATTGTCGTTCAAGTTTGCACGGTCCTCCACGCTGTGTGCTGGCGCATGTCACCATCTGCCATGTTCCTCGAGACGCAGCTACACACGATGCGGGCACATCTAAGCCGAACGTGTCCGTCCCGTAGAAGCCTTCCTAAATCCCCAAATGTGTTCTTCGAAAATACAAAAAAAAAAACTGTCGGTTCTCCGCTTCTTCAATTCAATCGCCGGCCACTCGGCCTCTGGGACAAAACTCGACCGCGTAGTTTTACTACTGAGAGACTAACTAGATGGCCACCTAGTTAGCCAACTCGAGTTTTTATGAGTTAATATCCCTCCGGTAAAAGTCGAAGAAACCCGTTTCTCTTCACTAACTCGGTCGTCCGTTGAAGTTCACGCGAAATCCTTCCCCTTCTGCTGTTAATGGAGATAGACAAACAGCTATTCCTCGTAGATCTTTCTTGTTTTGTTTTGTTTTGACTCGAGGCGAAGACTCCCTTCTGACGTCTGTTTACCACTGCCAGACAACGCGGCGTGCGCATGCGCCAAGAGGATTGATGGGAATTGCAGTCAGTCATGTGATGGTTTGCGCACCGTAAACACGACCGGAGGGAACCGGGATCCCGAAAAAAGACTTGCGCACGTAAAACGTTATGTAATAGTTTCTAAAGATGTGTGCGTGTGAGAGTAAACGAGTCCTGGCTGAGGCAAACTGGTTGGATCTCTAGGAAGATCCTTAATCCTTGAAGGATATCCAATGGAATGCTGTTTGCGAGATCCCCTGACCTCATTCAGTCCACATGGTCTCCCGATGAAATTACAATCTCATTTTTTAATTAAGATCAATTGGATGAAAGCTATTTTTAGAAGATGCCAGAAAGTCAGTACTGTCATAAAGACTCACTTTTATCTGAAATCGCCGCATGGGTAGATTTTTAGGTAGTTTTCGAATTAAATTGAAGTGTAATAATACATTAAATGTATATTTCTGAAAAGCCACCTCGGTGGTGTTGTGTAACCTTATCTGAATTTAGTCATTTTAAAACGCAATCTCAGTCGTACATGCATTATTCTTTATAGGTCAGCTGTTGCTCATATGCAAGTTTTTTTATGCATGTGTCAGTGTCTCGAAACGGATCAGCCAGGAGAACTACAATACCCAGAGGACCTTCCAAGGCATTACCCCTTTTCCCAGAATTGCGATGGGTGGTGGAGGACACAGAGCATGATGCAACTCTTCAGTCTTCAGTAATACTAGCGAACGTCAATAATAGAAGTGTGATTAAGCAGCTGTTATCTGATTAAGTAGTTGTATTTATGTAGATATCATTTTAATTGATCATGTTTATTGCTTTTGACCGACAAACATTCTACTACAACGATTGTGTGTGTGTGTGTGTGTGTGTGTGTGTGTGTGTGTGTGTGTGTCAATAAAACAGTTCTGTTAACCTTGTACAATCGAAAAGGATTTTTTGTGTGTGTGATTTGCATAAAAATCAGTACTTAAAACCACTGCTGCAGAATCACGGAATCGTTAAATAATAGCAAATCATAATTTTATGGTGGGAGTACAGAGAGAGAGAGAGCGGGAATCACTACGTCGACATTACCATTTTTCCCTAACTTGCCCTATGATGTCATATAAACATTCATCAGTCAAAGTGGAGTAAATTACTACACGCATCTAACCATTTCCAAACAGTTGTTTCTGATGATTTTCAATGTATAAATATTTCCTGAATAAATAAAAGTATTGCTTTGTTAATTTGATAAGCCTATTGTGAAGTCTGGCATTTAATCATTGTTATTAAATTATTTTTATTTTTATATATGCTACCAGTCAAAAGTTTTTTAACAGTGAGACAGCAAAATACAGCAAAAGCAGCCAAATTTTTAAATATTTTTACTATTTAAAATAACTGCTTTCTTTTTGAATATATTTTAAAATGTAATTTATTCCTGTGATAAAAGCTAAAGTTTTAGCATCATTACTCCAGTCTACAGTGTCACATAATCCTTCACAAATCACTCTAATGTGCTGATTTGCTGTTCAAGAAACATTATTATTATCGAGTACATTTTTTTCAGGATTCTTTGATGAATAGAAAGATCCAAAGATCAGCATTTATCTGAAATTAAAAGCTTTTATACACTTTTTATACACTTTTTTATACCATTCAAAAGCTTGAAGTCAGTATAATTATTTTTTTGTAAAGAAATTATAGAAATGAATACTTCAATGATGCATTATTGATCAAAAGTGATGATAAAGACATTTATAATGTGACAAAAGATTTCTATTTCAGATAAATGCTGTTCTTCTGAACTTTCTATTCATCAAAGAAACCTGAAAAAATGTACTTAGCTGTTTTCAACATAATAGATGGATTTTGAGTAGCACAAAGCATTCTGAAGGATTCTGATTTCTGAAGGATCATGTGACTGCAGTAATAATGCTAATTCAGCATTATTGAATTACATTTAAAATTACATTTGAAAATATATTCATATAAAAAACTGTTATTTTAAATAGTAAAAATATTTCAAAATTGTACTGTTTTGCTGTACTTTTATCAAATAAATGCAGGCTTGGTGAGCAGAGACCTCTTTAAAAACGTTAAAATCTTACTGTTCAAAAACTTTTGACGTGTAGTGCATAAGTTAGTCCCGTACACACACGCTAAAATGTAATGTTGGAATTTTACTCAGATTTTGACAGATATGAAAGATATTGTAACAAGAAAGAAGTAAAGATTTGTGTTGTTAAATTATTTTGTGATGTTAAAACCATTATCTGTGGCAGCGATTTATTATAAATAAATTTCATATAGTTTAAGTGTTCTCCCAACCTCATCATTTTCAAACGAAAGGAATAACGTGTATTTGAGGGAGACACAGTGATACTGTGCAGTGGGTTAAAAAAAGATAATAAATTAAATAAGGTTAATATTTAATATTTTTATATTTTTAACTGACTAATTTTGTTAAAGTTACAGTAACTAAGAAATAATACATAGAGCAAGAAAGAAATAACAATAATGTTGATCGTTGTACCTGACTGCCATCACTGGGGGGCGCTGTGATTTTTCTGACGCCACACAGACCGTCGCTCTGATAGGTCGAGGACCGCGCGTCTCGTCCAATGACTAGAATGACCCTGTTTTCAAATCGACTCGGAAATATCAAACGCTTGGCCCGTTTAGAGATCTGGTAAGATGATGATAATGTTTTCTAAAGATTGTGATCTGTTTAGAAATTGTGTCATGTTTGTTAGTTCCTTTTCGGAAGTTATTGCTAATTTTTCGTGTCAGTGATTGTTTTGCTATGGTAACACAAATATTCCTTGCAGTTGTCAGTTACAAAGTGAGTTTTTTGATCTGTTATGTAACGTTATACACCTAGAAGTCTTATTAGACAAGTTTATATAACATGTCTGCATTATTTTATACCAAATGTGATTGTTCACTGTTTAAATTTAGGCCAGTAAGGCTTTTAGCTGATCATTCGTTTTGTAACACATGTGTCAACCTTTGCCAGAGAGTGTGATTGTCAGTAAGTACGTTTCAGGAAGCTACATGATAATTTCCAGAGTTTTTATTCTTTTCAGAGACCCGCCTGCTATTGAAATGGAGAGCTTTCTAAGGCGGAAACTTGCTCAGGCCGGTGGCAACATATTGGGTGGATCTTCTCTCCAAAAACCTGTTTCCTCTTACCAGCATACCAATTTGCCAGATCTGTGTTCTAGTTTTTATTCAATTGCAGATGAGCCTTTTCCTCAAGTTTCTGGAATTTTCGATGACACTGTTGGCCAGTCATTTCTTTCAAGTGAAGCAGGAACTGTATTGAATTCCACTGCTTGCACGCCATCAGAAAATCAAACAAAAAAGGACGTGGCAGTTTTAGCACCAAGAAAAGAGGCTACCAATGACTCTGCACTTAATTGCTCTCTTGGAGTGCACTGTCGGTCGGGAAATGAAAGCACGTCTACTAAATCACCGCAGAATGAGAAAGACATTACCAATGCAACAGCAGCCAAAGCAGATGGGGACTGCAATGATGCCACTACATCTTTAGAGAAATCTGATTTAATGAGTGTAGAGTTGAAGAACAGCACTTTCGATGTGACCCTAGACTCGAAAGAACGTTCAGACGCTGGGATTAATGCGACTGTTGATCTACACAATGTCAGAGAGAAGAACTGCACTTTTGAGTCTCAAGAGCCAAAGGAGGAGTCCGACCCTAAACTTAATTCAACTGTGGATATTGATGTTCCCAATATAAAAACTGACTTGGGAAACACCACTGTTGACCTGGTCCAGTCACATGACCCTAAAGAGGGACCTGACACTGGGGTGAATGCAACTGTGGATGTTCCTAATCTAGACTGCACGCATTCTAAAACAAATTCATCTGTTGATAAGGGTGCACCATTAAACACTACTACAGAAAAGCTTGAAGGAACTATAGATATTCAGCCACCAGAAAAACCAGATGGTACTTTTAACTCTACTGAGGATGCTAAAATTAAAAACACAGAGGAAGCTGATGTAAAAGTCAATGTAACTGTTGATATTGCGGAGCAAGCAGCCAGTGCTCCTCTTCAACCCTCTTGTGAGGTTGAACAACCTATTAAACCAGCTGAGATGACTAAACATAATACAACCACTGATCTTACTCCCTCAGAAGTTCCAGTTTTGAAGGACACCACTGTTGAAATGAAGCCCTTAAGCACTGAATTAGCTGATCAGGTTAATGTTGCTTCTAACTCTGTAGATGTCACTAAACCTGCCAGAGAAACTGAGAAAGCTGAGATAAGCACCACAGCTTTTGTATGCTCTGTCGACACTCCCGATGATGCTCCTGAGGTTATATCAGAAGAGCATGACAAAAAAACATCAAGACCTAGATTGGCAGACATTGAATCCATTCCCTCTTCCGATATGGGAAACATCAGCAGAAACAGTATATTTTGTTTGGATGATACACTGGACATGAAGACAAGCTTTATGGTCACATCCACTCCTATTGTTTTTGGCAAAGAATCCAGATTTGAGATCATGAGAGACGTGAAGCCCACACCTATGAGAAAGAGGCTGTCTGTGATCAACAGCATCGAGGCCCAGTCGAATGATGAGCTCGTTTGTGCAAGTAATCACGACGGGACTGCTGTGCAGGCGACTGAGCGCTCAAGCCAGAGTCAGAAAGTCTCAGCGACCTATGCGTCAGAACCAGCAAATGAGAACAAGCCTCCTGCGAAACCTCTAATCAAAAGACAGCTTCCTCAGCTTTCCTCTAAGCTGAGTTATCCCAAGTCCAGTCTTCCTCCAAGGCCGCAGTTGACAGTGAACTCCTCAGTAGCGGTCAAACCAAAGACCCTCCAAGGGCCGCCGCATCAGCCTGATGCTTCATCCACCACCCTGCTTGGCAACAAGAAGACCGTACAGACAAACAAGGGGAAGAACATCGCACCTGTCAAGAATACAGCATCAGCTAGCACTGTTAAGGTAGGAAACTCAATGTTTTATGATGCTACAAATCAGTCATCTGGTTACAAACATTAGTCTTGTGTACTGTTTAAATGGTTATTTTTTAATTTACTCAAAACAGACCTCTATGGTTTCTTCTGTCACTGGATCCAACTTAACTGCTGGTAAGTGGCTTATACACATTTTTATGCATTTCATTCGTGTACATAATTATATTACTGTTTAAAAGTTTGAGGTCAGTTTAAAACAAACAATAAACTGATGCGTTCAGGATGCATTAATTGATCAAAAGGATGTTAGGATAGGACAATATTTGGTCGAGACGCAACCATTTGAATAACTGGAGTCTGATCTGGAGTCAATTTTTTGCACCCTCAGTGCCTTTAAATTTGTCCGAATTAAGTTCTTAGCAGGGATCACCAAACTTGATCCTGGAGGGCTTTGGGCTTGTCCTGCAGAGTTCAGATCCAGCTTATTAGCAATGCATAATAATAATCAAAAATTAATTTTTGATATATTTATGATTGGAAATTTACAAAATATCTTCATGGAACATGATCTTTACTTAATATCCTAATAATTTCCAGGGTTCAGGATCACATAGTAAGTTTTCAAAAAAATACTAAGCAGCACAACTGCTTTCAACATTGATAATAATAAATGTTTCTTGAGCACTAAATCAGTATATTACAATAATTTCTGAAGGATGATGTGGAACTAAATTAAAGGAGAACTTCACTTCCAGAACAACAATTTACAAATAATTTACTCACCCCCTTGTCATCCAAGACGTTCGTGTCTTTCTTTCTTTAGTCATAAAGAACTTATGTTTTTTGAGGAAAACATTGCATCATTTTTCTCCATATAATGGACTGCTCTGGTGCCCCGAATTAAAACTTCCAAAATGCAGTTTAAATGCGGCTTCAAACGATCCCAAATGCGGTTGTAAACGATCCCAGCCGAGGAAGAAGGGTCTTATCTAGCGAAACAATCGGTTATTTTAATAAAAATAATACAATTTATATACTTTTTAATGCCAAACGCTCATCTTGTTTTTCTCTGCTTGGACTGTTTTTGTCCTGTTCATGACAGTTAGGGTATGTCGAAAAACTCCCATCTCATTTTCTCCCTCAACTTCAAAATCACCCTATATTGCTGTTTTAGCTTTTTTGTTAAGGGTGTTTGTTGATCTTTGCATGTTCACGTTGCAAAGATTGGGTCAGTACTTCTGCAGTGATGTAGGATGATTTTGAAATGATTTTTGAAGTTGAGGGAGAAAATACGATTGGAGATTTTCGATATACCATAACTGTCTTGAGCCAGAATACACAGAGTTCAGGGAGAGAAAGGCAAGACGAGCGTTTGATATTAAAAAGTATTTAAATTGTATTTTTTAAATGAAAATAACCAATCGTTTTGCTAGGTAAGACCCTTCTTCCTGGGATCACCTGGGCTGGGATCATTTACCATCGCATTTGGGATCGTTTGAACTGCTTTTTGAAAGTTCAGAATCGGGGCACCACATCAGTCCATTATATGGAGAAAAATGATGAAATGGTTTCCTCAAACCACATAATTTCTTTACGACTGAAGAAAGACAGACATGAACATCGTGGATGACAAGTGGGTGAGTACATTATATGTGAATTTTTGTTTTGGACATTTTCTCCTTTAATGGCTACTGAAAATTCAGCTTTGCCATTACAGTTTTGTTTTTACTGTACTTTTGATAAAGAGCATAAGACATTACAAACCTGAACCTATTGAATAGTAATGTACATATTTTTATATATATATATATATATATCTATATATATATATATATATATATATATATATATATATATATATATATATATATATATATATATATATATATATATATGTATGTATATGTATATGTATATGTGTGTATATATGTGACCCTGGACCACAAAGCAATAAGGGTCCACATAAGGGTCAGTTTTTCATAATTGAGATTTATACATCGTCTGAAAGCTTAATAAATATACTTTCCATTTGTTAGGATAGGACAATATTTGGCCGAGATACAACTATTTGAAAATGTAGAATCTGAGGGTGCAAAAAAAAATTTAAAAAAGTGTTTTAAAGTTGTCCAAATTAAGTTCTTACCAATGCATATTACTAATCAAAAATGAAGCATTGATCTATTTACGATAGGAAATTTCCAAAATATCATCATGGAACATGATCTTTACTTAATATCCTAATGATTTATACCATAAAAGAAAAATCGACAATTTTGTAGCTATTACTGCAAATATACCCATGCTACTTGCGACTGGTTTTGTGGTCCAAGTTCACATAGATTACTTTTGTTAAAATTATATATATGTATTATGTAAGCTATAATGTGGTTGCAGTTGCAAAACCTTCAAGCTCTGGTATACCGCAAATGAAACCATCAGGACTACAGCCACCAACCCGTAAAAGACTGGCTCTCAAGACGCCTCAGACTACACAAACCTCTGCAGAAACCGTTCAGACTCTGCCTAGTAACAAACCGCCAGGATTAACAGGTATTTTTCACAGTGACAGTTCTTCCATGATTTATACCTTGTAAATACAAACTGATTATGTAAATGTAGGGCACTGATTTTATGTAATGCTTTGTCATTCTATCTATAAAAGGTATGAGGACGAGGAATTCACTGCTTACCAGTGTGGGCCAAAAGCACTTGAACAATGATGGTTTGCCTTCGGCAAAGAGAAAAAGAATTGGTGCGATCCCTTGTTATTTTTTTTTATTTACTTTTAGCAATTACAGGGATGCTACGTGACTTGATAAATAACATATATCTCTAAAACTTTCAGATGGTCTGCAACACATTTAAGCCCACCAATGAGTCAAAAATAAAAAAGCCAAAATACTAATATGATACATATCTCCAGTGTATTTCCTCATGTGTTGGTGGGTTACAAGATAATACAGCATTAACTATTAACAGCATTTAATGTATTTTGATGCATACTAATAGTGTTTTTTTTTTTTTTTTGGATATTGCTCAAAGGTTTTATACTTTTTAAAACTATAATTATTATAAATGGCAATATTTTATGTTCATTTAAAAATGAAAAGACACGTTGTACAAAAAGCTTTGGGTGTATCAAAGCAATATTCAAGAACATTAGAGTCTCTAAAATGTGGGAAATGGCCATCCTTTGCCTTAAGCCACATGGACAGATCTCAACAGGATATCATTATTGCGAAGAGTTCCATATTCTTGTCTAAAGCCCAGGAAACTGGGTTAGAAAATTGAGTCATTAAATGGAGTTGTCTTGAACATTCCTTATTTGCACGATAGCGGGCTGGCTAGCTATAATCTAGACTGATTGATATCCCTGTGAAGTGCGTGGTAATAGCTTTGCTGAAAGGACTGGTGCATTTGGGAGCTTGCCGAAGCCTTTTTAATTCATGCTTGTAAAGGAGTTGTGTGTGCATGCCTCCCTATTGAGCCTTTTCATTCGTTTTGAAGCGGAGATTTTATAGAGCTGTTCAAACTCAATTATAAGATGGTACATTGGCATCCATGCCACCATAAAAAAAAAACAAAACACTGTATTAATTGTAAGTGGAAAAAATACCAAAACTATGCAGCACAAAAATGCTCTTAGGGCATATACTCTACCAGTTGGCTTGCATGAAAATTGGAATTAATTATAAAAGGTTGCAAATTATTATATCTCTTTAAAATAAGTTCTGTTATTCTGTTCATGAAAGGAACACATTGGACACCTTTCATGTGTCTTAGGATCAAACTGATTTGACCATCTCAAACATGGATTTATTAGTCAGTTAATGAAGCTGCCAAATGAGGACCTAGAGTCTGTTTCTGAAACTAGACCTTTGATGTGCTTGTCCATTTCTGTCTCCCTCTCTGTCCTTGTTTGGTCAAGTTCGCCAATTAAGAGCCGCTTTAACTGTGCTAATACAAGATGAAAGTTTTCTCTTGTAGCACAGGATTAGGTGACACCGTTTTTAGTAGATTGGAGTAAATGTTATTTGTCATCACTGGTAAAGATAAAACTATATATGGTAATCATTTGCTGCATTTGTAATGCTTTGAGTTTTTTTCCAATTACTTGACTAGACAAAACCTTTGTAGCAGATGTATTTGAAATATTATGGCTTTTTTTTTTTTTTAAATATCTACTTTAATGTATTTCTTGTGTGTTTGTATCTTTAGCACCCGCTCTCTCTACAGTAGAGAATGATGCTGCACATCCATCTGAAGGAGCACATGAACCAGGTTAATTTAGATTATTGTTATGCCGTACATTTTCTAATTCAGTGTTTAATATTTTCAGACCTATCAATCTTTTTAACCCCCACCCAGATTGTGTTAATTGCTTGCAACACCAAGAAAAACTTGAGAGGGTCATTCGAGAGCTAATGGGTTTGCGTTTAGGTATGTAAGTTTTCATGTTTTGTTTTTCTCTGATAGCGTTACCCTCTTTGTTCATTTCATTTTGAAATAATGTTCTGGTTTTGCATACCTTTGTTTTTTATAGAGTGTAAAAACTGGGGACCACTGCACGAAAAACTTGAGATATGCGTAGAGGAACTGAAGAGAATTTAACTTGGTATTCAATGTCTTCACACAGTTTATTTCTGAGTTGTTTTTGTGCAATTTATTTAAATTTAAATGTGTTTTTGTTTGCATGTGTGTAATCTTTACATGTTTGATTTAATTGTACAGATACATAACAATATACACTACCAGTAAAAAGTTTTTAAACAGTAAGATTTAAAAAAAAAGTCTCTTCTGCTCACCAAGCCTGCATTTTTTTTTTTTTTTTAATCCAAAGTACAGCAAAACAGTAACATTTTGAAATATTTTTACTATTTAAAATAACTTGTTTTCTATTTGAATATATTTTAAAATAGCACATTTTTTGCATCGTTACTCCAGTCACACGAATCATTCTAATATTCTGATTTGCTGCTCAAATACATTTTTTAATATTATGTTATTAAAACTCTAAATGTTGATATTTGGATCTTTCTATTCATCAAAGAATCCTGAAAAAATGTATTCAACTCTTTTAAATACTCATAATAATGTTTCTTGAACAGCAAATCAGAATATTAGAATGATTTGTGAAGGATCATGTGACCTAAAGACTGGAGTAATGATGCTGAAAATTCAACTTTGATCAAAGGAATAAAATTACATTTAAAAAAATATTAAAATAGAAAATGGATATTTGAAACAGTAAAAATATTTCAAAAATTGTAATGTTTTTGCTGTTCATCTTTGGATGAAATTAATGCAGGCTTGGTGAGCAGAAGAGACTTATTTAAAAAAAAAAACAAAAAAACTAAATCTTACTGTTAAAAAAACTTCTGACTGGTAGTGTAAATATCATTGTATAATCCTGCAAGTATTAGCAGAATTGTATACCTCTGCCTGATTTTCTCTCTTCTCTTTCTTCCACAATTAGAGGAGAAGAGAAGTGACATGGAAAGTTTTAATTTAATAACACTTGTGAAATGTCTATGCAGTTCTATGCATTTTTATGTGCTTCTAAAAAATGTGACACTGTTTAATAAAATGTAACTCAATCGAATACATTGTCTACTTTAAGTGTCTCGCTTTTCCCTAATAAATTCCAATACAATTTACAGTATGCTTTATGGTTTTACATTTTCCTCTCTAAGACACTGTTCATTGTGTCATCTTGTATTTACAACAAAATCCAGTCAGAGCAAGATTTTCAAAAACGGGAAAAAAACATTTCTCTCGCTCAAATCAATGCCAGTGTATACGCAATACTTTCTACTATGACTGGCTTTGTTGACGTCAGACAAAAAATCCGACCCGAAGGGGAAAACGACTTCGCCATAAAAGGATTTCCGCATGAGTGTTATATCGCATGTCCTGTTCTGTTACTCGTTTTTCTAGGCTGCTCACTTACACGCCGCGCATCGTCCGTCTGCGAGCCGCTGGATTTTCACTACATCGTCTCAACAGAGGGTAACTACCTTTTAACGATTACCTTCATGATTCTCCATTCTTAATCTAAAAAAATGAGACGTGTCGTTTATTCGTTAACTAAACCAGCTGAATGAGGTTTTCTATCGTAAGCGGAAATCCCATATGTTTATCATTATTACGTTCATCCTCGTGGTAAAAATGGCGCGCGTTCATGTGTATCTTTAGATGTTAAATGGTACTTCATTACTGTTGTTTATTTACTGAGAATGTATATAAATAATTTACATAAACTCGGATTGTTTTAAATGTGAGGATGACATTAGCAAAACGTATTATAACTATGCCATAATACTGAAATATGTTTTATGTGTGTATTTTTGCTAATTACATTTTATTTATTATTATTTATTTTATTATTATTATTTATTTTTTATTTTATTTTTTTTTATTTTTTTTTTTTCAAATTTCGAACAGCTTCATTTTAATGAATGTGATTTAAATATAAACAGAGTTCGATCTGAGTTTATAATGAGTTTAAATGGCTGAACACAGTAGATACATGGGAATATAGTTCAATGCCTGTTGCATCTATAACACATGTCTCTCAAAAACATCAGCACCCTGTTGAAAAAACCAGCATATGCTGGTTAGGTAGGTTTTGATGCTGGTTTTAGCTGGTTTATGCTGGTCCAGGACCAGCAAAGAGCCAGCAAAAACCAGGATCCCAGCATCAAAACCTACCTAACCAGCATATCTGTATTTGTCTGTTTTTTTTTCAACAGGGTTTCATTAATGGGCTACTGAAAGACACATATGCTGAGCTGTATTTGTAAATACAGCTGTAAATGCAGGTGTGTTTCTCTCAATTTTTTATTTTTGATGCCTTATGCAATGATAGACACTTGACCTGTGAATTGACAACGTCCATCTAGTTTGTTGCTTGCAATTATTTTTTTGTTTAATTGCTCAGGAATGTCTAGGGCTTGGACCAGCTATTTCCTTAACAGGAAGTGTTATTAAATGTAAAATGTTCAAGTCTGAAATACTGGAACACAATGAAAAACATATCCTCTAAGAATGTTTATTCAGGCATATCAGTGTCTGTGGCAAATGCTTTAACAAATTTTATTGATAATTCTTAGCAGTTTACAATAACATTCCACTGTTTAACAATTTCAATGTACTAGATTTAGAAGTTGTTTTGTTCTAAAGTTTATGATTTTTTTTTTTTTTTTTTAATGCTAGAAGTTTTACATAATACTATAAGGAAGTAGATGGTTTCCGTATAGTGACAGAGTTATGCAGAAAGAGAGGTCCTTTTCTGAGCAGGAACCTTGTTTCATTATGTACAAGGATATGCTTTGAACTCTAAGAATGTGGTAAAAATAGTTACAGGTCTGTGTTTCTCGGTTAGAGAGTCATGTATGCAGGTGCAGGTTTCCTTCTAGTCTGATTTAGACGGAATCTGATCTATATGACTTCCCAAGCTGCTGGACGGAAACCACACAAGAAACCCTTTCCTGCATGTGCTCCATTTCTGTGGAAAGTGCACAGGGTTTCAGAGTACTACTGTTTAACATCAGCCATTAATATGTGTTATGTAAACTGTGTATTCAAAGAGCACGTCTGACCTTTTTTAAATATTCAAATCCTCTGTAGACTTTCTTGTTAAATGTCTGCTATTTTGTTTTCGTTGACCTCAGATGTACTACTTATCCCATTTCACCCCGTCTGCTCTTTTCATCGAGCCAATAAACTGTGATGAATCAGTTTAGTCTTGCCTGAAAATTGTTTCCATCAATGCCACTGTCAGCGCTTTTTATCTGGGCTTTGGAGCTGTTGTACTTTGAGTTATGACTCAGTAATGAAAGGGCAAACCTTTTGATATTAATCTTATTATTTTCCTGATGGATTGAACTGCCCTGTGGTCAGATGAGGTGTTCGTTAAGTGCTTAATGATTGCTCTGTCTGTTTTTGTGGGTGTGGTGGATAACAGCCACCCTTTTACATGCCCTTTACGCGAAATGACTTGTATAAAGAGCTTTTCATACCAAGAATGATAATTATAGAGTTTTATTAATCCTTCTATACCACATCTTCAGAGTCGTTTTATTTTTTTTGCAGATGATGAGCTTTAAATATATTGACATTCACCAGGCAGAATCCAATTAGCTCTAGCATTTAAAGCCCCACGTTTAAAGAAACATCTTGTGTTGTTGTGAATGTTAATATAGTTAACACTGTCACTAATGATTGTTTTGATAATTGAGTAGTCAATTATTCTGAAGATTAATCAAGTAATTATAATTATAATACATTTACAGCTTCTGTCACCAAGACAAATTCCTTGTGTGTGTAAGCACACTTGGCAATAAAGCTCATTCTTATTCTGATTTTTGGAGGTAATAAAAATAGACCTTAGCAAACATTAACCATTTATAATACCAATGAGGCAATAATAATTAGCTCAAAAGTATCAAAACCAAATATTCATATGGTTTTATTGAGCAAAACTGTGAAAATACATAATTTATTATAAACAATAAAGCTAACCTGCATTATGCATTATAACAAATGACTGTAGAAGGCGCCAAAGACCTGACGATTGTTTTTACACATTTAGCGCGATCTAATCCTTTGTTAATTATTAACTAAACAACGTTTAATTCAAATGTCTATTTAATCTTTAATATGTGGTCATTTCTTACTAATTTGTTGAATACGTGGACGTCAAAACATGTGAACTCAGAGTAAGGGTTTGAACTTTTATTTTGAAATCGCGACCGTTAGCATAATGTATGTAACCTACACCCATGTAAATAAATAAAGCGCATATATATTTTTTAATTGAATCGTAGCGTTTGTAAATTCACCATATGAAAACGGTCTAATATTGCATGTCATGGATTCTGGTCTGTGAAATGCGCCACTTCCGGTATTTTGCTAGTTACTCAACGAGGATTTTTTTTTCATAATTGAATCGAGGAATCGTTTGAAATCGTTTATCATTATAAATATTTTGCTGATTATTGCTGCTGAATTATTGTCATGTTTTAAGCTGTACTTGGCCGGACTGGGAAAAACATTTGGAATACTATAGAGAGCCAAAAGTTATTACAAATCAAGGAAAAGAGTGCAAAAAGGCGTTTATGGTTGGCCAAACTGAACCATGATTTCAAGGGCGAGAATCTTGACAACATTCGTGTTTGTTCTAATAATTTTCGGTCAGGTAGGTGAAATATTCGGCTAATATCTTAATTAACACTGCTTGTTCGTATCTTTCCAACCTATTAACTTTAGTTTGTGAAAATACTGCATTCTTTCAGATTACTAAATTCTTCTCTATACGATTTAGCAGCTTCCACATGTTTTTCCGTGGTTTAGACAGCATAAATGAGCAGAACAACATATTCAGTTGTACATTAGCCATGTAATTAATGCTATTGTTTACATCCGAGTATCGCCAGTATGGCTGCGCATCCGGATCACTGACCAAACCTTTTAATTCAAGTCAAGATGAACATTTTAAAGTATCTTGTACTTTTAAACTTTAGGTTTGTTTTTTGTAAAGTCAGGTCACTTATTTTATGACCTATTTAGCGAACAATGCATTATTTTCTCACAGAAAGATTTGTTTCTCTTTTCCTCTAGTGCCTTCAGCTTTATCCCAGTCTCCTGAACGTTATCCATCATGGCTAAGAATACACTGGCCTCCTTTGGGAAGATGCTGCTGAGGCGACGCGTGCTGGACACCTCTCAGGACGAAACCCGCTTCGCTCGCTGCCTCACCACTCTTGACCTCATAGCCCTCGGCGTGGGGGCGACGCTGGGTGCAGGTGTTTACGTCCTGGCTGGGGAAGTGGCCCGAGAGAAGGCTGGACCTGCCATCGTGCTTTCATTCCTCATTGCGGCCTTGTCTTCTGTCCTCGCTGGTTTGTGCTACGCCGAATTTGGTGCACGTGTCCCCAAGACAGGATCCGCTTATCTGTACAGCTACGTGACTGTGGGTGAAATATGGGCTTTCATCACAGGATGGAACCTCATTCTGTCATACGTGATTGGTGAGCGTGTAGACTTTACAAACTAGTTTAATAATGTGAAATTAATTTGGAAAAGCATTTTCCTTTTTGAATCCAAATGTACTAATTAAGCATCAGTTCCCATGAGTTAATTCAGAATGCGAACCCCTGTGATTAGGAATGAGCTGAAGTAGTTTTCAAACTGTATGAAGTGTTTACTTCTCTTTACCAAAGGGCCCTAGAGCGGCTGCTTAAGTTTAATGTAACAAATGGACGCTCTGAAGTCTTTTGCATCTACTCATATATCCTTCTCTCTATTTTACAGGCACAGCCAGTGTGGCACGGGCTTGGAGCTCAACGTTTGACAATCTAGTGAACAAAACAATCTCTGATTTTTTCACTGATTCCATGTCATTTCCAGACACTGGAAAAGTGTTATCGCAGTATCCAGATGTGTTTGCTTTCATCCTGGTCATGTTGCTCACTGGTGAGAACCTTTTTTCTCTCTTAAGAATTTTAAGAATGATTCTTGACTTTTTTGTTAGTGTGTTTCTGGAACTAAAGCAAGGGTGCGCTTTACCAATACACCAATTAGTCATAGCACTGTTACTCACACTTTCTTTTCACCATTGCTTTGCAAAAGACCATAACGGTGTGAATTTGCTACCTCTCACTTCCCACGCTACAGGATTATTGGCATTTGGAGTGAGTGAGTCTGCACTTGTCAACAAGATCTTCACAGGAATCAACTTGGTGGTTCTGACATTTGTCATTATTTCGGGCTTTGTGAAAGGCAACACTGCCAACTGGAACCTCACTCTGGAAGACTACATTAACAGCACACACAACTACGATGCAGAGTAAGTCACACTGTCTTAACTTTTAGATGTAGGGATAGCAATAGAAATTAAGAAGATAAATTTAGAGCATAAATGAAACACAGTCAGTTGGGTCAGTAGCATATTTACTGATTACATATATTAATAAGCATAAAAAGAAGTTACATAAAAGTAAAATTCAACTCTGCCATATTTACATATATTTTAAAGATATACTAAACAGATAAGATTAAATTAATAAATAAGGTGAAAAATGTGAAATAATGCAGAAAATTAATAATAAATAAATAAATCATACAAATTTGAAAATCATAAAATGAATTAAAAATATTAAAAGATATGTACACACCACATATATATATATATATATATATATATATATATATATATATATATATATATATATGTATGTATGAATGTATTTTCATTGTAAATTTAAGGTTTGAAATTTTTCACGTTTAAGGAAAATTAATAAATGAGATGAAAAAGGTCAGTTAAAAAAATAATGAAAATTAAACATTTTAAAATTCATGATATAAAAATTACAAATATATCCACTTATGTGTATATGAATTTATATTTATTGTAAATATATTTATTGTATCTTAGTAAAATTAATGAATAAGATGAAAAATGACATTTCGAAAATAATGGAAAAAAAAAAAATGTAAAAGTCATTAAATAAAATATATGAATGTTTTTTTTATTGTAAATTTGAGGGTTGAACACAATATATCCTTTCACATCATTTTTCAACTTATAAATAAGTTGAAAAATGACAATATAAAAAGAATGAAAATTAAATATTTTTAAAAAATCATGAAATAAAATTACAAATATAAAAAGTATGTACACACACTTATATGTATATATGAGTTTATATTCATTGTAAATATGAAGTTTGAAAATACAAGTTAAGATGAAAATGACAATTTTAAAAATAATGAAAATTAAAAATGCTAAAAGTCATGAAATATATATTTATTTAAATATGTACACAAATGTACACATGTATAATGAATGTATAATTGTAAATAAGAGGTTAGAAAACTCGCATCTTAGGGAAATTAATAAATAAAATGAAAAATGACTATTTAAAAATATTGAAAAATATACATTTGAAAAGTCATGAAATAAAATACATTAATGTATTTTCATTGTACATTGGGTGTGTGAAACCTCTAAAATATATTATATAATTTATAAATAAGATTAAAAATGACAATTAAAAAATAATGACAATTAGAAATTTTAAAAATCATGCAATTAAATAAACATTTAAAAGATATGTACACACCCACACACATATTTGTATATATGAATGTATATTCATTGTAAATCTGAAGTTTGAAAAACACTTTTACATTTTAGGAAAATTGAAAAAGAATTCGGCACAGGTGGCTTTGCACCGTTTGGCTTGAGTGGAATCCTAACTGGCGCTGCTACTTGCTTCTATGCATTTGTGGGTTTTGACTGCATCGCGACCACAAGTAAGTTCAGAAAAACATTCCGTCAAAACCAGAATGTCCTATTTTTGAAACCCAACTCACCTCAGCTCTATTGATGTCATAGGTGAGGAGGCCAAAAACCCCATGCGTTCCATTCCGATCGGCATAGTGGCCTCTTTGCTCATCTGCTTTTTTGCCTACTTCGGAGTGTCAGCAGCACTCACGCTCATGATGCCCTATTACAAGCTGGATGTCCAAAGTCCACTTCCAGAGGCCTTCCAATATGTCCACTGGGACCCTGCTCGATATATTGTGGCTGTGGGGTCTCTGTGTGCTCTTTCCACCAGGTACATTTACTGACATTGACTTAAAGTTATTTTAGTATTATTGCAGTATTATTTTTTTAGTATTATTTTGTTGTCGTGTTTTATATATGTAACAACAAAAATATATGTATACAATATATATAAGTTTTACATTAAGTTAAACTAAATGAAAATGAGACACGTTGCTTTAGAAAGTCAACATGTAATGACTTTTTTTTGTTCGTTCTTCAGCTTGTTGGGCTCCATGTTCCCTATGCCTCGTGTGATTTATGCCATGGCTGAGGACGGTCTGCTCTTTCGCTCCCTCTCCCGCATGCACA
Organism: Labeo catla; assembly: GCA_012976165.1. Lineage (NCBI taxonomy): Eukaryota > Metazoa > Chordata > Actinopteri > Cypriniformes > Cyprinidae > Labeo > Labeo catla. The sequence continues at coordinate 739,787 of VONZ01000107.1, read as the reverse complement.
AGAAAACTAAGACACCTTTGCTGGCCACCCTTGTGTCTGGCATCGTAGCAGGTAAGACTGTATTCGTATTCATCTAATGACTGTCAGTGGATGATGTAACTGTCTTAATAACTGTGCCTAACTCTAGAATCTCGTTAATTCCCTTCTTGTAGCTCTGATGGCCTTCCTGTTTGATCTTGCCGCATTAGTGGACTTGATGTCAATTGGGACCCTGCTGGCGTACACTCTAGTTGCTGTGTGTGTACTCATTCTCCGGTGAGTATATACACACATCCTTTCATTCAAAAATCTGGGTATTTTGGAAAGAAATTAATACTTTGATTCAGCAAGGTAACAGTAAATGTACCAAAAGTGACAGTAAAGACATTTATAATGTTACAGAATGTTTCTATTTCAAATAAATGCTTTTTTTTTTTTTGAACATTCTATTCATCAAAAAATCCTAAATGTATCACGATTCAGCATATTAAAATGATTTCTAAAGGATCATGTGACACTGAAGACTGGAGCAATGATGCTGTAAATTCTGCTTTGTATCATAGAAATAACTTAAATTTTAATGTATACTAGATGTTTATATTATATTTATATATACACTACCAGTCAAAAGTACAGTAAGATTTTTAATGTTTTTAAAGTTTTTTTCTGCTAACCAAGCCTGCATTTATTTGATCTGAAGTACAGCAAAAACAGTAAAATTTTGAAATATTTTTACTATTTAAAATAACTGCTTTCTATTTGAATATATTTTAAAATGCAATTTATTCCTGTGATTTCAAAGCTGAATTTTTAGCATCATTAGTCCAGCCACATGATCCTTCAGAAATCATTCTAATATTCTGATTTGCTGCTCAAAAACATTTATTATTGTTATTATGTTGAAAACAGCTGATTTAGAATTTTTTTTTTTTTGACTAATAGAAAGTTCAGAAGAACAGCATTTATCCGAAATAGAAACCTTTTGTAACATTATGAATGTCTTTATCATCACTTTTGATCAATTTAATGCATTCTTGCTAAATAATATTTTTTATAATTTCTCCCCCAGTATATATACTGACTCAACTGTTTTAAATATCGAAAAAAATGATAATAATAAACGTTTCTTGAACAGAAAATCAGCATATTATAATGATTCCTGAAGGATTATGTGACACTGAAGATTGGAGTAATGATACTGAAAATTTAGCTTTGATCAAAGGAATAAATTACGTTTTAAACGTATTCGAATAGAAAGCAGTTATATTAAATGGTAAAAATATTTTACAATATTACTGCTTTTGCTGTATTTTGGATCAAATAAATGCAGACTTGGTGAGCAGAAGAGATTTCTTTAAAAACATTAAAAAATCTTACTGTTCAAAAACTTTTGACTGGTAGTGTATATTTGATCACATAAATGCAGTCTTGGTCAGCATATGACACTTCTTTCAAAAACATTAAAAAAAAAAAACCTGGAATTTCATATTTCTTTAAAATCAGTTTAATTAAATTTTTTTTTTAATCTACAGGTACCAGCCAGGCAGTCTTTGCTCCAATGGTGCGATTGAGAAATCACTGGAACTACAGAGGCTGGAGGCTAAAGGAGGCATGACAGATATAGACAGTGGGGATGAGTACAGCCAGGAGCTGGAGACAAGACCCCTTAAGGAGAGGTTTTCCATCAGGATGCTTGTGCAACCCATCTGTGACGTACCCACCAAGATTTCGGGCATCATTGTTTACTCTGCAACTGGCACCATATGTAAGCATTTCCATTCAGTTCCTTTTTTGCTGCAACATGTATTTATAATGTGGAGCTCAGGAAAGTGTAAAATAATTATGTCAGTGTTCATGTGGTGAACAGACAGTTAACATCCTTCTCTTTTTCTGTTCAGCTGTGCTGTTCACGCTGCTGTGTCTGGTGCTGGCACTGTACGGGAACGAGGTGGGGATGGGCGACCCTCTTTTTATCACTTTGGTGGTTCTCCTGTCTGTTCTGTCTTCTGTATGCATCTTCGTCATCTGGCGACAGCCCCAGAGTAAAGAAGTTCTCACTTTCAAGGTATAGACTTCACTTACAAAGCTTGCGCTTTGTTAAATTGAGATTGTCAAATCTAAAGGTGGTTATAATAATCTTCTCTCTACATTTTGTAGGTGCCTTTGCTCCCCATTCTGCCATTGGTCAGTATCTTTGTGAATATTTACCTCATGATGCAGTTGGATGGACCTACATGGATTCGTTTCGCAGTCTGGATGGTTATCGGTGAGTTATAGCATATGAAATCATTGACATGTAACTGTGTTAAAAATACACTACCAAAAGTTTGGATCAGTAATGAGTTTAGGGATTCATTAAATTGTTCTAATGTGACAGTAAATGCATTTAACATATCACAAAAGATTTCAAATAGGTGCCGTTCTTTTAACATTTTTATTCATTAATTATAATAATATAATGATTTTTGAAGGATCATGTGGCACTGAAGACTAAAGTAATGATGCTGAAAATTCAGCATTGTGTCACAGAATTAAATTACATTTTGAAATATTTTCACATAGAAAACAGCTATTTTAAATGGTAATAATATTTAATAATATTTCTGTTTTCATTGTATTTTTGATCAGTTTTGATGAGGATAAGAGACTTCAAAAGCATAAAAAATCATACCATTTAATTATCATACCAAATTATCGATTTTTCTTTTATGCCAAAAATCTTTAGGATATTAAGTAAAGATCATGTTCCATAAAGATATTTTGTACATTTCCTACCGGAAATACATCAAAACTTATATAAAAATATATTAAAAAATATATCAAATTTTTGATTAGTAATATGCATTGCTAAGAACTTCATTTGAACAACTTTAAAGGCGATTATCTAAATATTTAGATTTTTTTGCACCTTCAGATTCCAGAAATTCAAATAGTTGCATCTCGGCCAAATATTGTTTTATCCTAACAAACCATACATCAATGGAAAGCTTATTTATTTTGCTTTCAGATGATGTAAAAATCACATATGACTGGTTTTGTGGTCCAGGGTCACATTTGTGCAGTTGTGTACATGTATGCTTTTTTTTTAGTTTTTCATAGTACTGTGCTTGAATGTTTGACTTCATACATTTGTCTCTTTTAGGTTTTATTATTTATTTTGCGTATGGAATAAGGCACAGCTCTGAGGGTAAAAGCAACTCTCCAGACAAATTTGAGCCCATCCTTCAAGCAAAGAAACCAATCTACCTAACTGAAGATGACAGTGAACAAGAAAGGACCACACCTTAAGAACAATAGGATTGGTATGGCAGCAACGTTACAACCGGTTTTGTAAAATGCTGCACTTTCACTTTGCACCTTATAATCACTCTAAAGCATCAAAAACTTACAAAAAATGGTTTCACTTAACCATTTAAACTAAACTGCGCTTCTTGCTAATTGTTTACCTTGTGTCAGTGTATGATGGTGCTGTAACAGTGTTACTTATGTACGCCTAGGCTTCCTTATGAAAGAATTCAGTCTAGTCCTACATGTACTTTGTATGCACGTGTTATTTTGTGTTACCAGATGAAAGATTGGGCAAAACTATACGCTTGAAAAAATGTTCATGAACAGGGTGTCTGCCTGTGGTTGGTCATTTAGGGTGACTCCTTTCTCTCACAATGAATAGGAATATGTTATTCAAAGGCTTTGTTTAGACAGACAGTAAAAATCTCATTGGGCGTATCCGTAACCACCTTCATGTCCATATTTACTCATATAGCACATTGTCACATATACTATGTCGTAAATGTGACTGATTGCACAATGATGTTCTCTCATGTGCCTCATGAGTTCACCACTGCAGTGAGAGGTCAAGGTAGACCCGAACAAAGGCTAAATTTATGCTTTTCTCTCCTGTCTTTCCACCCTGACAGGTCTCTTTCCATATCATTACTATAGTATCCAGAGTAGGTGTTGACTAGCCTCTAACTGTAGACAAAATGAAAACTGTGAGCAGTCAGAAAATTCACATTTAAAGATCAAATTAGATTTGTGAGCAGTGTGAACAAATCCTATATACAGTATTTTTATTAGACCAGAGAAATTGTAAAATAACATGCATTATTGAACTCAAAACGTCCTTAAGTACTTCATTTTATAAACTTGATATGATTGGAAAAAGTGATACATGAAAAATATGTTAAGAGCGACCTTGGATTTTGTCAGTAGTTTTCTATTTGTAAAAGTATGTTCTTGTATATTTTTGTAAATTTATTGATGTATTTATGTACCAGCGGAAAGAAAATGTATTTATTGTTGATGTTACTGTAATATGTTTTACAGTACGTATTTTGGCTTCTTTAGTGACAACAATACATTTAAGCACAGTTGTCTCTATTGAGCTATACATATTTGAGATGTAAAAAAGCAAATGTGCTTAATAGCAAAATCAGATATCAAGTCTTTTTTTCTGGAAAAGTCTGTTTTTTAATTGCGTGACAAAATTAGTAATTTTTTCAGTGCTCTAAAGTGCTCTTATTTGTCATGCAATTTTTTTGCCATTCTAGTTATCTTCTAAAGATGACACAGTTACTGTTTTCAGAATGTTTTTTGTAAAAACATTGCGATGTAAATGCTTTTTTCTTTAAGAAAAAGTAGATGTAAATATGGAGATTACAAAGCTTTGTGACTTTTTGGTGGCTTTTTCCATTTGCTGCTGGGATATGGTGTATTTTATTCACATGAACGGAGTATGTATGGTCTTTACACTACACGTTCTTTGTACAGTATATTTTTCAAAAATCATTACCATTTGCTGCAGATATTGTCTGTTTTACAATTAATGTTTACACAATGCTGCTGTGTAGTGAAACTGGAACTTGTTTCTTCCAGTTTCTTGAAATCATATCTGTTACAAAGCTGCGTTATGAGTCAGTAGTATTAACTTTGAACTGACACTGCCGCCTTCTCTTATAATACAGATACTTATGGGTGTTACCGTAGCCTACATATCCTTAGAAGTGATGACTTTACATGGCTATTGCTGTGGCTTGCTTTTTCCTCACTCTTTTGGAGGTATAGAGCTGTTCAATTTTTAAGTCCTAAAACCCGGGGAGAAAAATTAAGGCATGCGTTTCCTATGAAATGTGTTTTTTTTTTTTTATTTAGGGGTGAAATAACCAATAAGTTTCCGGGTTGGCTTACAAATTGACATTGTGACTGAATAGCTCTATTGATATGTATTGCTACTGTAATAACAGACATTACGGTTCACTGTGTTGTAAGACTAGTTTCATATTCATGTACATATTTGCTCTTTAAAGCTGAAGTGAAATTTCTGTCACTTATGTCACCTAATGAAATTGCAAAAATAGTTACTGTTTGCAAACTTGTTTCCTGAACAATCCCAGATGGTCCCACCACGAACTGACACTATTGGTTGAGCCACTGTTGCCGTTTCAGGCTGAATGTTCGTTCGCCCAAAAATGAAAATTCTGTCAACTCGTAGGACCTTCATGATTTAACAGTGAAATAAATTACACACTTCAGCTTTAATGTTTCTTATGTAAATAGTCTACTTCATGTGCCTTTATGTACTCTGCTGTTATCAAATAAATGTACTAAGCATTGTCATTTAATTGTGCATAGCTTTCTTTTAAAATGAACAGAAAACAAGGAAGATTGTTGAACTGAGGGTCTATCTAGGGTAGGGCTGTCAAACAATTAATCACGATTAATCGCAAACAAAATAAAAGTTTGTGTTTGCCTAATATATGTGTGTGTAATTATTATGTATATATAAACACACACAAATTAATGTATATATTTAAGAGAAATGTTATGTACAAAATATTTTTATTTATATATAATATAAATTCTATATGAATTATAATAAATACATATACTTGTAAATATTTTTTATATATATATATACATGAATTGTATGCTTGTATTTATATATACATAATAATTACACACAACGCACACACATATATCAGCCAAACTCAAACTTTTATTTTGTATGTGATTAATTGCGATTGTTGTTTGCCAACCCTACAAAGTAAATATTTTCAAAATATATACTATATGTGACCTTGGATCACAAAACCAGTCTTAAGCACAGGTATATTTGTAGCAATAGCCAAAAATGATCAATTTTTTTTTTATTCCCAAAATCATTAGGATATTAAGTAAAGATCATGTTCCATGAATATATTTTGTAGATTTCCTGCGGTAAATATATCAAAACTTAATTTTTTATTAGTAATATGCATTGCTAAGAGCTTAATTTGAACAACTTTAAAGGTGATTTTCTCAATATTTTTTTTTTTTTTTTTTTGCATTCTCAGATTCCAGATTTCCAAATATTGTCCTATCTTAACAAACCATACATCAATGGAAAGCTTGTTTAATCAGATTTCAGATGATGTATAAATCTCAATTTCAAAAAATTGACCCTTATGACTGGTTTTGTGGTCCAGGGTCACGTGTGTGTGTGTGTATATGGGCTAGTTTTGAGTAGCAATTGGGCAGGTTTTGTTGTGAAAACCTGGCAACCCTAGATTAGTACAGTCAAACGATTAATCGCGATTTATCGCATCCAAAATAAAAGTTTTTGTTTACATTAAATTTGTATGTAGTGTGTATATTTAATATGTATATGTAAATATACACACATGCATGTGCATATTTAAGAAAATATGTTATGTTTCTATATTAAATGTATTTATATATAATATCAATTATATTTTGTTAATTAACATTCAAAAGCCTAATGGCATTGCAGAACGTTTAAACATTGGTATTCTTCTGTATGCCTACAAGTTTAGAAAAGACAGAAGCAAAAAAATAGTTTCTTTTTAAGAGTGAGAAAACACAAATTCCATCACACATCGTGTGAAATGCCTGCCATTCTGTAAGGTGAGATCAAAATGGAGAACCGCCTCAAAACTCCAAGTCCCAGTAACCCTTGCGCGCCGTTTCCTGCATATATGGCCAGCTGACTTCCGGTGTCTTTAAATTCTCAGCCATTAATCTGTTCGTACGCTGCGAGTGATTTTAGCTACATCTCATCTGGTTGAACGATGGATATTCCCATTAGTTAATATTTAGGAAAAGCCCCGGACCGTCAAACGACCGCTCTGGATCTGACAACCGCCCGTGACTCGATCAAAACGGCCGTTTTAGTTCCTCTTTATTTTGCCGCAGTCAGAAATTATTCCAGCTCAAGGCCAGCGGTCGCTCGCACTGTCTCTCAGCTCCTACAGCCTTCACATCTCTCGTCTCATAAACTAGACACATCTCGTTTAATGGTATGTGTATCATCGTTTGATCCGTGTCTGATTTTAGACTCGTTTGTGTGCTTTCCTGATCAACAGTCGAGCTCATCCTGTTTTGGTGTGTGTGGTTTGCAGGCAGATCTGGCTTTCTAACACAGATTCGGTCTCAAGCTGATATATAATGCTGTTCCAGTTATACAAACACTAGTTTGGCTTGAACTCAAGTAGAGCAAAGGTATGTGATGTTTATTCTTGCATTTACCTTCATATTACCCATCTACCCTCAGTCTGTTTGTTTATAAGCCATATAGATTGTTTATAAAGGCTACGTATCCTGTAGGTGGTTCATTAATGAATTAATCTGATAGATTAGACTACAGTTTACTACCTAACAGGCTAAACATTCACCCAGATGTTGTAAGTAAGTGTTTACAGGAAAGTCTTGCTATCTCACCCTGTATGTTGTAACATTATACTGTTTCCTCTAAAGTCTGTCACTTAAAATGGTAATTAATTATATAGTGTTAATGCTTTGTTGACCACTGGGCTGTGTATGGTAAACAAATCTGTGTGGCATGTTGTGAATGATTGACTTGGTGTTAGGCTGTGCGAGGCAGAGAAAGGCCAGAGGGAGAAGACATATACTGAGTCTTTGTGCCAGGGGGTTGTGCTCCCCTCTTACTGCTGGTCACCCATCGATTCCTGGCTGCCTTCCACCTCTGATCACAACCATGACCTCTCAGAGAGACCCCGACACAGTGAGTATATCAGACGCGACCTGTATGATAATTCATTGCACAATTTGGCCTTTTCACACATACAAAGATTATATCAAAATGATAAGTCATCAAGTGTCATCACTTTTTAGAGTGCATACAAATCTTAAAGGTGCAGTGCGCTGATGAATGTGCATCATTATTGTCTGCTTTTGCACGGTTGCTGCTCAGAACAGGTTTGATTTTTATTATTTTGTCTGTGGAGTGCAAAAAGAGGTACTTGGTGCAATGCCCATGCTATGCAAGTGGGTGATGATGACCATGACTGTTAAGCTCTGAAAAAGACAAAAAGTGGTCCGTATTATTCATGCACCATTTTGCAAATCACCTGAAGCCTTTGGTAGGTTTATTGTGATGAATAAACATTTGCATTATTATGCACTGAAAACTTTTTGGCTTAGTTTTTGTTTACATCCTGCATGTTTTATGCAAACTAAGGGGTGAAGAGATAATGACGTTTTTAATTTAGGTCGAGCATTCATTTTAATCCGCATTTGTTGGGAGTCATCGTTGCTTTTTTGTGGCTATGAGACAAATTTGATTAGTTTAGACCTAAAAATGATTAAACTTCCAGTTTTATTTTTAACTAAAACTAGAACTATGGGAAAAAAAATTTGAAATTAGATTGAAAAACTTCAACAGAAATTATTAAAACTGAAATAAGTCAGTGCTAAATAGAAATACTAAATATTAAAAAACATATGAAAGTGACAAAAGGTTAAGGACAAAAAAAGTTAAAAACCGATTAAGTTAAAAATATAAGAATAAAAGCTAATTCAAAATGTTAATAAATATGGTAAATTAGTAAATAGTATGCTGCCAGTCAAAACTGTTTTAATATTTTTTTAAAGACATCTCTTCTGCTCACCAGGCTTGTATTTATTTGATGCAGAGTACAGCAAAACAGTAACATTTTGAAATATTTTTACTATTTAAAATAACTGTCTCCTATTTTAATATATTTTAAAATGTAATTAATTCCTGATTTCAAAGCTGAATTTTTAGCATCATTACTCCAGTCACATGATCCTTCAGAGATCATTCTAATAATCTGATTTGCTGCTCAAAAAAAAGAAACATTTATTATGATGTTTTGATGAATAAAAAGCTCAGAACAGCATTGATCTGAAATCTAAATATTTTGTAACATTATAAATGTCTTTATCATCACTTTTGATCAATTTAAAGCATCCATGCTACATGAAAGTATTAATTTCCATAGTTTCTTTCCCCCCAAAAAACATACTGACTCCAAGTGTTTGAGTGTTATAGTGTATAATGTTACAAAAGCTTTTTATTTCAGATAAATGCTGATCTTTAGATCTTTCTATTAATCAAAGGATCCTAAAAATGTACTCAAATGTTTTAAATATTGATAATAATAAGAAGAGAAAGAAGGACAAAATGTTTCTTAAACATCAAATCAGCATGTTAGAATGATTTCTGAAGGATCATGTGACTAAAGTAATGATGCTGAAAATGTAGCTTTGATCACAGGAATAACTTTAAAATATTTCTAAATAGAAAACATTTATTTGAAATGGTAAAATATTTCAAAATTGTACTATTTTTGCTGTACTTTGGACCAAATAAAGACAGGCTTGGTGAGCAGAAGAGACTTCTTTAAAAAGCATGAAAAATCTTACTGTTCAAAAAGTTTTGACAGGTACTGTATGTAAAATAACCTGTAAAAATATTACAAATAACTAACCTGTTCTTGTTAGTGCTAATATGGGTGTACATCAGGGAAGTGCTAAATGCAAACTTTTATTTGCTGAGGTTATAAAACAAAGCTGTCATGCTCACAGACCTGCTGTTGCTGTTTTTGTTTGTTGAACCTGTTTGGTTCACTGTTGGGTTTAGTGCCTTTATTTGAGGGTGGGGGCAAATGGTGATGACATTAGGCTCTTGATTTGGGGATGAAAGCAACATGATTGAAGATATTGCAGAAAACATATAAGCTGTGAGATTATCGAGGTGTTTACGTACTGGTTCTGAGGCATTTAGACAGCTTTGGTGTTTTGTATTTGTCAAGGCTTTAAGAACTGGGGCAGCAGGGAGTGCTTATTTGTTTGTTATGCTCTCTTGTCTATATTACCCGTCACAGATTTGCAGATAACACCCTTAAATCCACCCGTGGAGGCTGGGAGAGGGCTTTCCATGTCTTTATCGGGGGCTCTGTGTTTGTAAACAGTGCTGGAATGACGATGTGGATTATGGTTTGACCTCTTTTGTTCTCGCTGCAGGTCCCCATAGGTGAAAGCCGAATATTTTCAAGAGTGTCTGAATGGGGGTGGGGTGCCCTACATTTTCAACAGAAGCCTGATTTCACAATGGGTTAGTTAGGGCAGGGCATTGGGGGCCCTTAGAAAGGATTTAGGTGGCACGTGGTGTAAGGATGAGCATAGCTTTGTGGCGGGAAGAGGTCGTCCCCTCCCTGTCATGTTATTTGATTGCTGGCACTATTTGGGTCATGACCTGTGCTGCTGTTACTGTGGGGTGGATGGAAAACTCTGGGTCCCCTATAATAAGCTGCATTAGCACGTTTGACACAATTTGAATAATTCAGTACTAGCATAAGCAGTCTTACTCAGTTGTACTTGGAGGAACTGTGTCCTTTTTTCACTTCCACTTTCTCAGAAACATGTTGAAAGTTTCTCTGTTCCTCTGATTGGCTGCAGTGTCTCCATGAAGCTTGTTTTCCTTTGTTTTTACACTCGGTGTTGTATGTGGCTTTAAACACAGCAAAGCCAGGACCAACTGGCTCACCTTCTTACGCCCCCCTCCTCTTTCTCCATCTGATTCTGAACGAAAGCATTAAGGCCCAGCCAAGCTCCACACACTGAGTGTGGGTGATGTAATGTTTAAATTGCAGTCATTGAAAACCATGAAAGGAGAAAAAGGACGTTTAAACCCTGGATTAAAAAAAAAAAAAAAAGCAAGAACAAGAGACTCTCTGAGTTCTTGGTCTGAATTTATTTCTGGGCTGAAATAGTAGCACTCTGTGCCTTTTCTGTTCAGACATTAGAGTCTTATGATGCTGCTTAGTTTCAAAGAGGATGCTGCCAAATTTATTCAGTCCCTTGCCTAATTTGGGATGTGTGACGATATCACAGAAATGTACAGTCAAGTATGTGTGTCCTTGTTGCAAATTGAAACTTTTGTATTTTGCTAATATATTGAATATTGTTGCAAACTGTACAAATTTAAAAAATGAAACCACAGGAAATTGTTCCAGCTAGCTAAAATAGATGAGATTTAGTCATAATTGTGTGAATTATTTGCGATTATATGCTTGGAACAATCAGTTAGAATGAGTTTAGCAAGGTTTGGCAATACATTGTATGTTATTGTTTTCCAACAAAAATATGTATATGAATTCATGGCACTAAACTACCAGTCAAACGTTTTTGAACAGTAAGATTTTTGATGTTTAAAAAAAAAAAGTCCAGCAAAATCTGTACAATTTTAAAATATTTTTACTATTTAAAATAATATATATATATATATATATATATATATATATATATATATTTATATATATATATATATATATATATATATTTATATTTAATATATTTTAAAATGAAATTTATTCCTGTGGTCAAAGCTAAATTTTCAGCATCATTACGCCAGTCACATGTTATTATAATATGCTGATTTGCTGTTCAAGAAACAATTTTATGATTATTATTATTGTTATTATTATCATTATCAATATTTAAAACAGTTGAGTATATTTTGTCAGGATTGTTTGATGAATAGACAGAGCCAAAGATCAGCATTTATCTGAAATAACAAGCTTTTGTAACATTATGCATCATATGTTTCAAACCCTTGGAGTTAGTGTCATTATTTTGTTGTTGTTATTATTATTATTATTATTATTATTATTATTATTATTATTATTATTTTAGGGTTGTTTTTGGAAAGAAATTATGGAAATTAATACTTTTATTTAGCAAGGATGCTTTAAAATGATCAAAAGTGACGATAAAGACATTTATAATGTTACAAAATATTTCTATTTCAGATAAATGCTGCTTTCTATTCATCAAAGAAACCTGAAAAAATTTGACTCCGCTGTTTTCAACATCGTAATAATTTTTTTTGAGCAGCAAATCAGAATATTACAATAATTTCTGAAGGATCATGTGACTGGAGTAATGATGCTGAAAATTCAGCTTTGAAATCACAGGAATAAATTACATTTTTAAATGTATTTAAATTGAAAACCATTATTTTAAATAGTAATAATACATGCAAATAAATGCAGGCTTGGTGAGCAGAAGAGACTTCTTTAAAAAAAACAAAAAACAAAAAAAAACCATAAAAAACACTTACTGTTAAACTTTTGACTGGAAGTGTATAATTATAATAATAAAAAGTATATATTTTTTTAAATATTTTTAATAGTGGAGCCATTGAACATGCTGGCAGTAAAAATCAAACAATCCTTATTGTTGAGGCAGTATATGCATGATGTATCCCTTAGACATATGAAAATTGTCGTGAAGCACGTGTTGGCCTGTGGCGGAAAGCTTTGCGGTGTTATTAATACCGACTGTAGAGGCATTGTGTCTGTCTGTTGCTTTTTTATTAGGACTCGTGCATGGAGCAAATTTATTGTGCTAATCCACCGTGCTGCTCCCCTCCTCCTGCAAGGGGTTATGCATGGGCCATGTAAATTTAATAACTTGTCTGGGACACCTGGGGTTATCGCATTAGGATGACGGGGGTGCCTAGAAAAGGAGGGGGAGAGCATCACTACACTTCCTCTCTCCTACCCCGTATTTCCCCCATCACCAGACCATTTCACAGGAACCTTTAAAGTGTGTAGCAGCTAGTTTCACCCATAAAGCCGAACATAAATCTAATTAGGAAGGAATGCCCGTTTGTACAAAGAACTCTCCGGGTCGTCTCATGTTATGTGGGGTGAGCACAGATTGAAGGGTCATTAAGGTCTATTCGATGGAATTGCGAGTTTGTCTCTGGGTTGTAGGGCACTTCTTTATAGTCTAATGATTTCCTCTTTCCTTTAAATCGACTACAGGTGAATCTACGGCTGATCCTTGTGAGTGGGAAGACACAGGATTTCACTTTCTCTCCAAATGACTCCGCCACAGATATTGCCCGGCATGTTTTTGAAAACTGGCCGGCAGGTACGTTTTGTTTTCAAGTCACTTTTAAAGTAGTTCACCCAAAAATTAAATTCTGTCATTTATTACTCACTCTCATGTCATTCCAAACCCTTAAGACATTCGTTCACCTTAAGAACACAAATTAAGATATTTTTAATGAAATCTGAGAGCTTTCTGACCCTGCATAGACAGCAATGCAACTGACACATTCAAGGCTCAGAAAGATAGTGAGGACATCATTAAAATAGTCCATGGAGTAAATATTTTCTTATTGCTAATTTCCTTTAACTTTATTTCATCTGTGGTTGCATGCTGTCAAACACTGGGGTCTTAATATGGTCAAAGCATGGCTGTTTTTCATAGTCAGGCATCACAAAAGCCTGTTTCTGTAGTGAATCTGATGACTTTTGTTGCAGGTTGGGAGGAGGAGAGCGTGAGCAGCCCCAGCATCCTGAGGCTGATCTTTCAGGGCCGCTTCCTGCATGGCAATGTCACACTAGGAGGTGAGCACTAGACCTTGTCTGCATGTCTGTCACGGTCAACATGCTTTGACAGTCCCATTGTTTTTCTTTCTCTGTCTGTCTCTGTTATTTTGTCTTGCTCTAGACACTTTTACACATTTTTGTGGACAAAAAAAGGACAGTGAAAGTGGGAAGTTAAAATATGCTGTAGGTCAGAAGCTGTGTGTTTACTGGGCAGTGTGACCATGTTGTATGCCAGTATTCAATATGCGACTTCTCTGTTGAATAGCGCTGAAGTTGCCCCCTGGCCGAACAACTGTCATGCACTTGGTTGCCAGAGAGACGCTGCCAGAGCCAAACTCCCATGGTAAGTGCTGATATATTCCTCTGGCAAGCTCCTGCTGCTCTAAACATGGCTGAATGTCCTTGGCTTGCCTATCCACATCCACTTTTTGTTTTAAAGACAAGGGCACAGCAGTTACTGGAGGACTGCTGCCAGGTGGCAACTGGCTCTAATCTTCCAAACACGTTAGAATAATTAAGAGGCATACAGTCATATTAGAGACTGAACACTGAAGCACTAATATAAGATGTCTATAGCTTTCTTTATTCTTGTCACTTCCTGTTTGACGAGTTGTGCTGATCTTTACTGAAGCAAGCTTTGAATTCATGATGACTCTTGTTAGGTTTGAAACGAGGAAGCAGGTTATATGCTTTGACGTTTTCAGAATATATTTTAGAAACATTAACTGGCATCCGAGTCTTTTTTTAGCCAGCATTCATGCTGTCAATTTTACAATAAAGTTCACATGAACTTAGAATGGCCCTTTTTATGCCACAGTCAGTGTGGTTTTAAGGTTCCCTGAATTCAAGTCAACATGAAAACCGAATTGAGCACATTTCTCTTATGCTCAAAAATACTGTTGAAATGGTAATATAGAGAAATATTACGGTTTCTGTGTTAATATATTTTAAAATGTAATTTATTCCTGTGATCAAAGCTGAATTTTCAGCTTCATTACTCCAGTCTTTAGTGTCACATGATCCTTTAGAAATCATTCTAATATGCTGATTTGCTGCTCAGATGTCCATAATATTATGTTTTTGCGGAGACCATGTTTTTTTCAGGATGTTTTGATAAATGTACAGTTAAAAAGAACAGCACTTATTTGATTTTTTTTTTTTGGTAGCATTATAAATGACACATTTGATAAATTTAATGTGTGTTTGCTGAAAAAAGTATTAATTTCTTTCAGAGCCCCCCCCCAAATTTTTCCTGACCCAAACTTTTCATCAGTGTGCGTAATTTCAAAGAAACAAAAATGTGTTTGTCATTGTTTTTTTTGTGGGTTTTTTTTTTAACTTGCTCCACCTTGGAAATTACTTTTAGTAGTCTTTTAGTGTTGATGTCATCTTGGCTGTGCAGTACTTAGGGATGGGCGATATGACCAAAATCTTATATTACAATATGAGTAATTTTATTTTACGGTAACAATGTATATATAGTTTTTGAACAGTAAGATTTTTAATGTTGTTTTTTTTTTCTATTCTGCCCACCAAGCCTGCATATATTTGATCCAAAGTACAGCAAAAACTATTTTTACTTATTATTATTATTATTATTATTATTATTATTTATAATAATAATAATAATAATAATAATAATAATCATAATAATAACTGTTAATAACTTTAGTAACTGTTTTTTTTAATTGAATACATTTTAAAATGTAATTTATTCCTGTGATTTTAAAGCTGAATTTTTAGCATCATTACTCCAGTCGCATGATCCTTCAGAAATCATTCTAATTTTCTGATTTGCTGCTCAAAAAATATTGTTGAAAAGAGCCAAGAAGAATGTTTTAGTTTCTTTGATGAATAGAAAGTTCAGAAGAACAGCACTTAGAAATCTCAAATAGGAATCTTTTGATCACAGGAACAAATTACATTTTAAAATATATTCAAATAAAAATTATTTTAAAGTTATTTTAAATAGTAAAAATATTTCACAAAATTACTGCTTTTGCTGTATTTTGGATCAAATAAGTGCAGGCTTGGTGAGCAGAAGAGGCTTCTTCAAAAACATCAAATTTTACTATTCAAAAACTTTTGACTGGTAGTGCATGATAACATTTTTTGATACAATAAGAAATTCATAATTCTTGTCACCAGTGTCAATATCACAAAAAACTAACTTAAAAAAAAAAAATCAAGCTCACTGAAGACAAGTAAACTGTCAGTGATTAACAAGAATAAGAAACTAATTACAAGCGATAGGACCAAAAAAACTACAGTACAAATACATACATTGTATAAAGTAACCAAATGTATAAAAACACTGCATATTCTTCAATGTGTAAATTAAAAATATAGTTGTTCTTATTAAATTTACAAAAGTGATTTAGTCAAGAGCAGTAGAAGATTTTCTCTATTGTGGTTTGATTAACATGATTGACAGACAGCAGAAATATTAGACTGCTGTCACTTTAAGAGCTACCCGAATCCAGTATACAGTTGCACATGTGCTTTTCTGTCTCAGCTGTTTGCTTTCACATAAGACCTAAATTACTGTGTTTACAAGGATACTTGCAAAAACCGACACTTTGACACATACAAGTGTGCATTTAACCGTTCAAGACCTATCAAGTGGCAAAAATAAGTCTGTTCAATACTCCTGCGCTCTATGAGCACTGTCTTCACATGCACGTCTCTCAGACAGCACGCATACAGCAAAATGAGTTCTATAGCTGCTAATTGCATTTCAGTGGCTTAAAATCATTCGATTTTAAACCTCAAGGCTTAAAAATGCATACAAATAATACGTTTCCGTGACCACGTAGCACAGCAACATCACGGGAGTGTATAACCACGATAGAGATGATAGTCCAAAATCTCTACTGGTTAACCATGTCTATTGGTATATTGCCCACCCTTCAGCTTTTAACCAATAGACTAATAGTTGTTGAGGCATTGCTTTAGGCTTCTATAGTGAGACATGTAGGTTTATGAAAAACGTATTGGGTAATGCAGTGATTTAGTTGTAATAAAGATGACCACATTGGTTATCATTGGAATTGAAATGTTTTTGATGGTAAACTTGAGCTTGATTAGTATAGAAGGCCTACTTTTCATGATCCAGTCCATTCCTGATGGATAAAATACAGTCCTGTATTGCATGTCTCCTTCAATATTCTCTTTTACTCTGATATGCCTCAAATTACAGAAGTAAATGTGCCCTGAATGTGGTTTCATGTTGACTCTAATACCACCCCTCATTAATTATAGACTAGTTACGCACAGCATGTCATTCAAGGAAGAAAACAAGCTATTTTCTCCTCCGTAAATCATCATAGTGTGCTGCTTTTTTCCTCGCATTCTTCTCCCTCTCAGAGAAGAACCTGTGATTGCGTTTTTGTCTTTGATTTATTAGGCGTCACTCAATATTTGCTCTTTCCACGTAGGCCAGAGGAACAGGGAGAAGACTACAGAGAGCAGCTGCTGTCTACTGCTGTAAAACCCAGACGAACCTTCCCCCACCTTCTCCTCTTCGTCCTCCTGCTCCCCGCTCCCGTCTCTGCTCACCAACCTGTGGTGCATTCTGGATGATTACAGAAGAGCTCCAGGGAGATTGCGACTAGGTTTTCGTTCAGTGTTTTTTTGCTCTGTATAGTAGCCGGAGACTCTCTTGTGCCAAGTTTATCGAATCTCATATGTTTGCCTTCGTTCGGTTTTCTCGTTTTGTTCGGTTGCCAAAATTACCTGCTTAGTCAAGTGGCCGTTTGTCTACAGGCCTCCTCTGAAAAATATTAAACTGTGCAAATATGAAATACCTGAATCATTGAAAGGAAATTATGTAAATGGACGCGTGAACAGGTTTTTAGGGGGATGTCCTGTACTCGAGAGACCTTCTGCTCTCCCAACACCCAAGTGTCAGAGTTTTCACTTGGATCGCACGTCTGACTCAGACGAAGCTTAAAATGCATCATAATCTCAGACTTTTGATTGCACTTAACACGGATCCTTATCTGAAGTCACTATGTGTGTGTTGTAGTCTTAATCCTCCCGCCTGCCTCAAACAGAAGGATCTTACAGAGAGAGGTGCGATGACACAAGCACCAGTCTGTTGCTGTGGACCGAGGGAGTCTGCTATAGCGCTGGTGGATCTGATGTGCCGTGGCCACCTACGATTCTTGCCTTCGTCCTAGGACCAATCGAGAGTAGATCTCAAACTCCTCTTACTGACCAGTTGCGTCAACATCTGTGCATGACCCTAGTCTAGTGTTTCCTCGCCCTGGGTGTGTGCCAGCCACCCCGTGTCTACTTGAATAGCGTTTTTTATTTTCCTCGTCTCCGCTGAAGAAGCATGAGGGGAAGGTTGGCGATTTTGTGCTTGATGTGAAATGACACAAACACTTCTTCTTGCCCAGTCAAGATATAGCATCTGTATCCTCTCCCATGTTCGCCTAAGGGACAAAGCCCAGGTGCGAAGAATAAGGAAAACATTCGAAAGCATCTGTCTGGAGCGAAGGGCTGGGCTGCTAAAAGCCCCCATTATAAGCGCTATGGATTCATGGACCACCGCTGCGCCGCAGCATTAGAGGTGAAGATGCACGCTGGGAACGGCCACCCCTAATGGCCTCCCACTGGGCTGGAAGAAAGAAAAAAAAAAAAAGAGTGTTTTATTTCCTAATGTTTGTATGCCGTCTGTTTTGTTTGCCTTTTGATTGTGGGAAATTAATATTATTAATAATGGAGTAATAATGGAGTCCTTTTTATCTTGTCTGAGTACGGTTGAGTTTATATTAGTACACGTCAGATGGCTGACTCATGTTAATTGTGTGCGTGAGCGAGTGGATGAGGCTTTCTTTGGGAAAGACAGTGCAGTTGTGGAAAAAGTGTCCACAGGAACTGTCTCCAATCTTGTTTTTGATTGGCCAATTACTGCAAGAGTGTTTATCATTGTCACTGCTATGAAAATTAGCTACAAATTATTAAATGTACAAAAAAAATCCCTAAATCTTGTATTATAAATTAATAAAACCTTTCAAATAATACTTTGGTGTTCCTGTGTATTATTATCTACCTTATTAGAGTTAGGTGCAGCAAACTGTACATTATAAGGGTCTGGCTTCTTAATGTTGCAAATTGGTGTGTCTTACCATGTTATTTTAATGTATTATCTTAATTATGAACACAATGGTTTGTAGTGCCAACAGTTTTACCATTTACTGCATGTTGTTATTCTTTTCGTCATTTTCCTATAGAGTGTTTTCACAATGCATCATCAGTAGGCCATATTGGTGTCAGTAAATGTAAACAATGCCACTAAACTGAACAGAACTCACAAATTTGGCTGATTATTGCTGCTGAAAATGGTCAGTTATTATGTTTTGGGCTGTACTAATTGGTCAGACCAGGAAAGACATTTGGAGTATCTTCTAGGACTGTGCTGTATACCCTGCTGTAAAAACCATCTTAAACCAGCCTAGGCTGGTCTCTCACCCTGGCCAGCCAAGGAAGTGGCCAATACCCTTCTAAAACCAGCCTGCTGACCAGCTAAGATCAGCCTGGATGACCAGCTAAAAACCAGCCGATCATCTTAGGCCGGTTTTAGCTGTTTTTTTTAGCAGGGTACATAATCATTATCTGCACTTTAGGTCTAACGTTGCGTTAAATGACAAATATCTCTTTTTACAACCTATTGCTGTGCAGAAAGACATTCTCACGTCTTTTATAAATCAATCGTCAGCTCTGTGTGTTTGTGTTGTGCCGTGGTTCAACCTCTAGATGGCGCTGTGGTTCCGGTTCTCTGAGGTGTTCCGTGACGTCATACCCGACTGCGTGCATCCAATCTTTCTCTCATTCATAAGCCCATTTCAACACATTTGAATGAATAAACTAGTTCTTGTTGAAGCAATTAGAATTTCTTAAACACAGATTAAATAAAGGAGCTGGCACAAACACTATTATTACTAAGCATTGTATTCATGCACTGTAAAGTCAATACTCGTTTTGTTATGACCATCAATTTCCACTGGCTGTTTGACAGCAGGCTCAGTAGCCTGACCCATAACATTTCTTTGCTCTTTTAATGATCGCAATGAGCCTTAATTTATTGTAAACCTCTTCTCGTTTGATAAAATTTTCCTTCTGTTTTTGAAAAGTCCTTTCATGACTTATTGTTGAGACATGTCCAGGTTTCCAGTTGACGTTGGCAGAGAACCGAAGGAAGAAGAATTGTTCAGATCGTGCACTCCAGCACACAAAGTCTTAATCGCTTTATAGTGAACTGCTCGTGGTGTGAGCTTGTTTCTTTTTGCGCTGGACCACGCAATCATAATAAAACTGTTACGGAAAGACATTAACCACAGTATAACCTTATGTATGCTACATAAGGTTATAGCATAAGCATAAGTACTCCAGTCTTCTTCAGAAATTATTATAATATGCTTATTTCATGTTAAAAGCAACATTTTTTGTATTGTCACTGTTGAAAACTGTGCCGCTCAATAGTTTTGTGCATTTTATTTTCAAATGTGATTTATTCGTGATTTCAAAGCTGAATTTTTAGCATCATCACTCCAGTCTTCAGTGTCACATGATCATAATAATATGCTGATTTGCTGTTCAAGAAGCATTTTAAAAATCCATGCAGTGGTTTTTAATTAATCTGTAAAAATAATATTCCCTTTTTCAAATCGAGCCATTCTCAGATGCCTGTCATTGTGGCGTCACAACGACAGAGTCTACTCCCAGGATAGTTGATAGACATAAGCGTCTTACCTCAGATCAGTTGTAACAGTCCATGTTTTGATGCCGAAGCAGGGATGTAAGTTAGACAAGAATTGAGTGATTGAGTTGTTGTGTTTCTGGATGTAATAATGAACGTAGTGGTCGTCATTTACTCCCAACATCTGAGCTGCTGAAGATGCAGT
Source organism: Labeo catla (assembly GCA_012976165.1). Taxonomy (NCBI): domain Eukaryota; kingdom Metazoa; phylum Chordata; class Actinopteri; order Cypriniformes; family Cyprinidae; genus Labeo; species Labeo catla. Next base: position 719,233 of record VONZ01000107.1, on the reverse strand, counting down.
GGATTATGTTTGTTTGTGAAGGGAATGCACCTCGCAATCTTCATATATCCGTCTATGTTCGTGTGAATCATTCGTGATCCAGCTTCACTCACAGCAGAAGTGAGTATAAGGTTTTTTTTTTTTAATGAATCTTTGCGATCGCCTTTCCTAATAATGTGCTAGTTAGCTAAACGCAGCTAAAGTAAACAGGCTCGTCACTCCACAGAGAGAAGAGAGGGGCGGGGCGAGCAGAGCTCATTTGCATTTAAAGCAGCCTCGACCAGAATGGGATGATTTTTGGGAGAATTTTTAACCAAAGTATATTATAGACTTTTCATTAAGACCCTGAAGAATCATATCAACTTGTGGAAAATGGGCATCCGATGACCCCTTTAAACAGTTGAGTACTTTTTTTTTCTTTTGCATTTATTTATTTATTTTTTGAGGCAGCAAAACTCAATATTAGGATGATTTCTGAAGGATCATGTGACTGGAGTAATGATGCTAAAAATTCAGCTTTGTAATCACAGTAATGACATTTTTAAATATATTTGAATAGAAAGCAGTTATTTTAAATTGTAAAAATATTTAACATTTTTAATGTTTTTGCTGTACTTTGGATCAAACAAAATGCAGGCTTGGTGAGCAGATGAGACTTATTTAAAATCAAATTTATTTAAATTTTTTTTATTTTTTTTTTAACAGATTTTTATAAATTAAGTTAAAAAACTTTCTGAACCAAACATTTGAACTGCAGTGTATATACTGTCATATTTACTCCTAAAAATTATTTGCACCCAGCCTACCACAAAACAACCACAGCTTCCAGTTTTTTACAGTAGCCTAACTGTATTAAAAGAGATGTTTATTGAACATGTTCATTTGTGTAGGCCTAATTGTGACTAGCTCCACTTTAATCAGTCTGAATCTTGTCAGTCTTCTAAACCTTAGCTGTAATAATATACTTAACCTGTGAGTTCAGGTCTCTGTTGCTTGTTAAGTGTGAAGGGATGGATCAGATCCAGGGTTAACCTAAACAGTAAGCACCATTAATGGTTTAGCAGGAAGTCTCGTGGGGGACTGGAAAGAAACGGCGAGAGTGATGGAGCAGCTGCCTCACAACTTAAACCCACTCTCTTTATCCGTCTGGTTGGTTTTAGGGATTCCCTGAGGTCAAACACAAATATGTATGGTCAGTGAAAGTGGTGTGATCTATTTAACCCCCAGAGACCTTCCTCCAAGAAACTCTATAGATCTTTCACTCTAAAATGCATGCGACCTCCACTTTATACGAGGGGAAAATATACAATAAACATGCAGAATGATGGATGTGTCACGTTCAGCACCAGTAGGGGACTGTTTTTGCTTTGTCTTCAGGTTCCAGAGTCCTAATTCTCGCCTGTCCTGCTTCCAGACTGTCATTACGGCTGATATTAAAACCAGCTGTGAACAAAGCGAGCTGGCTACCGTTAGCCTGGACCAAAAGCATTTCATAGCGTTCATAAATATTTGGGCACAGCCCCATCAAAAAAGTCTGTATTTTTCTGACACTGTTTGGATATATGGAATTAAACTTTCTATCCTGTTTTAAATGAATCAAACTGAACCGCAAACGATTCCACGCCTGTTTTGAGCATTACCAATTCATTCGCACATTGCTAGTTTGGATTCTAAACAGCTGACAGACAACAAACTTGACACGAATGCAAAAATATTATTAGAAAAAAAGATTATCAGGTAAGTATCCACCTTTTTTCTGTCCCTGGACCACAAAACCAGTCTTAAGTAAAATGCGTGTATTTGTAGCAAAAGCCAAAAATATATGGGTCAAAATTATCAATATTTCTTTTATGCCAAAAAACATTAGGATATTAAGTAAAGATGATGTTCCATGAAGATATTTTGTACATTTCCTACCATAAATATATCAAAACTTAATTTTTGATTAGTAATATGCTTTGCTAAGAGCTTCATTAAGCAATTTTGATTTTTTTTTTTTTTGCACCCTCAGATTCCAGATTTTCAAATACTTGTATCTCAGCCAAATATTGTCAGATGATGTATAAATTTAAATTAAAAAAAAAAATTACCCTTATGACTGGTTATGTGGTCCAGGGTCACATTCAATGTGGAACTAAGCCGTTTTCTGTGTGAATGTGCAAGACTTCCGGTTCATTAGTCGCTGTAGGGAAATAACAAAAATAACTGCAAGCAGCGATTACCAGGGTTCAAACGCTTTAAGGTATTTAAGTACATATGAAAAAAGACATTATTTAGCAAGCCTGTAACCATTTTTGACAAATCCAGGTAATTTACCAGAAATATTATGTTTTTTAATGTTTAGGTCTAGTTTATGTCTGTTATAGCGTCAGCTGTAGTCCGATCTCCTTAAAACTTTGCATGCTTGTTTAGAATCACCAGTTGCATGTGCCCAAAAGGTTTGGTGAAGTTTAGAGTTTTCCTTTAGGCTTTTTAGGCTTTTGGGTAAATCTGGAAAGGCCCCTTTTCTAAACGATCCTGTTATAGCTTCTCAAAGGGTAAATTTCAATTTTTTATTTATTTTTTGATAATTATTGGCCTAGAGAGTCCAGAGAATTGTACTGCAGTGTTTTTTCCAGGTTGAGCGAAAAACCTTCTTCTCAAAATCTTCTCAATCATTTAACAAACGATTTGATTGACAGCAGTGGTTCTAGAAGCAAAGTTGTCTGGAATGAGGAGTTCTATCATATTACACGAATATCATGTGTATGTGCGAAAAACCACACAATGTACAATCGTATACAAACCTCGAAAATGTAATATCGCCCCCCAGTGGCCGATTTCTTTCAAATTTCTCACAGACCTTTGGGGCTGTGAGTCAAACAGGCCCACCGAGTTTTGTTCCGATCAGCCTCCGTTAACCTTGTCTAACAGGTGCTCAAATTCATCAATCAATGGCGAATTTTTGAGATATACGCAAATGTCCTTATAGACCAGGGGTGCTGAACGTCGGTCCTGGAGAGCTGCAGCCCTGCATAGTTTTGCTTCAACCCTAATCAAACACACATGAACAAGCTAATCAAGGTCTGAAGGGTTACTAGAAAGCTGCAGGCAGGTGAGTTTTAATTTGGGTTGGAGCTGAACTCTGCAGGGCTGCGGCTCTCCAGGACAGGAGTTCGCCACCCCTGTTATAGACACTTGTGGCACTTTGGACCAAAACCGTGCTCAGCAATTTTCATGTTGATACAACAAATGTGTAGATATAGCCATTTTAATGTTTTTTTCTCTCTTATATCTCTTTCCATTCAGGAGTTATAGGCATTTCACTAAAAGTGGAATGTTTTGGCAACCCTTTTGCAACGGTGAGTCAAAAGTTCAACTTTTTTTTGATAATTATTGATATTCACTCGCTAGAGAATCTTTCTGCACTGGTTTGGTTCCAATTGGGCGAAAAACCTAGGACTAGTTTGCAAAAGTAGTTTTTTAAAAAAAATCCAAAATACCCCAAAATTTCACTAGGCTCACTGCATGCATTTTATCCAATGTAAGCCAAGGATTCCAATGACATAAGACACTTGAGCCTGCAACTGACGGTTTAGGAGTTTAATGACAATTTCATACTTTTGATTGCTGTAGTGCCCCCGTCAGGCCAATTGGGACGAGCCTTGGTGACATTGTTCGCGGTGTGAGTACTACCATCTCTCCAAGTTTCAAGCCTCTACGACCTACGGTTTGGTCTGCACAATCATTTTACAATGAAGATTGCTGATCCTTGGCCATGTGTATGTGACACAACGTGCAATCTATAACCATTTACAAACCCTAAAAAAAATGCTATTTGCCTCCCAACTTTTTTTTTCATGATTATTGATATCCACTTCCTAGTGCAGGGGTCACCAGACCCGGTCCTGGAAGGCCAGTGTCCCTGCAGAGTTTAGCTCCAACCCTAATCAAATACACCTGAACCAGCTAATCAAGGTCTTACTAGGTATACTTGAAACTTCCAGGCAGGTGTGTTGAGGAAAGTTGGAGGTAAACTCTGCAGGACACCGGCCCTCCAGGAACAAGTTTGGTGACCCCTGCTCTAGAGAATCTTTCTGCAATGGGAGTACCTAGGAGTAGTTTTTTCAAAAAATCCAAAATACCCAAAGATTTCACCATGCTCATGATTGAATCTGATTCATTTGTCCGGCATGAGCCAAGGATTCCAACAACATAAGACACTTGCGTCTGCGACAGACCGTTTAGGAGTTATACTTTTAATTGCTGTAGCTCCCCCGTCAGGTCGATTGGGACGAGCCTTGGTGACGTTGTTGGCGGTGTGAGTACTACTATCCCTCCAAGTTTCAAGTCTTTACGACTTACGGTTTGGTCTGCACAATCATTTTTACGTGGCGACTGCTGATCCTTGGCCATTCTAACAATTACAATAGGGTTTAAGCTCTACGTGCATGAACCCCTAATAAGTGTGGAAAACAGTAAAACTGTTTGCACTACAAACCAGTGTGTTCATAATTAAGATAATACATTAAAATATTATGGTAACACCAGATTGCAATATAAAGCAGCAAAACGAGCTGAATCAGAGGCCAGACCCATTCAGTTTACAATTGGATAAGGTAACTGCTTTTTTCTCTCTTTTCTTTTACTAGGGTTTAGTGCCACTCCTGGCATGGACTCCGTGACCATCCATCCAGATCATTTGCCCCGTGGTATTCTGTTGCTTATCAGAGTAGCAAGTAGTACTGTGTCTGGGACAGTATTGTGTGTCAATCCAATTTCCCTGTCACAAAGAGGGCATGAGCATGTGTGCCAGAGCTGTCATTCTGCAAGCATGCTTGCATCCTCTGCCAAGTAGCTGCTCGAGGCCTGAGAGAATCTGTAGCCGGCGGATACACGTCTTGAATGTGCGAAACGCTTTCGTGACTACACTAAAGGTCACGCCCCTCACGGCTCACCCCAGTTCCTCCAGTAGCCATTTTCTCAATTATAGGAATGACACGAATGCATACGGCTGCGGTTTCACATAGGAAAATCTGTAAAATAAGACCCGTGAGCTGGAACTGCTTGACTGGAGTGGGAGGGGAAACGGACACGCTTCTTTATTTTCATAGCAGGGCTGAAGGAGGCACCGGGACTTTGTTACATCTCCCCTTTTATTTGGCTGTTTATTTTACCAGGTGGTCCCTTGAGTTCAATAACATGCCACTGTAAAAAAGTAGGAGAAAGAGAGGGAGGGCTGTAGGGAGGGCCGTTTAATAACAATGTGAGCTCTGTACCTCGTGGCGATGGACGGAGATGAGGGAGGCCAGCTCAAGAGGATTTGCAGACATGTGCCTTAAAGCATTCTGGGTGGAGAATTTCTCTCACTGTTTTAGTGCAGCAGTGTGATAAACATCAGCTGTTGTTGTTCGTTTTGTTCGCTGTCAAGCAGCCATCTCAGTATTATCACTTATCCTCTTTAGACAGTGTCCTCATGTGCTACAATTTGATTTATTATTACTTTTTTGGGTTGAAATGTGGAATTTGCACATAAATGTGAAGGCTGAATGTTTGAATGTCCTTAACATTCATTGCAAATGTATAATTTTCTTTGCTATAATTCAGAACAGACTTTTCCCTGTCATTGGCAACATGGTGTTGAATTTTTATTACTATTTTTTTGTATTAGTCTTAAAGACGCTTGTTTTGAAAACTGGAAAACAGCAAACAAGTGTCAAGTTGTTGCATCTAAATTGTTAAAGTGGTTTTGGAGGCTTTCAAGGGCCTCCTCGCGTGGTTTTCTTTACAGCAGGCGTTCTGGGGGTCTCCATCACAAGAATTCCAAAATGTTTTTAGGGGGAAAAGGAATAATGCATTTTTATGTTCGCTGCCATGGGTTTAGAAACCAAACAAACATTATTTTCTCCTTGTTAAAAAGCTGTGAAGAATATAATGAGACCTATACATCTTAACAAGAGAAGATCAGAGCACAAGTGCTCTCGCTTTGCTGCCACGCAAATTATTCACAGATGATGTGTGAATGTTAGGCAAGTTGTTTTTGTTGAGGTTTTGGAACATTTTCTTCCCAAATTGTCTTTCTTTGTGTAGCAAGTAGGCATTAGGAGCGCTGGCTTCTGTTCAAACTCCTCTGTTTTTTCTTTCTTTGAGAAGATGGTGCTAGAGATTAAACTGATGAGAGGGAGCCAAACACTCCTTTGGATCACTATGGAGATTTCCAGCTAAGGGGGTCAGTCACATACAAGGAGAAGCTCAGACCGCAGAGAATTTGTTTGGTTGACTGTGATATTTTTGCATTTGGCTACTGTATAATTTATTTACATACTGCTATATTTAGTGTCCACATCTGCAAGGCATTACGTTATATAGAGGCCAAGTCTACAGTGAAAAAAGTTTGAATAATAAAACAATGAATCAATATCACACAAGCAAGATTTGCTGGCTAACAGCGCAATTGTGAGTATGATTGCTTTTATATAACAGTTCAGTAAACAAGAAGTTAAAGCGAAAATTCTGTCATTAATTACTTAACCTCATGTCATTCCAAAACCTGTAAGGCCATCGTTTATCTTCAGAACACAATTTAAGATGATTTCGATGAAATACAAGAGCTTTCTGACCCTGCGTAGGCAGCAACACAACTACCACTGACACAGAAAATAAGAATTTGTTGAAGTCTTTTCTTTTTTTTTTATTTGTGCAAGAAAAGTATTCTCGTAGCTTCATTACATTATGGTTAAACCACTGATGTCAGTGACTGACTATTTTAACATTGTCCTTCTTACCTTCTGAGCCTTGAACATGGTAGTTGAATTTGCTGTCTATGGAGGTTCTCAGATCTCATCAGAAATATCTTAATTTGTGTTCCAAAGACAAACAAAGGTCTTACAGATTTGGAACGACATGAAGGTGAATAATTAATATCAGAATTTAAATTTTTAGGTGAACTAACCCTTTAATATTGACTGACTTAAATTTTAGACACAGTGGGCGAACGTACAACAGTACAACACGTACAACATTTTAATATACATATTGTATAAATTAATGTTATGGTTTGCAAATATAAGCTTAAAGGGTGTTTTTAGAGTAAGATCAATTTCTCTTTCATGAGTTTACTTCCTCTTTTTGGCCAGGTTTTGTTTCTCTTAAGGGGCAAGGTTTCTAAATCAGGGTGTTTTTAGGGGCGTGATATTTTATATGATGATTGTTTTCAGCCTTCACATTGTATGACGGGATTGGCGGCATATGAATGTTTCATGAATCACATGTGAACTTTGTCGTAAGTTGATTTCTGCGTACGGATCTGTGTTCGTTTCTACGTTAGATAAATGAGGCCCAGTATTGCCAGTTACTTTGTCCGTTTTTGTATTTAAATCAGTGTTAAGGAATCTGTTGAGTGAATAATTCAATGACTCATTAAGTCATTGGCTGCTTTCGCACTTGCTAACTTTCTGAGTAGGTACTTATTTTAATTAATTACTTTGCAACCGTTAAAAAGTATGTTCTACAAAGTAAGCATGTGTGTAGTATGATTTAATCCAGATGTACTACATATGTCCTGCCATCATTGTCATTGTTTAATACTGTGAATTTTGGATGTACACTTTTTTTTATAAAGCGTTTGCACTTATATCATGGTTGGGTCTGTTACCCGGATACACGTCGAAACTCGGATGTAAACAACAGCATTGATTGCACAGTTAATGTACTACTGAATACATTGTTCTGTTAATTGTATGCTGTTTAAACAACAGAAAAAAAAAACGTGTGGATGCTGTTAAATCATATAGAGAAGGACTTAGTAACCAGGAAAGGGCGCAACTCTTTGACAAACTAAAGGTAATAGGTGGTAAAAATACGTACGAACAGTATTAATTGAGATATTAGCCTAATATTTCACCTACCTGACCGGAAATGATAAGAACAAACACAAATGTTTGTCAGGATTCTAGCCCTGGGAAATCCTGGTTCAGTTTGGCTACAAATGCTTTTTGTTTCTCGCTTTTTGCACTCTTCTCCTTGATTTGTTATAACTTTTGGCAATCTATAGTACTCCAAATGTTTTTCCCGGTCCGACCGATTAGTAGAGCCCAAAACACCACAATAATTGACAATTTTCAGCAGCAGTAATCAGCAAAATATGCGAGTTCCCTTCCGGTTCAGTGGCATTGTTTACGTTCAGTGGCGCCAACATGGCCGATTGATGACGCGTCGTGAAAACACTCTATTGTAGGGAAGTACGCTCACTTGTTTTGTTCCTGAATGAATCAACTTGTTTTGAGGGAAGCAGTTTATTGAATGAGTCAATGTCGCCACCTGCTGGCGTAACAAAGTAACCTGCCGAAAGACTCACTGAAAAATACCCACCACTAATGCACAGGTAGATTTTCTTCCTACTGTACATATTTAGAACTGATTAAAAGATTAAAGCCATTAAGGGCCAGCTGTGGCCTAATGGTTAGGGAGTCGGGCTTGGGTTCGAGTCCCAAGTCCGGCAGGGATTTAGGGAGGGGAGAGTGAATAACCAGCACTCTCCACCCTCAATACCACAACTGAAGTGAGTCCCTTGAGCAAGGCACCGAACCCCCAACTGCTCCCTGGGCGCCGCAGCGATAGCATAATGGCTGCCCACTGCTCCGTGTTCACGGTGTGTGTGTGTGTGCGTGCGTTTGTTCACTACTCACTACTGTGTGTGTGCACTTGGATGGGTTAAATGCAGAGCACAAATTCCGATTCCGAGTATGGGTCACCATAGTTGGCCACATGTCACGTCCTAAAATGTTATATAATGTTAAAATGTATGTACTTGTGTGTTTTTATGGCTCTGTCTTCATTGTAACACTGCACATGACTGAGGATCCTTTGTATGTCGTCTCCAAGCTGCAAACAAAAAACATCCCCCCAACATCCATAACTCTTCATTAGGTTTTCTCTAAGCAAAATATACAAACATGTGCCTAAACCAAGCATCAGCTCAGTTGCTATGTTTATCATATGGTTTTTGTGTTGTGTGCTTGTTTGCATTCCTCTCTCCTAATCTTTCTCAAGTATTTAAAGTGGATCCATCCAATTTGCGAAAGCAGCTTGCCACACACAAATACATGCATATGACTTAATATGACGTCTTGCTTTTAGATGTGGTACGTGAGGACTAATTCCATCTGTGTGGAATGATTTATGGCGGCCTGTACTGGAGCAAGTACATTCTGACTTGCCGAATTATTTCTCACATTGGGATGTTTTTTAGGAACCAAGTGGACTGCCAACCTTTAGGTCCCTGGAGTTTGTCATGCCATTATGTCATCCAGCACTTAAAGTCCATGAGTGCCTGTATGTGACTTGTATGGAAGATTTGCATGGAAGATTTAGTTTCTGTATGTTACTTAAGACGTTTAATAAAGCTCCTTTCACCGATGATCTACATTTCCATTAAGTATGAGAGCTTTACACTGCGCCGGCCAAAGAAAGTGTGAACCAGCCGTGAGCTGAAATCTGTTTACTTAAGTCACAGGAGGAGGTCACAAGACTGCTAAAGGTCATCTAGAAGTCTAATCTCCATTTATTGCTAAAGGACAAACAATCCAAAAACATAATTTACTTAATTTTTTTTCCCAGTCTTTCTGCAAATTATAAATAATTATAATAGATGATGACTGAAATTTTTTTTTGTTTATTTATTTATTTTTTTTTTTTTTGGCTAACAAGGATTAATGTTTCCATGCAGCCCTGCTGTTTTACCACAGCACAATATCTCTCACAACACTGTGGCTTTAAGGTCAGTCATTAGAAAAAGAGCTGAAGGATTACAAAGTGCTGAGAGCTTTCTGGACTCGCTTCGCCATTCGGCTGCTCCACGGATGTTCTGTACCTGCAGCTCCAGCCAAAATGAGAAAAACATAGGCTGGATCAAGAATAAAGAGAGAAAAACAGCAAAAACACCAGTTCCTTTAGCTCAAATTTCACTATGTTTTATAAAAGTGCAAAGAGAAACAGAGAGAAATATAGATTCATCAAAACACTGAACTAAAAGGAATTAAGATTACATTTTTGTTTTCAGTTCACTGGGTGTCTTTATGGTTTGAAACTAGACTCATCTGTGCTTCATATGCCCAACAGGCAATTTTGTATGAAATGCACTATATGCACTGAGCAGATGATATTAATTCAGCCTCTCCCACCACTTTCTGTCACAACAACATCAGTGCTTTCAGCTAGTCTCCTTGTTTTTTTTCCCATGGTCTTTGTCATGCAGTTTCTGTGTGCTCATCAAAACCATAACTGGATCCTATTGAGTTTGATTTATATCCTGATGATGTGTACAAAACAGCTATGTAATGTTCTTTGTATCCGTCCTGCATTTTAATACTTGTGGTTAATGTTTTTAACATCTTGAATTTTCCCTTTGTACGTAAGTGAATCTCTGCTATTTTCCCACCATATTAATTACTGTGTAAAATTAGTTTCATAGCCCTTTGCAGTGAGCTATTTATAAACATTAAATATAAATAGCAAAAAAATATAAAAATAAATGAAATAAATTTTCTCTCACTGAAAAGTACAAGTTTCGTAATGTAGAAAATCAAAAGGTTAATTCCGGGCATCAAATTTGATTGCAGTTCTGAGCACACTTTTCACTGTTTGTATAACTCCGCATTTTTGTGTTTGCAGATTCTAGTCTGTCAGTCTGGTCTGTGCATTATTAGTGGTGGGAATTTTCTGCAGGTTCATTAGACAAATAGGTGGCGACAAGTGACTTTATGCATGAGTCACTAAATCATAATGTTCATTTTGATTAATTTAGGAACGAAACACAATTAGGGAGTAGTGATGCAAAGTAGACCTATAGGATTAATCGTTAAAAGGTCTCGATTCAAACACCCACTCGATCTTTCACGATTTCTGATTTACAACGATTCATCTGTTTATTAAACCTTTGATAAAGTCGAACCTATTAAAATTTGTCACTGAATCATTAATTCGAGAGATTCGTTCAAAATACTGATTCATTCAGTAATAGAACAGTGAAGTATTTATGAGTGAGTCACTGAATCATTCATTCAAACTATGTTTTAAAATAATTCATTTAAATTATTGAAGCATTTTTTAATAGAACAAGGCAGTTAATATTTTGTCACAGCCTCTTGTAAACTACAGTATTTTGCTTAGTTCAGAAACAGAGAGAATTGTGATCTCTCTTTGAATCAAGAAAATCATGATTTTCAGTTTATCCAGAATCATGCAGCTCTAATGCAAATCCGATTCATTTCCACGGACTGGTTCTTTTCGGACAGTTCAGCTCAATGAACCGGTTCAAAAAGCTGATTCATCTGTTCCTGACGTCACCATTAACAATGTCTCTATGCATTTCTTTTCAAACAACTCATGTGTAATGTTATATCAAGGGAATATTCAAATGCGCACCTACATCACACATTACAGACACTGATCCACAAAGTGGCCCATTTGTACATTTTATGGGTTTGACTTCCGGTCTCATCGGTGTCCAGCTATTTTTTGCTGTACAAAACAGCTGCTTGATATTGCAAACTGGTGTGTCTTTCCATATTATTTTCATGTATTATCTTTAATACATTAAAAACTTGATAATTGTATCTTTAATACAATTATCAAGTTTGTAGTGCAAACAGTTTCACCGTTTACTGCACGTTGTTATTGTCCTTATTTCCCTCTAGCGGCTAATAAACCGGAAGTCTCACCCAAAGGCTTACTCACGTAAGGAAAAAGTTGTTGGATATAAGGTTTAAACCAGCCTTATCAGCTCCTTGTTTATTGTCCTTAGAAACTCCTTGATTTAAAATATAATCTGCACACAATAAGCCATAGTAAAAAAAAATGTTCCCTCATGCTTTAATAAAAATGAAGGCCTATTTAATAAAACCAGTTAAAAGCATATTTCTAGTCCGTTTTGTCTGTTACTAAAGACGCGCATCAGGCTCGTTACAGTGTCAGCAACTCACCTACCAGGATCCTCGGTAATCATCGGCAAAATTCGACCATTCGTTGAATCGGCTCCTTCTGTTCTTTTTTTCTTCATTATGATTTAAACAACTTTAAAGCTTAAATAAAACACTGGTGAACAGTAAGATCTTTAATGTTTTTTAATTCTTCATTCTGTTCTGACGTGCTACTTCGACACGCGTCTTGCGTCATCAACCCGGAACTAAAGTTCGATTCGGTTCGATTCCTGAGAACCGACTCAAAAGAATGATTCGTTTAAGAATCGAACATCTGTACTAGCGAGTGTTGCTTGGGAATGCGCAGGTCGATTCTGCGTTGGCTTCCTTTGGAACATCGTTTTTTTTTTTTGCTAAGCAAAACAGCAGGAAGACACTAGCGATATTGTGTCTAAAATGTAAGTTTGTTTATTGAACTTTCCTCTAACAGCAATATTACACCCACTGGTCTGAATATCAACACACTCAGAGTGTACACAAGGGACCGCTTATTCTACATCTGGGGATTCTGTTTGGGTGCTGTGAAACTTGTCCAGACCAGCCTCCTGACTGATGTGGAAAATTGAGCTCACTTTATCATTTACTGGCAGAACATTCACAAGTCCTACATTAAAGCAGCATGTCAGAAGTTCATCAGCGTCCAAGAAGATGAGGAAAGTGCATGGTTCAAGCTAATGTTTCATGGAAGCTTTTTAGGGGAATTGCCAGCCTGAAGTGAAATGAAGGTCAAGGATATAGAATTCATCCTTCCCTTAATCCTTTTGTGTGCATTGCACACACCTTCAAGGTGATGTTTGCAACCCCAGACAGGTGTGCAGTTGTTCTGCTAGGTGTTGGCTTCCATTACGACTGCCTGTTAACAACCGCAAAAGAAGCCCTTGTATTATGGACACATAAAGAGCACAGACGCCCTGCAATAAATCTACTTTCATAAATTCCGCTTCAGGCTCCACTCCAAATTTTCCACTTTCTGAAGCTTATTCTGTTGTACAAAATCTTGCTGTGCTGTCAGATATTTGCCAAGCTTATTATATTGTCAGCTTTGACTATAGTAGATTCATATCAGCTTGTTTTGATTTTTTTCAAAGAAGGATTAAATATTTTTACCATTTTTGGCTTCACAGTCAAATGTAACAAGTCATAGAAGTGACTTGATATTTCTGATTCAATACAAGTTGAACTGGTTCAGTGCAACTCATTTGTGCCATGTTGATTAGCTTACTATTGTAAGAAACCTACAATTGAGACTAAATAAGGCCATTTTTGGAGGATTTATAAGCAGAAAGGTGAAGTTTACAGTTTTATAAAACCATACATTCTTACACTACCAGTCAAAAGATCTTTAATGTTTTTTAAAGAAGTTTCTTCTGCTCACCAAGCCTGCATTTATTTAATCCAAAGTTTCTATTTGAATATATTTTAAAATGTATTTTATTCCTTTGATTTCTAAGCTGAATGTGACTCCAGTCACATGATCCTTCAGAAATTATTCTAATATTCTGATTTGCTGCTCAAAAAAGAAAAAAAAAAAACATGTATTATTATGTTGCAAACAGCTGAGTAGAATTCTTTTCAGGTTTTTTTGATGAATGGAAAGTTCAGAAGCACAACATTTATCTAAAATCTTTTGTAACATTATAAATGTCTTTATCATCACCTTTGATCTATTTAAAGCATCCTTGTTAAATAAAAGTATTACTTTCTATCACCCTCCCCCCCACCAAAAAAAAAATGATAGTGACTCCAAGTATAATGTATAATGTTACAAAGCTTTTTATTTCAGATAAATGCTGATCTTCGGATCTTTCTATACATCAAAGAATCCTGAATAATAATAATAATAATAATAATAATAATAATAATAATAATAATAATAGTGTCCTGAACATCAAGTCAGCATATTAGAATGATTTATGAAGGATCATGTGACATTTTAAAACATATTCAAATAGAAACAAGTTATTGTAAATGGTAAAAAAAAAAAAAAAATCAAGATTTCACTATTTTTGCTGTACCTTGGATCAAATAAATGCAGGTTTGGTGAGCAAAAGACACTTCTTTAAAAAACTTTAAAAATCTTACTGTTCACCAGTGTTTTATTTGAGCTTTAAAGTTGTTTAAATTATAATCTTTAATAGTTGTTTTAGATTTTTAAGGTTGATAAAATTGAAAATTGAAACAAAGAAATTTATAAGGCAATATTTTTTCACTTAGATTATGTTTATGCACATATTATTTATGTCTTGTGGTTATACTATGGCATAAAATATTTTAATATTTACAAATTAGCCCCTTTCACTTCCATTTTAATTGCTTCACTGCAAAAGACGAGTGAGCAGAAATGAATTCTTTTGGTAATTAACAGCATTATGTCACAAATTCTGCCACTGAACCTGGAATTTTCCTTTTTTCTGACAAAAAAATCCTTGTATTCCTCAGCAGTGGAGGAAGAAGTTGAGTTTGACAGCTTTCAGCGTCCTCTTCACTCAACACCCTGCAAAACTATGCGCATAAATCTGAAGCACCTTCACTGCAGATTGGCTTAGGAAGTCTTAAGATGGGATTGTACCTGTAAGGTCAGTGCTTTACAATCTGCACAGGTTGTGCCAGTCCCCCCGAGGTGATTGTTGTGGGTCATTTAGGAAGCATTGCGTAATAACAGCTGCTTCACATTTGGTCCTCAGTGACGGTTAACGGTTTCAGAACTGGACTGGCTTTGTGGCTCCGGATCTTCATCGTAAATCCAGACAGTGCAGTGGCAGCGGTACATAATATCTAAACTCATGGAGATGATGCATTTATCTTCATATAAGTGTAGAAGAATGAGCTGGATTTTGTCTTTAAAGATGTTGGAGCTCTTAGTCTCCAGCATGCAAATTTTTGGCTCTGGAAATCCGATGTTGGGGATGTGCCGGGGAAGGAGGATGTATTAGCCTGTGCTTGGCAGAATATTAGGGAGACTAGGCTGTCTCCTGGGATACTGGATTTTGCGCTCAATCGGACAAAAGATAGAGGTTGAACAAGAGGACACGCAGCTGCAGCCCAGTCTCTGCATCATCTCAACTCTGTCTCATGCTATTAATTAAAAAGCAGCAGGATTCATCTTAGAGTCTGAGCGCTGTTTACAGCTGTGCCTGCTCTTGAGCTGAAGTTTGATACACAAGAGGATAACAGAAAGTCAGTGCGGGACATTTATTGCACGTCTTTGCATCATATAACTTTCAATGTTGCACAACAGAAACTGGATTTTGTATGTGTGGCTCATTTGTGTCTGTTGTTAACAACATATGGAGCGTTTAAAAATCCAACACCTCTTGCACCACAGGCCCAGATCACTGTTAAATCATGGCACTGTTTTCAGATCAAAGTTTCAGAGCTGTAGAATTAAAAAATATTGCTGTGAAGAATACGTTTGAGAGCAAGCCAGTTTGCATTATTTACTGAAAATCTTCCCATCTGTGTAGCTCAAAAGTGAAATATGATCGTAGGCATCAAGTTTGATGTCACAAAAGAACAAAAAACATTTTTTTAATTTGCTTTTGTGAATTTTTTTTTGCTGTCTATGCCATTGTAAGAGCTACATATAAATTTTTCCAATTATCCTAGTGTTTCATTAAAAAGCAATAAAAACAGGTTAGACATGCATAAATAATGACTGCATTTTTATGTTCTTTAAAGAGCTATTTCAGCCTGACATGACCCTTAAACTTAAAAGAATAGTTAATCCAAAACTAAATATTTGCTGAAAATGTACTCTCCCTCAAACCAGATGTAGATGAGTTTGTTTGTTCATCTGAAAAGATTTGGAGAAATTTAGCATTGCTTATTCCTCAAGTGAAAAAGTCGATTCCTGTGCTGTCGTCTCACATCAGAATCCACCAACACATTTGTTTTGAACTGTTTTGGCTTGTGAACAGTGCCTGATCCGTGATTTGTCTCTTGATTCAGACTAAACAGATTTTTCGCCGGAGAAAGCCATATTATGACTAGGGGACTTGTTTAAGTTAAAAGCATTGTAATGATGGATTTGTTTTCCTACTAACCCACATCTTTTCACTTTAGAAGACGTTAATTGATGGACTGGAGTCGGGTGGATTACTTGTGGATTATTGTGATGTTTTTATCAGCTGTTTGGACTCTCTGACAGCATCCATTCACTGCAGATGATCCATTGGTGAGCAAGTTTCTTTGCTAAATTTCTCCACATCCAGTCTAATGAAGGAACAAACTCATCTGGGAGGCAGTACCTCCTGGAAATATTGGATGAGAAAAAAAACCCAAAAACAATGTCAATTTTACAAAACATATCATAAAAATGTAGTAATCACTTGTTTTTCTAAAGAAACATTGTCCAATAACACACCAGCAGGTGAAGTTACAGTGGGAGTTCGCATCTTTCTGGTTTTCTGTGAGCCAACTGAGTTTTAACAGACCCCCTAAAGTGTGCAGTATGATTGGATATGATTGGTTACATTCGGCTGTGATTGACTCGTGAGATAAATCCCACCTCTTGTGTTTGTGTGTGTTTTGCATTCGTGAATCAGTCTAAATGAACAATATAATGTAGTGATGGGTGAACGATTCGTTCATTTTGAACTAATCTTTAATGTGACTCGGGACGAACGAGTCGTCTCGGGAGTGATTCGTTCAGTCGCGCATGCGCAACATCCTATTAGGTTCTGTACTGGAATTAGTTCATCTGTTTCGAGTCTTCTGGTTTTTGGAGTCGTTCGTTCACCTTATGAGGCTGTCACGTGATGAACGAACGACTCGAACCCGAAGACTCGCGAGATGAACTAATCAGTTCTCTTTCTGGCTCAGACTGCGTAGGTGAAGTTTATGGGGCTGTCACGTGATGAACGAACGACTCAAACCAGTTTCTTATAGTATACCAGTTTTGTCTTGTTTGTAGTGTGATCAACGTTTGTGTAAGCAGTAGATGTTTTAGGGAGATAACACGTAACATTTTAATTATATTTTGCTGAAATGAACGAAATGACTCGAAAAAAGATTCGTTCATTTTGCTGAACGAGACTCAAAGGTCCGAGTCGGTAAAATGATCCGAACTTCCCATCACTAATATAATGGTGTTAATGGTAAGGCTAATTTTAAAAAGTAGGTAAACAACTCACACATTTAGATATAATCACTTAATGTCAAAATATTATGAAAACCTGATCTCTGGGAGTTTTTAGCAAGTAATAAGCTCAATCTCTGTCTGTGACCAGTATTTACTGAGCTTTGATGACTGATGATCAAAAGAATTCAAAAGATAGTTAAAAGTTAACTATTAAAAAGAATAGCTGAGCATACAATTGAGGTCAAATGTTTACATACACTTGGGGGTGAAAACTTTTTGAAATTAAAGATCAGGGTAAATTTAACTTATTTTGTATTCTAGGGAACATGTAAGTATCTTCTGTAGCTTCCAAAGGTCAGTACTAAATTAAAAAAATATTATATTTAGGCAAGATAAGAAAAATGTACACATCTTCATTCTGTTCAAAAGTTTTCACACCTTGGCTCTTAATGAATATTTTTTCCTTCTGGGGCATCAGTGAGTGTTTGAACCTTCTGTAATAGTTGCATATGAGTCCCTCAGTTGTCCTTAGTGTGAAAAAATGAATCTCAAAATCATACAGTCATTTTTGGAAAGGGTTCAAATACACAAAAATACACCAAAAAGAATTTGTGGAACCTGAAGGATTTTTCTGAAGAACACCAGACAGTTTAACTGTTCAAGACAAACAAGGGACTCAAAAACAAAAAATCACTAAAAAAAAAAAAAAAAACCCAGCTGTGGATAATTCAGGTAACAACACTAAGAATCAAGCGTATGTAAAGTTTTGAACAGGGTCAGTTTTATACATTCAGCTATTATTTTCTCTTGTAGACTATATGTAAATGTCTTAATCAAGTCAGTGCTAAATAAAAAATAACATTTATTTTGTATGATCCCTCTTATTTTGGTAAAATAATTAACATTTTGCAGATTCTGCAAGGTGTGTGTAAACTTTTGACCTCAACTGTAAGTTCACAAATAAAATCTGTTGTTTAAACTGTTACTGCCTTGAGTTATTATTTTGGAATAAATGTAAAATGCTTGAAAACACAAACTTGATGAGATTCATGTTTGGCTTTAATAAGAATATTGATTACATTGTTAATGTAAAAATATAAAATTGAATTGTTTTTTCTTCATCTTTTTCTGATAGTGTAAGTAATGTTTATTTAACCCAGAGAAAGTGACTGGGACATGAATTTACATTTGATTAAAAAAACAAAACAGTCAGTGAATTTTCAGCAAACTTTTATTTTCGGTTGCACTATTCCTTTAAAAAATAAAAAAGCAAATGAAGAAAAAAAACACTTTATTATTAAACAACTAAAACAAAATCTATTACAAACAACACCTGCTTGGTTATATAACAAATTCTTATTAGAATAAATCAATTGATTTACCACACGAAGCACGTTTTAGTCCACATGACGAAACATTTTTGCAGTGTCGAAAACAGCTCACTCACTTCAGCTGTGAAGTATGGGAAGGCCCAAGAGAGCTTTATTCCCATAGTCTCTGTAAGCAAGTGTAACTGTCTTGTAACAGGCCCATTCTCTCTGTACTTTACGCCCTGAATAGAGCACAGAGCCGGTGTCAAATGCGGCTGTTCTGAGCAGATTAATGCAAGGTTGGGATGTTGGTTTTGTTGCTGGTACAAACTCGCCGTCACAATCCACTCTTTTATAGCGCCGTCGCTCTGTTTTTATAAGCTTCTCTCAGATAGATTCCTGCTGTCGTGTACAGGGATGATGTTTTCCCCTCATGTTTGCTTTGGCCAGACACTAAATGTTTGAGATCATGCACGAATCTTCTGCTACACTGACATGCATCAACAGTGCTGCTGTGATGAGCCTGGTCTTGCCGGTGCGAACGCCTCAGAGGAGTGATGCGGTGGAATCCACATCAGACGAACAGAAGTTAATAAAAAAAAAAAACATGTCAGGGCAAGGCTTTTTGAAATATATCGAAATACCTAAAGTGAGATTAGTAAAGCATAAAATCTGAAGAGGCAGTGTGTAATCCGAGAATATTATTTATGGGCTGTTTTTTATCACCAGTAGTGTGAGGTTGCTTTGACCCAGTCTTATGGCTGTTATTTATGAATAGATGGAATAGAAAGGTTGTATGTTGATTTACAGCTAAGTCTCCTACACTGCACTCTCCATACAATCTGTCCTTCTTCAAGTGAAGGAGATAGACTCCAGTAATAAAATCTGCCTGCCAAAACCTCAGTGAATTCCTGATGAAGGAAAGAATGTGGCAGGAAAAGAAGCCACATTTTCTTCCCTTCATCCGACTCACTGTTTTTTTCCACTTAAAAAAAAAATATGTTAAACTGTCCTAGCCATTCTCCACAATTGTCTTTTTTTTCCTGTTTCAAAATTTTGGCAGGAATAAGTGCTCCAAATGCTTCAGGCTGGAAGAAAACATTGTAGCAGAGCTGAATAGTTTTGCATTCTTTTGAATGAAGAAGTCTAATGAATCTAAATCTACTCAGTATGAATAGTTAAATGTTTTAAAATTCTATCATGATGCATGCTTAAAAAAGGATATATAGGATAACCTATAGGGAAAGTATAAGGGAAAGCAGTTTTGTTTTGTTTGCTTGGGAAGTGTCAAAGGGGAAATGTCTTATTACACAGTATCAGAGACAAAACGCAGGCTGCAGTTTGTTTGGCTTGTGAAGTACGTCTGGTAATTAGTTTGAGCTGTGGTGAGGGAAAACTGCGGTCGTGCAAACGACTGCAATGCACTGGGAGGCCCAAACGTGTCTCTGCGTTGGATTAGAAATCACATTTGAAACCTAGGAGATGAAAAGGTCTTTGTTCGGTTTGTTTCTTTGTCATCTTGCTTAAGCATGAGCTTATGCAGTGAATATATATATATATTCATTCTGACAGTAAATCTGTGGTTTATAAAGGAACATTTTTCAAAATTGAAATCGTGGCCACACACTCCGTTTTATATTTCAGGCAGGCCACTGTAATCATGAGCAGCAGTTTTTACTGTAGTTTTCTTTTATGCATTAGTATGTGGCCTTAGTCATTCTAGAACAATCCAGTTGCGGTGACGGATCCACATGAGTCTGTGGCCTCAAGAGGCTTTCGGTCTGCTCCTCCGGTCACTCCCAGTTGTCATGGTTGGCTTGTAAATTACTATTGTCACTCTTATCAAATCCCAACATGACCCTGTTTGCTATTCAGCTTAGTTTTCTCCTTAAAGACAAAGAGAATCTAGTATCGACTTAAAGGGATAGTTCACCCAAAAAATAAACTTTTGTCATTAATTCTAACCTGTATGTTATGGAAGCTTGTTTGTGTAATGGGATAAAAAGTAAACTGACTTTTCTTACAGTTCTGAGAAAATTGCAATTGTGAGATAGAAATGTATAATTGTGAGTTTACACTACCAGTCAAAAAGTTTTTGAACAGTAGGATTTATTTGAACAGAAGTCTCTTGTGCTCATCAAGCCTGCATTTATTATTGTTATTATTGTTTTGAAATATTTTTACTATTTAAAATAACTGCTTTCTATTTGAATATGTTTTAAAATTTAATTTATTCCTGTGATTTCAAAGCTGAATTTTTAGCATCATTACTCCAATCACATGATCCTTCAGAAATCATTGTAATATTCTGATTTGCTGCTCAACAAACATTTATTATTATTATTATGTTAAAAAGTTGAGTAGATTTGTTTCAGGTTTCTTCAATTAATAGAAAGTTCAGTTTTAAATATTGATGATAATAATAAAAATAATTTTGAACAGCAAATCAGCATATTAGAATGATTTCTGAAGGATCATGTGGAGTAATGATGCTGAAAATGTAGATTTGATCAGAGAAATAAATTACATTTTAAAATATATTCAAAATAGAAAGCAGTTCTTCCATGACAACTCTCGGAGGATTTTAGCATGGTAATGGATATGACAGTGTTAATGTATTTGGTCTTGGTGGAATAGATCTGCTACGCTGCTGCTGTTGGTTATTGCTGTAGTTGTAGATTATTGCTGCTACTGCTGCAAGCAAGTACAAGAACTTGCTACTGCCAAAGCATATGGTGATACGGTGCTGTGAGTATTTAAGGGGGTCATCGGATGCTAAGTTTACTTTTACATGTTGTTTGAACATTAATGTGTGTTGAGAGTGTATGTACAAATCTAACCTATGATGATAAAAATCCATGCAGTGGTTTTTAATTCATCTGTAAAAATAATTTTCCCTTTTTCAAATGGAGCTGTTCTCAGATGCCTGTCGTTGTGGCATCACACCGACAAAGGCCGCTCCCACGACAGTTGATTGACATAAGCGTCTTACCTAAGATCAGTTGTAACAGTCCAACCTCCATGTTTTGATGCCGGAGCAGGGATGTAAGTTAGACAAGAATATCTCTGATTGAGCGATTGAGGTGTTGTGTTGCTGGATGTAATAATGAACATAGTGGTCGTCATTTACTCCCGACATCTGAGCCGCTGAAGATGCAGTGGATTACGTTTGTTTGTGAAGGGAATGCACCTCCCGATCTACATAAATGTGTCTATGTTCGCGCAAATCATTCATGATCCAGCTTCACTTACAGCAGAAGTGAGTATAAGGGTTTTTTTTATGAATCTTTGCGATCGCCTTTTCTAATAATGTGCTAGTTAGCAAGTTTAGCGGCTTAACGTGGCTAAATGCGGCTAAAGTAAACAGGCTCGTCTCTCCACAGAGAGAAGAGAGGGGCGGGGTGAGCAAAGCTCATTTGCATTTAAAGCAGCCTCGACCAGAATGGGATGGTAAGGTAAAAAGGGTGTTGTTTTACACAACCATTGAGAATTTTTAACCAAAGTATATTATAGACTTTTCATTAAGACCCTAAAGAATCATATCAACTTGTGGAAAATGGCGATCTGATGACCCCTTTAAGACATACTGCTGCTGCACAAATAGAATATAAAATAACCCATAGCAGATCTGTACAGGTGGAGCTGGGGAAGGTGGAGGGTTTCAGAGGAACTCTAAAAGCGTGCTGCGAAAGTGCATTCCAACCAGCCATTTAAAGGTAAAGATGCAAACTTATTGGCTGTGTTCGTGACATGAACCAATCAGCTTGTGCCAAGTCATATATGGCTGTGAATATCATCAGTTACATTAACACCCGTCAGCCTGCGCCATCTAGATTTTCATGAAAGAATTCTGCATTTATTTTAAATAGTAAAAATATGTCAAAATTTTACTAGATGAGACTTTTTTAAAAAACATTAAAAATCTTACTGTACAAAAACTTTTGATTGGTAGTGTTTATCTTGCTGAGAAGAAAAGTCTTATTAAAATTGTAACTGCAAGGCAGGATTGTGAGACTGAAAAAAAATGCAGTTACCATTTTTTATTCAGTGGTGGAAAAAGAATTGAGGTGTAACAGCAGAATTCAGCAAAACAATGAGATGTTAAATGAGAATTTCTAGAAAAAAGTAAAAATCTGAATTGTAAGATTCTTGCCATTTTAAGTTTATAACTTGCAATTGAAAGATAAATGTGCAATTTTAAGAAAAAGGCCAAAATTGCTTTTTAATGTTTTTGATTACATGGCAGAAACTAGGGTTCATAGTATGCTGTTATAATGTGGAATAAAAAGGCAATTCATATTGACCAACATGCAAAAAAACAAACACACAAAACAACACTAATTTCAATCATTATTCTCTCATAATCTCATAATAAAAATAGTAAATTAAAATTATTATAATTAATGGTTTGGAACAAAAAGTAATGAGAAAATATTTCTTTTTGGACACACTCTTCTTTTAAAATACCAGTGATCCCGGCAGTCAGTGTTTGACAATCACCTGCGCTTGCAGAGCAAATACACGTGTGCGAGCCAAAGAAGCAGTGCTAAGCGGTTCACCGTGACGTCCACCGTAAATATTTGGGACTGTTTATAGAGAGCCTCCGAGCAGGTTTTTCTCTCTGTTTTTTAACTTGTGTTTTTTCTGCGGTCGTTTGTCTGTCATAACTGAGCACAGGTTTAGACAGCTTGATTTCTGCTCTCCTCCCCCACATGGCCACAATAGCTCATGGTTAAAGGAGTGAAGGCAACTGATTGCTTTTCAGTGTGTTATAAGTTTCTGTTCAAGGCATGTGGTCAGGAAAGCAGAAGATTCTTTACATTTGAAGACTTTTCATTTGGTTTAACAGGCATTTGGAGACATTTTATTCTACGTGGGAGTGTAATTTCGTACATTTGTTTTAGTTAAGTTCTGTGTGACTGAATTATGCCTTCTTTAGATATTGCTCTGGGCATCCAACTGAACTGAAATTGGCCCAGAGAACGACAGACTGAGATTCATTTATATTCTTTCGTTCTCTTTCTCCCATAATCCTCCCTCCCTCTCCTTCTCATAGGCTGAACCATAAATGAACCCAAAGCTCCAAAGTGGAGGACTATTATCCCAAATATGTGCATTAATCTGCCATGATTACGGCTGAATTTTCTATTTGCTCAGCTGTTTGGGAAGCCCTTTCTCTAATCAGCTCACTGCGCTGATATAAAACCTCTCAGTGTTGCAGTGCAATATTTATGGCGCATATAAATGTTCTGGTTCAGAACAGCCTGAAAAACAGCATGCATTCACGCAGGGCTGACGTGGAGCACTTTAAAGTGGCCATTACTATGGTAGTCCTTTCGCAAGGTCAGGCGTCCAGATGAGTGTTGGAGTGTGTCTGTGGTAACATCTGCAAAGCAGTCACATCAGACTCTCTAGAGCTGTCTCTGTCTGCCAGTCCTGACATTATGACTATTCACACTCAGAGCACTGCTGGGAATCTCTAACATGACCAAATCATTTACTCAACTCAGATGTGGATCAAGCTTAAAGGAATAGTTCACTCAAAAATGACATTTCTGTCATTAATTACTCACCCTCATGTCGTTCGAAAATCTGTAAGACCTTTGTTCATCTTCAAACACAAATTAAGATATTTTTGATGAAATCCGAGAGCTTTCTGACTCTGCATAGACAGCAACACAGCTGACATGTTCAAGGCCCAGGGGCCGGTTGCACCAGCTAGACTTAAAAAAGCTGGGTGTAAGCCCTACGCTGGGCTTTGCAACGTCCAATTTTACGATAAATATTTACACCTGTTGCACCAGCTAAAACTACAATCAGGCGCAACTATGCCCGGCGTAGACGATACGTGTCCACGCCAACACATTCTCCCGCAGTGATAGCTGAGACGACACCCACCCTGCAATGGCTACAACTACTAATATAAAACTGAATTGCTCAAGACATCATAACAAGTGAAGCCACCGCAAAATAATTTCATTAACTAAATATTTCCAAACATGTCCGCGTTTTTGTATCTGAGGTCCCTGCACATTCCCATGATATACTTCTTCAGACTTACACTAAAAATGAAGGCGACAGGTTAAGTAAAATATAATGAATGTAATACAATGCTTCTCTCTAGAGTTTTTTTTTCTAGCTATCGAGTTTATGTACAATGAATGTCTTTCCTGAGGTAAATGTGATTTTACGTGACAATTGTGCATTTTAGCCTACCGACGTCTTTCTGTGGCTGAAAAACCACATTTAGAAATTGTATTTTGTGATAGAATTGACAGAATTTGAAAGCTTATACTTTATTTCTGATTACAAAGCTGAAACTGACGAGAGGAATTAAAGACGTTAAGTATTTCCAAGCATTTATACTGTCCAAGCAAGATGTCGAATAGAAATATTAAGGGAATAATTTAAGAAGGTTATCAGCATGGTAAAGTAGATTCGGCTCTCTTTGTCTCGGAGAATTTGTGTCATTAATACAGTGTTAGCCGTAGTTTCTTTTTTACTTTCACTTTTATAACTCCTGCGCAAAGTTTGCGCATTGCTTGCATGTGTTGCTTGACCCCTCTCCCATAATAATTGTTTATAGGCCACATTATCCTGCCTGAAAAGACCATAAATGTTACAGTTGACGTCTGCAGTAATTAATTAAAAACGAATCATGTTCGAGCAAATCGTGACTTTTCACTTTACGCCTACCTTTGACTAGGCGTAAGATTTAGTCTCAGACATAGCACTACGCCGAGATGGTGCAACGGGTATAAATTTGACGCACGACTTAAAGCGCATTTTACGTCCAGCCTACTCTTACAACCGTGTGTACATCTAGTGCAATCAGCACCAGAAAGGTAGTAAGGACAATATTAAAATAGTACATGTGACATTAGAAATTGGAAGAAATTGCAGTTGACCCAGTGATGTCACATGGACTGCTTTAACAATGTCCTTACTACCTTTCTGGGCCTTGAATGTGTCAGTTGCATTGCTGTTTATTCAGGGTCATAAAGCTCTCAGATTTCATAAAAATATCTTGAGGGCAGCTCTTATGTGTTTTCGAAAAATATATTTTTTGCAGTTTGTAACGTAGCTATCCTTCAATGTAAACAGTCTGCAAAGTTGTTCACCAAAATGCATGATAAACAAAGATATTGTCTCTCAAAAGAAAGAGTCAACTCAGAGCCCCCTTAACGAGTCGTCATATTTTCGAATCTTAAGTCTGTTACCAATATACATCACTAGGTAACATATTAGCATAATCCTCGCCTGCCCTCGAAATAAGAGCACTCTGACCTGACTACAAACACTTCTGCTAGTAAGAGTGTTTAAATCATGTTGAGAAGAAAATGTGTTCTGCACTGTCAAAGCGAGTTTGTTTTGTTTTCATTGCCGAAAGACGATAATGTGAAACATCAGTGGTTTAAATTCATGTTTTCCATGATACCACAACAATACAATTCGAACCTTTTGTTGTGTGCTTATCATTGTACCGAAAAGTACTTCTCTAATCTTGGCTTTTATCTTTGTTGGCTTCCATTCTTCTTTATTTGGACCAACAAGCATCTCCAATCCACAACCTATAAGTACGATTTATATGTTATGTGTACATTTTCAACTGAGTGCTCAAAATAGCAAGTAGTTTGTGCTAATATGTGATGTACACCTAATTGTGCAGCTTTATGTTTCCAGGTAAACCACAAACCACAGGTAAACCACAATAATTCGCTGTGAATCCACTATTTCCTAAGAATGTGTCAATTAACGTAGACTGTTGTTGTTTTAATTACTTCGTGTAATAATAAAAAATGTGTAGGGTTGTCAAAATATATATTTTTAATATATATTTTACAAAAGAAGATATTTTGAAGTATCAATATAATGAAAGACAATGCGGTCCAAAAAAGCCCCATCTGTTGACTCCCATTGGCTTCATTGTATGGCCAAAATAATCAAATGTTAGTCATCTAAACTATTTTTATAATACTTTAAAAATGCTTTTTTAAATTCATTTTTGAAGCTTATAAATGGCCACCACTATTTTTTATGGAAAGAGCAGATTGTACACTCTGCCTAATATATTTCTTAATACAGGACGGAATGACATAGAGGAGAGTAAATGATGACAAAATGTTCATTTTAAAGTGAACTATTGCTTTAAGTAGTGGGTGAAATGTGTTTTTTGTTCCACAGCTACTGTAATGGGAAAAAGAAACATTTATGCAGACAGCAGGTTGGTTCAGCAACATGTCTCTTTTTCTTGGCTTCATATCTCTCCATGAGAAGAATCATTTTCCAGTATGGTAATAATGCCTTCATTTTGCACCATGTCAGCACAGTGGAGTTGCTCTTTCCTTGTTTTTGTTCCTAAATGGTCAAATTAATCAAATTAAGAAACCTCTCAACCATTCTCAGTTTTCTACATTTAGTTACAAAGTCTGGAACTCATTTTAGCACAAGGCCTACAATAGTAATTATCTTAAATTACTGTTCTAATGACCAAAAATTAATCCCATTTAAAGCTATGACTGAGCTGTTAAACATGATAGTGGCTTATCATTACAAAGCTGTTCAAGGATTAGGAAAAGTCATTATTACTAATGTTTTATTTCAGCAAAACAGAACAACCTGGTGCTTGGAGCCAGTTACATGCTCCTTATGAATGTTTTTGCGATAAGAGTATTTTGTTCTGCATTCCTCGACTTGTTTTTGCAAATGATGTGTTTTCGTGTCAATTTTCCACTCACTCCTCCGGGCTGCCAAGTTGAGAATGAGCTCATACTGTGGGGAAGCAGAGCTGCATTTGTACCCCTCAGGAGCTCCTGGGGAGAACAAGCTTGCGAGATGAGGAGGGGGAGTAAAGAATGAGAGAGCGAGAGATAGAGTTTGTCAGAAGAGGTTAGAGAAGAAGAAAGAAGAAACTGTGAAGCACAGTAGTGGTCAGAGTCAAGGTGGACAGCTGTGTTGTGGAAAGTTAAAGACCCATTGAAGGGGAACAGAGAACAGTAGAAGACAAAAAGGACAGTCAAGGACCTCGTCTGGTGTTTGACACTTTGATGAGCTCCAATTTATAAGCTGGATGATTAGAAAGACATGATGGAAAAGCAAAAAACAGGGCTTCTGCAGGTTCTTAAATGTAGTTGTATCAAATTTAATGCCATAAAAGGTCTTAAAGGATTAGTTCATTTGTTTTTTCAGTAGAAAAAATTACATTTTTTGTGGAAAACATTCCAGGATTTTTCTCCATACTTAAGGCATTAGTAATCACGTTGGAAAGGTCGCACGCACTTATGTCTTCATCTGTGTAGTCCTGTTTTAAAAGGTAGGGTAGGGTGCCCCATTTTCTTCTCCAACTTCAAAATAATTTGACAACGTTGTTTTACCATTTGACTTTCTTTGTACATTCATTTTGTAAACACTTAAGCCTATGTCACACGTGACCTTTCCACTGTGACCGCGTAATGTGTGAAGGATATGTGGTTAAAAAAAATGTATTCATTTTGTTTTATTTTTTTTTTTGAAAACGACCGGTTGTTTCGCTAGACAAGACCCTTCAGGTGGGATCGTGAGAAGCCCTTTGAAGCTGCATTAAAACTACAATTTGGACCACTTCAACCTGCTGATCCCCATTAAAGTCCACTATATGGAGAAAAATCCTGGAATGTTGTACTCAAAAACCATAATTTCTTTTTGACTGAAGAAAGAACGACATGAACATCTTGGATGACATAGGGGTGAGTAAATTATCAGGAAACTTTAATTCTGGAAGTGAACTAATACTTTAAATGGTACAGTATGAGAAAGTTTAATTATGATTTCGAGAGGTCTTAAAGGGGTCATCGGATGCCCATTTTCCACAAGTTGATATGATTCTTTAGGGTCTTAATGAAAAGTCTATAATATACTTTGGTTAAAAATTCTCAATGTTTGTGTAAAACAACACCCTTTTTACCTTGTCAACATGAGCTCTGCAAAAATCGTCCCATTCTGATGGATTGTTCCTTTAAATGCAAATGAGCTCTGCTCGCCCCACCCCTCTCTTCTCTCTGTGGAGTGACGAGCCTGTTTACTTTAGCCGCATTTAGCGAGTTTAGCCGCGAAACTTGCTAACTAGCACGTTTAGGAAAGGTGATTGCAGAGATTAAACCTTATACTCACTTCTGCTGTAGGTGATGATTTGCGAATGATTTGCGCAAACATAGACGCATTTATGTAGATCAGGAGGCACATTCCCTTCACAAACAAACGTAATCCACTGCATCTTCAGCTGCTCAGATGTCGGGAGTAAATGACGACCACTATGTTCATTATTAAATCCAGCAACACAACACCTCAGTCGCTCAATCAGAGATATTCTTGTCTAACTTACATCGCTACTCCAGCATTGAAACAATGGGGGTCGGACTGTTACAGCTGATTTAAGGCAGGTCTGAGGTAAGACACTCATGTCAGTCAAATATCGTGGGAGTGACCTCTGTCAGTGTGAGAATGGCTCTATTTGAAAAAGGGGATATTATTTTTACAGATTAATTAAAAACCACTGCATGGATTTTTATCATTATAGGGTAGATTTGTACATACACTCTCAACACACATTAATGTTCAAACAACATGAAAAAGTGAACTTTGCATCCGATGACCCCTTTAAATTTGGTGATGGAAAGACAAGAATTGCGATATAGCTTAACAAGAGCTATGATTTTATTAAATGAATATAAGCACTGTGTGCTGCTTTGTGCGCCGCTATATTTCTACGATTACGAAAGCACCATTTGCTGGCAGAGAATGAATTTACATTTTCGTTAAGCCCTTTTGCTGTTTTTGTTTAGACCATGCAAAAACAGACCCATATGCAGCAAACACACAGTTGTAAATGTGAACCGGTGTTTCAACAAGAAGCTAACATAAGCATTGTAAAAATCTAAGTTAAATTACTATAAGGCTGAAATGTGACATTTATCATTTTATAAAAGTTTGTTTTTATACTATAAACTATAAATGATTTGATGTTTTTTTGTAAAGATTTATTTTTACCATTTTTGCTTTTATTTTGATAGGACAGGATAGTAGTGACAGGAAGTGAAATGGGAGAGGGGGGGTATGGGATCAGGAAAGTTTCATAAGCCGGGATTCGAACTTGGGACGCCCAGCACGCAACAGCGCTATATGTCCACAAGGCTATCAGCGCCACACAATGATTTTACAGTTTAATATGTTACCATAGACATTGCCCTACTCCACTCATATGGTATTAATTTTATTTGTGCATGTCTTTAAAAGTATTAAATTTGATTTTAAAAATCCTGCAGATACCCTTAAAATAGATAGATTGTTTAGCTTTATAGGTCTGATCTAATGGCGGCTCTGTATTTCTATAACCATAGCTGCTTAATGAAATTCTTAGTCCTACTGTAAAACATTAAGTTGTAAATAAAAATTATCAGAGTATGTTTTTCACTATTTCAGTTTTTCTGCTTAATTCAATTTTTATTCATTGTGATACTTGCAATTTTTTTGTACTCATTTATGAAACTTACAATCAATTTCTGAGCAATATTCCAACACTAAACATTTTTTAGTGTATATAAATGTGGTAGTTGCATTGCTGTTTATGCAAGGTCAGAAAGCTTTTGGATTTTATCAAAAAAATCTTAATTTGTGTTCTGAAGATAATCGAAGATCTTATGGGTTTGGAACGACAGTGGGATGAGTAATTAATGACAGAATTTTCATTTTTGGGTGAACTGGGTGAATCTCTTTAAGTGAGAAACTACATTGCATATTTGTAAAAAAAAAAAAAGTTTTATTATTTTTTATATTTTTAACACAAGATCTGGTTAAAGAAATAGTCCATGCACACATTAAGTGCCATCTTTCCCCATCCTGGAGTGTGATTGGCAGTATGCTGTGGAAGCGAGTCAAGCACAATGACCATTGTTATGAAAAGCTTTTTTCCGCTGTTGTGAGTCCAAATCGCTGGGTCGAACCAAAAGTCAATTAATGGATTAAAGAGAACAGAGGGAGTCTCTGATCTTGTTAACAATACTTATTTGCTTGGATGGCTACTGTACACTGAGCCTCAGTGTAATGGGAATTAAGAGTTGGGAGAGAATGGGGCTTCTGTACTGCACCCTATAATAGATTTGAAGCTGTGCACTAAACCACACCTATGTATGTAAGAGTTCATACATACATTCACAGGAGTGCCACTGAATAGGTCTGGGTCTTTATTCCTGTGCAGAGAAGAAAGCATGGTCCCTTAAAAAGGACTGTTATTGAATACTCTTCAAGCTTTTGTGCCTTCTCAGCTTACAGTTCAAGACAAAAAGTCTGCTATCATCTGTCCCTCATACACATTATCTGTGAATCACTTATAATTGAGATGGGAATCATAGAGAACTGAATGATTCTGGGTCCAACTGCAATTCCTTAACTGTTTTGGGATTGTTTAAGCAGGAAAAGAAAACAACTAAAAGAGGTGGTATATATTGTTATAAATTCCTTCATCTTTAAATACACATGGGTATATAAACAATGTGTCAGTAATTACACTAATTGGGTCTCTCTGGCCATTCAAATTGAGAATCCACTCCAACTAATTCCTGAGTGCTTGTGATTCACAAAAACCCTTTGCTTGAAAATCAGGGTCTGCTGGTCATGCAGTGATTTATTGACTAAAAGAATCGGCTCATAAAAGTTTTTACCTCAGGAATCTCAGTTCCCAGAAAGCCCTGTATGTTTTTGGCTAAAAAGAATCGTTCATGAGCATCATTAGCTCAGAAACCCCTTTCAGTGGTCACACACTGTATGTTTTGATTTACTGAAAAGGAGAGTAATTCGCTTGAAAATCAAACTTCACTTGTCGTGTTGCATGTATCATGCTGAATAGTAATATAGGAGAAGTCTCTTCTGCTCACCAAGTCTGCATTTATTTGATCCAAAGTACAGCAAAGACAGTAAAATTTGAATATATTTTAAAATGTAATTTATTTTTGTGATCAAAGCTAACGTTTTAGCATCATTACTCCAGTCTTTAGTGTCACATGATCCTCCAGAAATCATTCTAATATGCTGATTTGCTGTTCGAGAAACATTTATTATTATAGAAATTAATACTTTTATTTAGCAAGGATGCTTTAAATTGATCATAAGTGATAATAAAGACATTTATGTTACACAAGATTTCTATTTCAGATAAGTTCTGTTCTTTTGAACTTTCTTATTTCTTTCTATTCATCAAAGAAACCTGAAAAAATTCTACTCAGCTGTTTTCAACATAATAATAATAATATTTTAATTTCTGAAGGATCATGTGACTGGAGTAATGATGCTAAAAATACAGCTTTGAAGTCACAGGAATAGATTACATTTTAAAATATATTCAAGAAATAGAAAAAAGTAAATCGTAAGAATTGTATTGTTTCTGCTGTACCTTGGATCATATAAATGCAGGCTTGGTGAGCAGAAGAGACTTCTTTAAAAAAAACATTAAAAATCTTACTGTTCAAAAACTTTTGACTGGTAGTGGAGCTAGAAAAGTGTTGTTTTTGCTCAGCTTCACTTTAATTTGTGCTTGGTGACTTGAGCGTTTTAATGGAAATTTGAGGTATGTCAGTCCACAATGGCACCAATTCAAAAATGCCACAATATCCTGCTTTAAAATATGCGATTCAGTGAGTCAACTGAAGCATCAAATCATAACAGTTGTGTATATGTCTGTAAAGGAAACCCAGTGTCCTCTTCATTGACTCTTTTTTTGCATCCTTCAGTGGAAGAATTTCCCCTTTTCCATTAACTAGAAGCATCAAAGCCTCTCTTACTGCAAATTACCCAGTGCTGCTGTAGAAAAGGCTTTTCTGTTTGTCTAAAAAAAAAAAAAGAAAAGACAAGAATCAGTTGTTCTGAAACTAGACGGCCTGGTGAATAGAAAAAAAAGGCCACAGAGGCACAGGACTTGAGCTGGAGCTGGAGGTGATAAAAGACCAGCTTTGGAGGAATGGACACACTTTCAGAGGCCCCTCCTCACGGCCTCTACGAGGCATGAAGCCAGGACAGGTCAAGAACAAAAGTCCCACTGTAAAGAGATCTGGGGATTGTCCAAGGTAGCAGATTCCTGTCAAGTGAATGAGCTTTAGGCTGCATTTCCAATGTCCTAACCCCTTATCGCTAACCGTTAAAGAGCATAGCAAATATCGGTGGCTTCTCAGCTAGAATGATATCCACTTCGGTCTCTAGTGGCTTGTGATGTTAAATAAGATATATGTCTGGAAGTGTCTGAAAGAAACCCTGGAGAAAGGGGGCAGGAAACAGACAATGTGAACCGCGTGTCAGTGCCAGCACATGTCAACAGAATCTCGCTCACCCACCGTGACACTCAGTGTAGTACAAGATACCATCACTGAACAGTGTTTTGCTATGGTATTAGACATTTACAGACTTACAAAACCCCCTACAAGACTTCAAACATTCCTTATTCTGGTGCAAAACCGCAGACTGAGTGAACAGCCCAGGGGTGTTGTGGAAAAAGTCTTTTGTATTGGGAATGAAGCAGATAGAGTAATACACTAACATTAACTGCAGTATGGAAGCCTCAGCATAAAAATAAGTGATTGCAACTTTATATCTCAAAATTGTGACTACAGGTGCATCTCAAAAAATTAGAATATGACGAAAAATTTCTCTTTTTTTGTAACTTATTTCAAAAACTGAAACTTTCATATATTCTAGATTCATAACATTTCAAAAGTTTTTGGTTTTTCATTTTGTTGATTAGAGCTTACAGCTCATGAAAGTTGAAAATCCAGTATCTCAAAATATTAGAATATTTCCTAAGATCAATCAAAAAACAGATTTTCAAAACAGAAAAGTTAAAGTTCTTTAAAGTATGTTCATTTATGCATTCAATACTTGGTCAGCAGCTCAAATTGCAGGAAATTACTTGCTCCTAGCACAAATTACAGCATCAGGAAGCGATCATGGAAGCGATCAGCCTGTGGCACTGCTGAGGCACTACTGAACCTTCAACTCGTCTGAATATTGTTGGATCGACTGTATCATTTTTCTCTTGAAAATATCCCATAGATTCTCAATGGGGTTCAGGTCAGGCTTGTTGGCTGGCCAATCAAGCACTGTAATATCATGGTCAGCAAACCACTTGGAAGTGGTTTTGGCACTGTGGGCAGGTGCTAAAGTCCTGCTGGAAAAGGAAATCAGCATCTCTATAAAGCTTGTCAGCAGATGGAAGCATAAAGTGCTCCAAAATCTCCTGATAGATGGCTGCATTGACTTTGGACTTGATAAAACACAGTGGACCAACACCAGCAGAAGTCACAACACCCCAAATCATCACTGACTTCAGAAACTTCACACTGGACTTCAAGGAGCTTGGATTCTGTGCCTCTCCAGTCTTCCTCCAGACTCTGGGACCATGATTTCAACATGAAATTCAAAATTTACATTTATCTGAAAAGAGGACTTTGGACCACTCAGCAACAGTCCGGTTCATTTTCTCCTTAGCTAAGGTAAGATGCTTC
Source organism: Labeo catla (assembly GCA_012976165.1). Taxonomy (NCBI): domain Eukaryota; kingdom Metazoa; phylum Chordata; class Actinopteri; order Cypriniformes; family Cyprinidae; genus Labeo; species Labeo catla. The sequence goes on along the minus strand of VONZ01000107.1, from coordinate 685,383 downwards.
TGATGTTGTTTCTGTTTCAGAAGTGGCTTGGTAGCCCTTTTCCTGAAGACATCTGAGCATGGTGACTCTTGATGTGCTAACTCCAGCTTCATTCTACTCCTTGTGAAGCTCTCCCAAGTGTTTGAATTGTCTTTGTTTGACAGTTTTCTCAAGCTTTCTGTCATCTCTGTTGCATGTGTACCTTTTCCTACCCAATTTCTTCCTTCCAGTCAACTTTGCATTTAATATGCTTTGATACAGCACTCTGTAAACAGCCATCTCTTTCAGTAATGACCTTCTGAGACTCTTTGTGGAGGGTGTCAATGATTGTCTTCTGGACCATTGCCAAGCCAGCAGTCTTCCCCATTATTGTGCTTTCAAAAAACAAGAGATACCCAGAATTTATACTGTAGAGATGGACATTTAATGAAACTCAAAAGTAAATATTCTAACATTTTGAGATACTGAATTTTTGACTTTCATGAGCTGTAAGCTCTAATCGTCAAAATTAAAACAAACAAAAAAACTTTTTAAATGTTTCACTTTACATGTAATGAATCTAGAATATATGAAAGTTTCAGTTTTTGAAATGAGTTACAAACAAAAAAGTGAACTTTCACTATATTCAAATTTTTTGAGATGGACCTGTATATGTGACCCTGGACCATAAAACCAGTCATAAGTAGCATGGGTATATTTGTAGCAATAGCCAACAATACATTCTGTGGATCAAAAACCATTAGGATATTAAGTAAAGCTCATGTTCCATTAAGATATTTTGTAAATTTCTTACTGTAAATATATCAAAACTGAATTTTTAATTAGTAATATGCATTGCTAAGAACTTTATTTGTATTTTCTTAAAATTTAGATTTTTTTTTGCACCCTCAGATTCCAGATTTCCAAATAGTTTTATCTCAGTCATATATTGTCCTAGCCTAACCGAGCTTATTTATTCAGCTTTCAGATGATGTATACATCTCAATTTCAAAAAATTGACCCTTATGACTGGTTTTGTTGTCCAGGGTCACATATATGTCACATTGTGACTTGTTCTATTTTCAATCAGTTATCTCACAGTTATCTTTTCTATTATTTTTACTCCGAGGCTGCAGGCTAGCATACTTTGGCACATGGTTGTATGGCTTGTTTAGTTGAGCAAAAGCGATATGATTTGATATGCTTTTTGTTATGCACTTGAGGAACAAATGCAATTGAATCTCTTTGTTCTATCTTTGCCACACACACACACACATATGGTTGAAGGGTGTTTATTTTAGGCATCAAGGCCCTTGTTTTGTGCAATGCATTTGAAGATGTGAATCTTTTGAATGAGAGCTTTCCGAAGCGTTTCGTGCAGGTTAGGGCAAGTGGTGCGAGTGCTTGAGGAAGATCAAGGTCAGAAGGTTATATTCAAGCTTGCACTATGGCTCAAGACGCCATCACGACTGCAACACACCCAAGTATTTCTGGAATGTGTCCTGCTATAAGTCCAACCCTAGAACAATCGGGCATTTTAACTCATTTAACCCATACAGGTAAGATTAGTTACATCAATAGGTGGCTTTAAGAAGTCATAACAAGCTAAAAGAGTTACCTAAACACATGTACATTGTGCTTGCGCTTGCTTTGAGTGGCATAGTACATGCAGTGTAATTTCACTTCAGTGAAAAAGGAATGTATATCCTCAAGACATGCTTGCCTTGACTCTAGCCTGTTTGATAGACAGCTTAATAACACCTGCAAGAATTTCTTAATGTGTGCCAAGGCATGACCAGAATAAGCAGACAGGTTGCTCGTTACATTTAAAGAATTACGATTGAAGCAGAAGGAAGTACAGTACTGAACAAGTATCAGACTGTTCACACATAGATGTTGCTTTTGGACGCACCATCTTTGCCTTTATCCCTGCGGCGGCGGCACTAGGACCACGCGGGGAGGCGCTACATTGCGCCTTGGTTATTGGGCTTGGACGACCTCAGTTTTGTACTACACCATTCAACGGAGGGCAAGTATGCTGTCTGATGTGATGAAATAAGGGCTGTTGAAAAGAATGAGTATTTGAAGAAAGACCAGGCGTTAAAAGGATTGTGTATGTCTTTGGCGGACCTGTCACGCACTCCAGCACAAACTTTCATAGTGGAGATGGGAGTAAACCTGGAGACTGGGATACCCGGTGAACTTCCAGGAGAGGAATCTGTGATTTGGATTTAAACAAGCCTTGGTTATTATTAACACCGCTTGAAGTTAAGTATCATCCGCTAGCGGATTTCTTTTACACTGTTTTGTGTTATTTTCTCGTCACAGAGTGTGCGTAAAGCTGTGGCGCACGGGTCAAACACTGCCGATCTTGTTGGCTGTATGTATTATCACAATATTATAAGTTATAAAAAATAAAATGTATTTCAAGCTGTTTTCCCATTATAAAATGCTCAGTTTGTGTAGATTTGGATTTCCTAGCTGTTTTTTTGCGCAAGTGCGTTGCAGTTGTTGGTTTGTACAGCCGCAATGGGAAACTGAGGGTAGGTAAACAGAGTTTGTTGTCCTTGAGTTTAACAACAACGCAAGGCGTGGATAGGGTTGGTTGGACTTTCATTCATGATGTGAAAGACAACAAAAAAGACGAGATTGGGGGGTTTCAGGACAAAGAGATGTTGTGGGAAACAGGTTGTGTCCAGGGAATTCCCCAGGTGTCACACATGGGTGTCCATGATGAATAGAGCAGATGAAAACATCCCTTTATACCAGGACTGTTCAAGAAATTTGTATTGCGCCTATGTCTATAGACGACTATGTGCGTCGTGCATTGATACTTTTTTTCCCAGACTGTAAATTATGCAACAGGCAAGGCAGGGATTTGGCAATCATTAAATGAAAGTGTTTAGGCTATAATAAAATTCTAAGGCATAATAAAATGAAGGTATACAAAAATAAAATAATGATTTTGGGTTCCTTAACGCATCTTTAAGCAAAATTCTTAAAATAGTCTAGTAATTTTTTCTTAAGTCTTACGTATTGTATACGACTTTTTCTTACGTTTTACCCCAATGTATATTCAGGTCGAGAGTCAGAACCAGACTTAAGATTTCGCTTCGAATTTTAGCTTCATACTATAATTCGTAGCATATCCGAACTTTTGATCATCTGAGGACGTTTTAAAACACGATGCCTGCATCCAAAATCACATGCTGTCTGGTAGGTGCTACATTTAGATTAACATTTAGTTAACTAACGTCTTAACCATTAAACAAGTACAAGAAAATGGGTAGTATGAGTAAAATTTGGACGTACTACATCGGTCGTGTTGTTACTGTTACTTGACCTAGCAGCGTTAGTTGCGACGCTTCACTATTATTCTCCTCTCCTGTGGCTTAATAGGATAACAGAGACTCTGTAGAAGTACTGTTTTTCTAATAATAATCTTCACAAACTGTTTCTCACATACGATATCCACCTTTTTCTTCACATGAAAGTGGGCGCGGCCATTAGTAAATTTTATGGGGCTGGTTTCCGGTCTCATCCACATCCAGCTATTTTTAGCTGTACAAAATAGCTGGTTTTGCTGCTTGATATCACAAATTGGTGTGTCTTACTCTATTATTTGAATGTACTATCTTAATTATGAGCACAATGGTTTGTGGTGCAAACAATTTTACCATTTACTGCACGTTGTTATTCTTCTCTATTGCGGCTAATAGGCTTACTTCTGCGTTGAAGAATAAGGTGGATAGTATGGAAGTATTCAGACGCAGCAAATGATTTGTCATGTCGTGTCTCGAAACAAGGTGCATGTTTCTGTATGAATTTATTGTATTCAGAAAAAAACTGAGGTTTGTTTTTCTCTGTAAACATTTGTAAATACCGTAATCCCCACTGTCTGGAAATTGTTGTGTCATGTTGCGTAGTGCATTCCAGTCTATAGTGTGCAATAGTTTAATAATCCGAAGAACCTCCGGAAGGAAAAACGATGCATTAAGAGCCAGGATGAAACTTTTTAACTGGAAGATCAGGTTAAATTTAACTTATTTTGTCTTCTGGGGAACATGTAAGTATGTTCTGTAGCTTCTGAAGGGCAGTATTAAATAAAAAATATGATATTTAGGCAAAATAAAAATTTACACATCCGCATTCTGTTCAAAAGTTTACATCCCTGACTCTTAAAGCATTGTTTTTCCTTCTGAAGCATCAGTGAGCATTTGAACCTTCTGTAATAGTTGCATATGAGTCCTTCAGTTGTCCTCAGTGTGAAAAGATTGATCATACAGTCATTGTTCAGGACTCATGAACAACTATCACTAAACAAAAAAACACAGCTGTGGATCATTCAGGTAACAACACAGTATTAAGAATCAAGTGTATGTAAACTTTTGAACAGGGTCATTTTTTATAAATTCAACTATTATTTTCTCTTGTGGACTAATGTAAACATCTTTTAAGTGAAATATCTTCAGGTCAGTACTACAAAAAAACATGCCTTGTTTTTGGTAAAATAATTAACAGTTTGCAGATTGTGCAAGGTGTATGTAAACGTTTGACTTTGTATCTGCAAAATACATATTGACACACTGAGTTTTATTTCATGCTTGAATATATTTTGTTTTTGATTTTAGGTTGCATACGTCTCAGCCATGGTGCCTAACCGGAGATTAGGTCTGGCCCATCCTTGCTGTATCGGCCTGCTGTTCCTTCTCCTTCTGCCCAGCTCGGTTTCAGTGAGAGAACCTCGCCACCAGTCCCACATCCACCTCCCCTCGCTGATACCTCACGCCACCCTGCCGCTGTCCCGCTCCCGCTTCAGCGCCAAAGCTCAGCTGGACTTCACTACTCACTGCAACGAGAGCTGCTACCACAAAGGAGAAGACACCGATAAAGACCACCTAGCTTTTGAAACTCTTTATTCCGACGGCTCGCGAACTTTAACCACTGTAGACCTGGAAGAAAACGACATTGAACTTCCTTACACGCAGCCCAGAGTAACCTCTCCCAGACGGAAGCGACTAAAGCGGCAGATCTACGGATCAGACGGGCGCTTTAACATCCGCGGTGACCACTTCCTTCTAGACTACCCGTTCTCCACAGCCGTTCGCATCTCCACCGGTTGCACTGGAGTTCTGGTGTCCCAGCAGCACGTCCTGACCGCAGCTCACTGTGTGCATGATGGGAAGGATTACGTCAAGGGAGCAAGGAAACTCAGGGTGGGCTTTCTAATCCCTCCGTCTGTTAACGGTACAAGGCTGGTTCAGGCTTCCGCAAAGAAACCCTTGGTGCGCTGGGTGAGAGTTAAACGCACACGCGTTCCTAAAGGCTGGATTCAAGGGCCTCAGGAGGTCAGCATGGATTTTGACTACGCGCTTCTAGAGTTGCGTTGGCCTCACCGGCGTCCCTTCATGCGCCTGGCTGTGGCGCCCACCTCAGACAATTTGGCTGGTAAACGCATACACTTCTCTGGATTTGACAGCGACCGGCCTGGGGAACTCGTGTATCGCTTTTGTCCAGTGGAGGATGAGTCCAATGATTTAATATATCAGCATTGTGACGCCCGCCCTGGCGCAAGCGGCTCTGGTGTATACGGACGCGTGTGGGACAATACACTAGAGCGCTGGGAGCGGAAAGTCATTGGGATTTTCTCAGGCCACCAGTGGCTGGAAATCAACGGCGAGAATCGTGACTACAACGTGGCTGTTCGCTTCACTCCTCTCAAGTTTGCTCAGATCTGTTACTGGGTTCATGGAAATAAGGTGGACTGCAGTCAGGACTAAAAAATATGACCAAGACGAATGGGACAATTTCAAACTGACATGCCTGATGTTGGAAACTGCACTTTACAGTCCGTTTACGGGTGTGGCTACTGAATCTGAGAAGAAAGAAGGTCCATGTTTGGAGGATCGCTAACCACAGGCTTTGATCACTCATATGGGCTGAGCTGGAACTTTGTTTAACCACTACCTTTAGTTTTATGCATAGAATCCTACAACACAGTAGATTTATCTTGTCAAGTCTTAGCCAATGTTAAATAGACATCTGATCTCAGTTATATGATTTTCTCCACAGCCTTGCTTTTTTCATATTACACTTTATCAGTCTGTTCTTTGCACTTTTAGAAAGTCAATTTGGAATGGATACATGTTTTCTTCTCACATCTCATCACTTGGGGTTTGCTTAATTATAGATTAACATACACAGAGCTTATTCAATGACTAAAAGTAGATGCAAAAGGGCTACGCGATTTGGTCTGCTAAACGTATTATTTTTATGTTTTCTGATTTATGATTACCACAATGACAGAATCGATGACTGTGAGATGTAGTATGGGTGTTCAAATGAGAGAGTTAGTAGAACAGAGTATATATATATATTTAAAGCATGAATTTAAATCTTGAGTTTGTTTGTTAATACATTCATCTGGCGCTATGAACATGGTTCACTCTTCTACAGTTACATACTCATTTCATATCAGACAGATGAAGACCTCATACTGGTAACATTACAGTTTCTGTTGAGAAATAACTTTATTCTTTTATGTTGGATTAATATAAAGACTGGACACAAACTATGAGAAAGGTTGTGGGGTAAATGTTGATTATAATTCTATTTTAAAAAGCTTTTATTTTAATAAACTTATGTCTGTTGTTTTTGCTGTCCTTGTTATTGCAAATTTTTTAAGGTAAATTCTTAATGAGCTAATTTGGGGTCTGTACGTAAAATGCGACACTGGTACCCTCTGGTGGTAAGTGCATGTCCAAAAAAACAAGAAAAAAAAACTGATCCTGTCAGTCACTTATTACAGGTACAGTAACACTTTGGACTGCTATTATTTGTTGTTAATATATAATATGCTAGTGTAGTGGCTACTGCTGGCCTGTGGTTTGTTTATTCATAATCTCAAAATGACCAAAATGCGGTGGGAAAAGTTTACCGATTGCAGTTCAGCACAAGACGATAGAAGGTTCCGTTTTTGTGGCGGGGTTTTGAAATGAATCTCTACTGCCCTCCACTGGCTGACGTTGGCGCATCTTTCATTGCGTCTTTCACAACATGGCTTAGCCGTAGTCAGTAGCGATTATACTGACGTGATTACATTATTTAGTATTTCAGTAGCTCAGTGCTTTAATACATGACAAAATGTCCAGTAACTGTTTTTTAAAAAACAAATGGTCTAGTGTGCCTTACATTTAATGCATTCGTTTATCAATAAATCCCATTTTTTTTACCGAAATGTTTTGTTAAATACTAATGTAAAGGAATGTTTTTCAAATACTGTATTTCTTAAGCTGTTTCTGATTTTTAACAGGTTAATTTTTAGGTTGAAAATTACAACATTAAACCATTAACTACATTATTTGTGATTCATCGTTGTGTAGACTACATTGATCTGCCCGTTTATTTATTTATTTATTTTTTTAACCAGCATTACCAGAGGTTAGCCTATGGGTGAGATTTCCGGTTCACTATTCGCTATAACGAGAAGAATAACGAAGTGCAGTAAATGGTAAAACTGTTTGCATTACAAACCAGTGTGCTCATAATTAAGATAATATGCTAAATTATGTATTGAAACAATATTAGGCAGCAAAACAAGGTGTTTGGGCAGCTAAAAATAGCTGGACACGGCTAAGACCGGAAGTCAGAACCATAAAATGAACTCTTAATGACTCTTAAGGGAAGAAAAAGGTGGAGATGCAAAATGGATGTTTAAAAAATATATATACATTTAACTAATCTGTTCAGAAACACATTCAATGAAGAGATTTTTTTATTGGAACTGCATTTTATTATGGCTACTAATGTAGTTGATGTTAAATCAGTTTGTTGCCATTACCTTGAAATCATAATTAAATTTGTACTGAATGCACAGCTATTTTTATTAAACAGCTATTTGTATTATTAGCCTGTAGTCTATTGAACTACATTATGACGATAGTATATTATCCCAACACAGCCACCCATTAAATCCATAGGGAGGATGACAAAGCAATCAGAGTCACTTTGTTTGGATCCATTTGAAACTTTATGAATTTTGCAATCCATCACATATTTCAGTGCATAAACCATGCTGAACACTGATAAAACAGCAAGAAATGCAGAATATCCAAACACACATGTAAGCAAATACCTATAAATCAATATAAAAGATCAACGTGTATTCTAATATTAAGAGCAAAATTAGATAAAATAAACAGGATTCATCAAACAGAAGAAACAAACCAGTTGTAACACAGCCAGAGTTGTTTAGTGCTTTTTTTATTAGAGATAAGGAGACGATACAAAACATCCACTGACCAATATCCATCAAAGCTCTGTACACAGGCTGCCCGCATATATCGCTCCATCTAAACTTCATATGTCCATCAATCCACTCAATCCAATTCATCATCAACAGACCGCACACCCACTAGGTCCCAGATTTTACAGGTAGAAGGAATGTGTACAATTTCTTGACACCAGTGCCATAGTTTTTGAATTACATTTGGAAATATTTAAATCAGATGGAATCATTAAATCATTAAAACGACTTGTGAGCTCAAAATAAAACAAAAAGAGGGAAGGGGAGAGTAAATTGTGTTCCCAGAATGGTCCGATAACATCGTGTGTGATTTTGGAGTCAATTTTGTATTACACCTAGTCTTCAACAACACACATACTTAGAAAAAAAAAAAAAAAAAACCTTAACTAGACGTTTGGCAACAAAAAAAAAAAAAAAAAAAAAGACAAAAAATTCTTAAATCTTAAGAACAAACAGTATGTTGTATAGCTGAATTGTAACGGCTGCTGTCTCAGTCTTTCCTTTCAACAATCTAATGGAACCCAGAAAGAACAAAAACCTGCCAGTACACATTTACAGTTATATTACTTTGTTTTTATAATCATCATCCTTGGTTTTTGTCTTTTAAGATCTTTTTTTTTCTCTTATGTTTTTGTTCTTGATCATTGTATGTGTGAACTGGAATGACAGCCTACATCTTTCGTCATGTGTGGAGTTTGGAAACTGTCACTTTCGCCCAACCCTCCCCCCACCCGCATTTAACCCACCCCGTGGCCCACAAACAGTCATGCCGGCCCATCTGCCCCACCAATGTCGGAATGAACAGCTAACCCCTGAAATGTGTCAGCCTCAATCGTTTAGAGGCTTGCCCTCGAGAGACACCACTGATGCTCCCCCGAGCTTCTCAGCAAGGGTCTTTCGGTCCTTGATATCGTCTAAACCGTTCACTTGCCACTCGTGCTTGATACCTGCGAAACATAAAAATAAATGTTACAACTCACAGATTTCACAATTACGCACATATGCATGCACATTTTAAATTTCTAAATAAAGTTCATATTTCTAAACTTATTTATTATTATAGCTAATATCTTAAATGCATTTCCCATTTTTAATTTTAGTTAAACTTGTGCATTTATTTCAAGCATGTAACATGTTTTATAGTTTCAGTTTCATTATCTATAACTGATCATTTATATAGTTAGAGAGTTAAGTAAATATTATACATGCAACATATTTTTCAACATTACCTGTGAACTTCTTCTTGATGGCATCCTTGGAGCTGGCGTAGATCATCTTGCTTTTAAGTGGGGCACTTTCTGGGGCCCTGTGTAATACAAAAGGAGATCAGATCAAGAAATACGGTTCCTGTAGATGCACCTTCCAGCAAAGTTTAGCTCCAACCCTGATCAAACACACCTGAAGACCAGAACTGCAAGCACACATGTACATGCTCTTAAAACGTACCAGAAAATGAAAACCAGGTCCTCTTTCTTGGTCTCTTTAGTCTCATACGTGGCATCGTAGAGAGCGTAGCGACAGTCATTAGGAGGAAGCATCTTGACGAACTTAAGGTAGGGATCTCCTTCATCTCCCTGCAGGATCTCCTGGCCCTCCTCCATGATGATATGCTTCTTGTCCTCACTCAGGCAGAAGAGAACAGCCTTCTTCCTCTTGCTCTTCTCTTCCTCATTGGCGTGAGCCTTGCGGACCTTCATCTCATTGAAGACCGTCAACACATTTTCTTCCACTGTAACCCCGGAGGCCTGCAAGCACACAAACACACACAGGATAAGGTCACATGCAGGGCCCGTCTGAATAGAGGGAAGTGAGTGAGCCGATGAGCAAGGATGCGTGAATGTGTGGGTGCAAAGACAGAATTCTGTTCTAGTTAAACTGGCTGCCTTTTTTTGACAAAACTGGATCGTTTTGGACCTCCAAACTACTAGGCCGGCAGGTTTTGCTACGCAAGATGGCAGTGACTAAACAAAAAACCCTGACGTAGGAGAAACAGGACCACACACTTGGAACAGTGTGGCAGTGGAACGAGAGGCAATGCAAAAGACCTTAAATATAAAACATCATTGCAGGGATTTGGTTTTTATTCCCAGAAATAGCCGATTTAAACAAGGCACCATTCTTTGCTGGTCACATGACGCCTTGGATATGCTTGAACACATTTGAACAGAAGGAAGGCTGGGCACTTCCTCACAAGAACTGATGAGATTTGTCCTGATAGATCATCAAATATGTATAAAATTACTCAATGAATGCAAATGCCACAAGAGTCATGTCAAAACAACGATTCTTCTGTGAAAAATCAAAATGGCCTCGGCCCCAGTCCCATAAACCTACTCAGGTCGTCTGATTTCCATTAGAAACGTGGATCAGTGACTCACGCTGCATTGCCATAACCAGACATGCAACATTTCAGTTCTTAAGATTATACCGTGAGCAATGAGAAAACCCTTTAAAAGGCTAGAAACCTGAACCTTGAGTTTCTAAAGCTTCTGAATGGCATGGACACAAGGAGCCTTGCAAGGAGCCCCACTTACAGGAAACGAAAGTCTAATGGGTGGAACCGGGTTTGCTTAAGGTGTGAATGAGAGAAACATGTTAAGATGCCTCACTACGTAACACGCTTGCAAATAAAGGTCCAAAGGACAATTAGGATTCCCACACCTTTTGACCAACGAACCATACTGAATTAATGGGAGTCCATGTCCATGTTTTGGATAAAAAGTTTTAGGTAATACATAAATGTTTCTTTTGTTTAACTACAGATGCTTGTTTTGAACGAGTAAATGCAGAGTCTAGATCTTCAAGAAGCATTCCCACCCTAATCTAAGTCATCTAGTGTCATAAAATATTAAAGTGCAAAATAAAGTCCAAAGTTTGAGTACAAGGACACTAATGGTGCTGGTAAATCATCCACGTTCACAGAGAAGTGAAACCCACAGTGAGAAATGAGTAAGCGTTGTGATACAGGAAATGTGACGTCGTGAGTGCTCAAATTAAGAGTTTAAAGAAAAATGCTATTGTATAAGGCCTTTGGTCACATGCCTCTAGCGAAAAGTGATTTTGACGTAACCTATGGCCTGTGACGTCGACTAGAATGCCCAGACTGGTTGCACCGGAACCGGCATTTCCTTCAGCCTACACGCAGCACGAGCACCATTTCCCCTCAACAATTTCACAAGTATTTTTTTTAAGTCTGTCTACAGAAACAAGTCGATGAAAGCAGCAGCTCAAAAGCTAAATATGAAGCAAAACACTTTCTTTCAAATAACCACGTCATACGCAAGAGAAACGTCAGAGACAAAATATAATTACATATGAAAAGACGAACAGCAACAAACGCGTCGAGCAAAGATAAAACGTCAGTTACGCGACTGTTCATCAAAGTTACGTCTAACCAGGAAGAGTGTACGTTGGTAATCTTGCACACGCCGCCTGATGATACGCAAATGCACAAGTAACGGATTTTATACATGGCTTCCTTCCACTCATTTCAAATATTCGTTTGAAATAGAGTTGTAATCGACCTAACACACCTTCCCAGTCGAGCTTACTGTTTTTGGTCAAAGAAATAAACCAACACCATCTGTGCATCAAGAATTAGGGTGGGGCCACGATTGCAGTGTTCGTGCATGTGTTCCAAATATCCGCAAAATTAACGCGTTCTAAAAGCGAATAGCGTTGTATGAACATTCGAGGATTCGAATTTAAAAAGGAATAATCAACGTTTTTAAACACGCCCGCATTCTCTCCGGTGCGGCAAACCCGAGCAATGGTGTTTTGTGACGGATGGCCGTGTTGAGACAAAGGACAGAGCCGTGAAACCGCTTCATCTGGCCGGCGAAAAAACGCAGTTGAATGCATACGTGGGCAATCGGTTTATTCACAGCCTTTCATAATATTCCCGTGCGATGTGATAGTATGTGAGCGATGGGGCCTGTAGGGAAGCGTGTGATGAAAAGCAGCAAGGCCTTTCCTGGGCCTGGACTCACGGAAATAAAGGAGGCTGAGCGGGGAAATGGCGCCAGTTGTTTTTGGGTCTCATTTTTGCCAATCTCATCGCATCCGAATAGCTGAAGGCCACGAGTAATCAAACCGTCGAGAATCGCGCGATTAATCGCGCGTGTTAATAAAAACGATTGAAGCACACTGGCAACGCAAGCCAACGAAAACCGGTTTGCGGTTTTCTTTCAATTCACGGCACTTATCATAGCCTGCAGCTATTAGTCGGAGGAGGGGTAACTGACAGATTTGATTCACAAATTATTTATTCTCAATAAAAACCAACAAACTTAGTCATTAAACTCTCGAAAGTAGCCGTCAATTGTGTTAGTATTAGTTAAATGCAGACATACCATGGTTGTGTCTCTTTGCTAGTCGGCGTCTGGATAGGAATTGAATGAGCTGTGATGCAGTCCTTCGCTCTCGCACACTTGATACAACACTCGGGCGCGCCCTTTTGCGCGCGGCCGTGCAGCAGAATGGGGACGAGCGTGCATGTCACGCGCTTTTTTGAGGGGTGTTATGGGAGCTGGAGTTCTGCTATGCATAAAACAAATACATTGACTGTTGTTAGTAGTGCACTGACAAGCGTTGAAAAGCTATTATATGAGGGTTTTAAAGTATTTAAATAAAAAAAATATGGGAGACACTGCAGGCAAAAAGTACTGTTTTTCATGCACCTGTCAAGTTTGAGATTTTGGGCTTTTTTCATAGTGTGTTTTCAGACTAGTAGAAAGAAAACATCCAAAAGACATTAAGTGTTTGTTTTATAGCACTTTATCTATTTGTGTCAATAGTATTTTAATTACAGTACATATTTTTAAAGGTCATTTACTCAAAATGAGTTTTTTCTCCTACACTGAGCCATAAATCTCCACTTCAGGAGTACTTACACCCACCAAACTTTATATTTTTAGTCCTGTCTATATCCTGAAGGTTTTTACAGAGGGATTTGTTCATATATTATTTGCTTGATTATATACAACATTTTATTCCCCTCAAAACTGGGAAAATACAGATAGGACACATACGTTTGCAAGATGTCTGTAAGATGTCAGTTTTACATACATTCTAAATCGTCATAACATCTTAAAGATATCGACATCTATTTGAAATATGATAGGAAACGTGCTATAGATGTATTGCAGATGAGCAAACACGTCAAATAGGCGTATCTGAGATGCATGTGTACCATCAGGGAAGTATTTTCTGAAATATGGAGTGGCAAAAATGAGATACCCAAAATTCCCTCTGTAAAAACATCCCTGATAGCACACGTACATCTCTGAGACGTCTATTTGATGTTTGCTTTTACATCTGCAAGACGTATTTTTTAGTGTTTGATCATCTGCAATACGTCTATTGGACGTGTCTTATCAGATGTCAAATAGACATCTATTAGATGTCTTTAAGATGTTTATGATTTAAAATGTACGTAAAACTGACATCTTACAGATGTCTGTCAGATGTTTATAAACAGACTTATATGCACTACCTGGGATTTGACTAATATGTCAAAAAAATAAAAACAAGAATTTTGAAACATTTTTAGAACATTTTGAAACGTTTTAGAAAACTTGTAATACAAAATGTTTTGCAGTTATCTATTACCTATTCACCTGCAGTGTCTTGCCTTTTTATTTGAACAGTACACTAAAAATGTGTCGCCTTTATACAGTTGCCAATATTAACTAAACATATTCTTTAAAAATAAAAATGTAAAATCAATTATTATAATATATTAGAATTTAGATAATAGTATATATATATATATATAAATAATGTATTTAATTTAAATGTCTCTCTATATATATATATATATATAATGTAATTAATTTAAATGTCTATATATATAATATATAATATCTATATATATAATATATATAATAGACATTTAAATTAAATACATTTGGATTTATTTCAATAAATTAAATAAATAATGTGATGGCGTTCTCTGCCCCATACATGGCAACGTCACATGGAAAGTGCTTCTACACTACCAAAATTCTGCACTGAACACATGCTACACCGATTGCAATATTCGTTAGCGCCTCTTAGGGCACGCTGCCGTCTGAGCCTAACCCTTTGTGTTTGTCTCTGCCCCTTTTTAAGGTTCGCTTAACTCGCTTCCAAATAAGGAAGCAAATGGTGACAGTCGTGAGCGCGCTTCAGCCAAAGCCGCGCACATCAGGCGGCTCGCGACTCCGATCGCCATATAAGGAAACAAGGACATTTCATTTCTATAGGAAAAATACACACAGTCCGCGCTAGAGGGAGCGGTGCACAGCAGCAAAGAATAAAACTGCAAAAGAAGGAAGAACACGTCCGGCTCACCAAGGAGGACAGAATAGCCTTTATCATCTACAGTTTGCAGTGAACAAATGATGAATTAAAGATCGCGTTTACTCGTTCATTTGAAGATTCAAGCATACAAACGAACGGATGTGCAAAACGTGGCCACGATGCTTGGTGAAATGCTCTCTCTGTCCGTTTAAATCAATGCTGACACCTAGTGTACAAATGTTGACTCTTCTTCACATTTCTGCCTTCGACTGTATACAAACCAGACCCGTCAGTGTATGGCATGCTTATAGTTTTATTTTTGGGATATACTGTATAAAGTGTATGTAACAGTAAAAGTGATATACAGGGACAAAAAATAATCCCTGTTAGGTCAGTTTAGGCAGGTCCACTCTATTGAACAAAGTGAAGATACACACTGAAAGCCTCAAGTGAGGCTCTGGTGGAATGCAACAAAGAAAAACGCCACGGATACACATTACAGACATGCCTTGGGGGACATATGCTTATTTTCATTGTCTTTGAAAACCTGAAAAAACCTTCAGCTACTCACATACACTACCAGTCAAAAGTTTTTGAGCAGTGAGATTTTTAATGTTTTCTAAAGAAAATCAAGCCTGCATTTATTTGATCTAAAATACAGCAAAAACAGTAACATTTTGAAATATTTTTACTATTTAAAATAACTGCTTTCTATTTGAATGTATTTTAAAATGTAATTTATTCCTGTGACTTCAAAGCTTAATTTTTAGCATTACTACTCCAGTCCACATGATCCTTCAGAAATCATTCTAATATTCTGATTTGCTGCTCAGAAAATATTTATTGGTTGGAAACAGCCGAGTAGAATTTTTTCAGGTTTCTTTGATGAATAAGTACAGACGAACAGCATTTATCTGAAATAGGAATCTTTTGTAACATTATAAATGTCTTTATCATCACCTTTGATCAACTTTAAACATACTTGCTAAATAAAAGTATTAATTTCCATATATAAAAAAATATATACTGACTCCAAGGTTTTGAATGGTGTAGTGTATAATGTTACAAAAGCTTTTTATTTCAGATAAATGCTTACCTTTGGATCTTTCTATTCACCAAATAATCCTGAAAAAATGAACTTAACTATGTTAAATATTGATAATAATAATAATAACAATTTTTTCTTGAACAACAAATAAGCACATTAGAATGATTTCTGAAGGATCATGTGACATTGAAGACTGGAGTAATGATGCTGAAACTGTAGCTTTGACAGGAATAAATTACATTTTAAAATAGATTCAAGCAGTTATTTTAGATAGTAAAAGTATTTCACAATATTTCTGCTTTTGCTGTATTTTGGATCAAATAAATGCAGGCCTGGTGAGCAGAAGAGCCTTCTTTAAAAACTTTTGACTGGTAGTGTATGGGAAACACAATTCTTTAAATGTGCTATTTCACCACCACATCATACATGAAATAAGAGAAATGTCGTGACAAAATAAAACAGAAAAGCGTAAGACGCGGCAGTGCTCAAACCACTCTGATAACAGAATCAAATCAAGCGTTTACTAATATGATATGCAAATATGAACCTGAAAACATAAGAGTGCACAATGGCCGAGCTTTCCTCAAGACACTGTTGATATTAGCTTTTCTATCAATACTTTCAGTCCAACTTAATGACAGTGTCAGGATGGTTTTGAACACCCAATAACATGCCAGCAGTTAAGAAGAAGTGAACAGAACCAGTCCAGCACTCAAGAACATTGGGATGGAATAATATATGTTTGTTTCCCCGATTACAAAACCCAATACAAACAACAGAACGTCCCATATAAACCATACATGGATGCATACAAGATGGAATGCATAGAAGGCCACAATTTGGTACAAAGATCATAGAACAAAGCTCTTGCACAGGTCACATGATATATTAATACTAAACATCTTATCAAGCTCAAGCCTTAATGAAGTAATGGCAGTCTATGTGCAAAGGTGTTCCTGTCTAAGAGAACAGATAACATGTCTACAGAGTGCAATACAAGTGCAATCTAAACATTATACAACCCTGACCTGTTATGGAGGATGTCTTTGGCTGTACTGGAATGAATAACTGTAAACGTATCAATACAGAAGAGTTTAGCCCTTGTGCTAAATCTATACCGGTCCCTGAAAAACCAGCTGCTGGTTTTGTGATATTTGGTCTTGTATTCATATTTGTGTTGATATTAAAAAATCTGCGTTAAGATATTCTGACAAAATCAGTCAACCTGCATTAGAAGTAGAAATTTAAGTGCTATGTTTGGAGGTGTGCATTATTTGGTAACATTATTGGTCGCGTCTGTGCAGTTTACATCTCGTTCTGACATCTTCGGTATGACGGAGAAGCTATCTTGTCTTCTTCTGCTGTGCAGCCACCTGAGACTGGTTTCTTGTCTTGTTTAACACATCTGTGGCCTGGGAAAAAGAAATAGTATTTAGACAAGTTATATCTTTATTTAAAAAAAAAAAAAATTATATATATATATATATATATATATATATATATATATATATATATATATATATACATATATATATATATACATATATATATATACATACACACACACACACACACACACACACACATATATATATATATATATATATATTTATTTATTCACTGACGATCAAAAGTTTGGGATCAGTACGAATTTTTTTTAAAGAAGTCTTTTCTGCTCATCAAGGCTGTGTTTACTTGATTCAAAATACAGAAAAAACAGTAATATTGTAAAATATTATTGCAATTTAAAATAGTGGTGATCCATCAGAAATCATTCAAATATGCTGATTTATTATTAGTGCTGGAAACAGTTGTGCTGCTTAATATTTATTTGGAACATGTGATTTCAGGATTCTTTGAAGAAGAACAGCATTTATTCAAAATAAAAATCTTTTGTACAGGGTTCCTGTTTTCCATTTCAAAATTCCATACTTTTCCAGACTCAAATTTCTAAACCTCTCAGTAGATTTTGAGATGATGTTTAACATATGGTTCACAGAGCATTATTTTCAGCTTTATAAAGGTCATCTGTAAATAAAATTTTCTCAGTTTTTTTCCTCAAAGTGACAACACACAGAGCCCCTAAAATAAATAAACTAAAAAAAAAAACCTGACCTTTACATGCACACAAGAAACTTTTGCATTGCATTTGCAAGTGTTTAAAATTTGGCTTTTTTAAGTCCTTATTTTAAGGCCTTAGGTCTCTAATGCATACTTTGTGGAGGCAAAGAAACCACATTGCGAAATTATCTGATGGCACAATAAGTGGCTCAGTGTGCATTGTCCTATATGTTTAATGTGTGCACATAAAAGTCTGTATATTTTTTATTTTTGCAAAGGTCCTTGAGGCTATGTAATATGGTGCTAAGTATACTGTACGAAGAAACCCAAAATGCTTATAACCTGCATTTTGCATAATGAAAATGTGCACCCTGAATTCATTTAAGCCGCTTTTCTACTATCGGCCGAACGGTTCTTAGAACGGTCAGGTACGGTTACAGTTGTGTTTCCACCTGAGCCTGGTACGACAAACAGTTCTCGGCACGGTTAGACAACCGTGCCAAACCGTGCTGATAGAATGTGCGCGCTATTTGATCAAACAGTCAAGTAAATGGCTGTTACGCTGCGTTCATAGCTCATGCATTAATACTGTCAATAAATGTGGTATTTTTAGGAAAGGTTTTACCTTCTGTGTCTGTCTCCCTTGGCATGCATATTCCCTCAGCATTTGTTGGTAACGTTATACCTGTCGTCGCCTTCTGTTTTTTTTATTTTTTGCGCCAAGAGTTATTTAACGAAATATCTGATTATCGTCCATATAGCTGTTTATATTACAATTGCATTACCAAGGCAACGATTGACGCATTTGTGTTTACATTCCAAAGAGTTCCGTTTTATCAGCACCGCAGTGGAAAATGAAACCATATCCGTGCTGACTGGCACGGTATGGAACGGTTAAGCAAAGAGAACGGTTCGGCCTGATAGTGGAGTCATATAAGTCATATTTTGACTTTGACCTCTTGTGCAATAAACTTATTTTTTAATAAATTCTTAATTTCCTATTATATATATATATATAAACTAAATGGGAGCAAAAGTCTGGAAACACAAATACTTTTTCATACTCTGCTTTTTGTCCCATACTTTTCCAAACCCTGTAGGAACCCTGTTTGTAACAATATACACTACCTGTCAAAAGATTTTGAATGTTTTTTTAAAGAATTCTCTTCTGCTCACCAAGCCTGCATTTAAAATGCATCCAAAATACAGCAAAAGCAGTAATATTGTGAAATATTTTTACTATTTAAAATACCACTTTCTATTAGAATATATTTTAAAATGTAATTCATTGCTGTGATCAAAGCTAAATTTTCAGCATCATTACACCAGTCTTCAGTGTCACATGATCCTTCAGAAATCATGCTAATATGCCCGTCCTTCGGATGAGACGTTAAACCGAGGTCCTGACTCTCTGTGGTCATTAAAAATCCCAGGATGTCTTTCGAAAAAAGAGTAGGGGTGTAACCCCGGCATCCTGGCCAAATTTGCCCATTGGCCTCTGACCATCATGGCCTCCTAATCATCCCCATATTCTGATTGGCTTCATCACTTACATCTCCTCTCCACCAATAAGCTGGTGTGTGGTGGGCGTTCTGGCGCAATATGGCTGCCGTCGCATCATCCAGGTGGATGCTGCGCACTGGTGGTGGTTGAGGAGATTCACCCTTCTATGTAAAGCGCTTTGAGTGCCCAGAAAAGCGCTATATAAATGTAAGGAATTATTAATTATTAATTACTACATGTTTTTGATACATGATTTCTGACTGGAATAATGATGCTAAAAATTCAGCTGTGAAATCACAGGAATAAATTACATTTTATAATACACTGCCCACCAAAATTTGGAAACGCCCTAGGAAAGTGGGGTTTTGGACAATATTGGCATGAATCCTTTTTAATTTGTGATAATTTTGCACTGATAAGGGACAACACAAACTACAAAAACATTTTATTACATAAACAGTTTAGACATAAAAAAACTTAAATTTTCAATTAATCAAAATATTCACCATTAGCAGCTTTTACAGCTATGCATAAGCTGGGCCTAAATTCATTGTATTATAAACTGTATTCAGTTGTTGAAGCTATTAAGGTGTGCTGACCCAAAAATCTTTTAAAAACCTGGGACAAGTTTAAACCAGTAACCAGTCATCACAGCTGGCAAAGAAGCATGTCTGACTTTGACATGTATATATTGCCATTATTATGTAATCAAAATGAAAATTATTATTGCTGGTCTTCAATGATAATGTCAAGTTACTTTAATGTATTTGCACCAAAAAATTATAAGGATTTATGCTGATATCGTCCAAAACCACACTTTGAGAGGGGTGTTTCCAAACGTTTGGAGGGCAGTGTATATTCAAATAGAAAACAGTTATTTAAAATAGCAAAAATATTTCAAAATTGTACTGTTTTTGCTGTACTTTGGATCAAACAAATGCAGGCTTGGTGAGCAGAAGAGATGTCTTTAAAAATAATAAAACATTAAAAATCTTACTGTTCAAAAACTTTTGACTGGTAGTGTATATGCCACTACAAAATAAATCTTCATCAAAATCAAATCAAAATACAAGTTCAAAGTTTGGGGTCTGTACATTGTTTTTTCTTTCTTTGAAAGAAATTAATACTTTTATTCAGCAAGGATAAGGACTTATATTATTAGAAAATATTTCTATTTTGAATAAATGCTGTTCTTTTTAACCTTTTATCCATCAAAGAATCTTAAAAAAAGTATTAGGTTCCAAAAAAAATATTAAGCAGCACAAATGTTTCCAACACTGATGATAAATCAGCATATTAGAATGATTTCTGAAGTATCGTGTGACAGAAGACTGGAGTAACGTCTGATGAAAATTCAGCTTTGCATCACAGAAATAAATTAGATTTGAAACTATATTAAAATTGAAAACTGTTATTTTAAATTGCAATAATATTTCCAGTATTTTCTGTACTTGGATGAGCATAAAAGACGTGAAAAAAATCTTACTAATCCCAAACTTTTGAACAGCCGTGTGTATGTATTTATTAAAGGAGGAATATATTTACCTGCTCTAGTATTACTCCAGCAGCCTGGTCTATGGCTGTGCCTACTTGTCTGTACTGGCCGGAGTACCGGATGAAGGCCCAGGTCAGCATAGCAATCATGGCCAGACCAACTACACAGTCACATGCAAAGGAAACAGTTTCCAGGCCAATGAAGTACAAAACTCCTGACAGTACATACAGGAGGCAGACCAGCACAAACAGCACCGCAGGTGTCCGGAAAGCGCTAAAAAGATTCTTGGACTGAAAAGAAAACAAGTGCATAAGAAATGAATACGAGTTATTGTTATGAAATTTTTTCACACGTTATTTTTCAATGCTTTTTCACATTACTGTTACCTCGTTGTGCTTGCTAAAGGACTGCCACAGATCATTTAGTTCTGCTTCCAACTGTTCCTGGTAACGGTGACAGAAATCCCGCCCACCCATCTTCTTAGTGCTGGAGAACAGATGAAGGGCCTCCTGCAGGAAGAAGCAGTGCTTCTCCTCCAGTGAGTCAGGAGACACATAAGGCAGATCTCCACCACACACCTAACAGAGCGGAGGAATGTGTGAAAAATAAATAAATAAAAAGGACAAGGTCAAATGGCAGCCACATGCCAATCCAAATGTAAAAAGTTCACACAGTTCACAAGTGATGAGTGACAATGTTTGCTAACCAATGCTAACCTTTTGAAAGGACCTGTACTTATTGTGCATATGAGTGTGTAACACATTCCAGCCAACATACTGACCTTTTCCATATTCTTGTAGTACTGGTCTTTAGCTGACGCCACAGCCGCAAGGTTATTGGCCTCTGCTGTAGCCTGAATGAGTCAAAACATAAATTCAACAACGTGACATCTTGTGACAGGTCACAAATGAATACCAAAATAAAACTGCATTGTTACCTCTAGCATGGATTTAGGGTGTGGAAGGTCTTCTCCCTGATATATCTTGATATACGCCTGCCAGATTGGTGGAAAAAAGAACTCATTTAAAATGTAGCTCGACAAAACAGAGATCAAGATGATCATAAGCCAGACCTGAGCTCACCTTGAAGTACTCCAGCAGGCCCCTGCAGGTCACCTTATTCCCATTAATCTCTTTCACAGCCAGCCCGTCAGTCTTCAGCAGGTTAGGAATGAGTTCACGCAACTGGTTCTTGAACTCTAGATCCACATCTGAGAGTTGCAGAAAGAGTGATTGTTAGAGAGAGTTAGAACATGTTAACACAACAAATAACATAAGAAGGGCAATATAAAATGAGGCTGAAAATGCAATGTAAAAAAGACAATGAGGGACACAAAGAAGAACGCAGATTAGTGGAGTGTTGACAAATGTAAACAATACCAGCCAAAAGTTTTTAAACAGTAAGATGTTTAAAGAAGTCTCTTCTGCTCACCAAGCCTGCATTTATTTGATCTGAAGTACAGCAAAAACAGTCAAATTTTGAAATATTTTTACTATTTAAAATAACTGTTTTCTATTTGAATATATTTTAAAACGTAATTTAATCCTGGTGATTTTAAAGCAGAATTTTTACCATTTTAACCATTAATCAAATGTAATCAAATACATTACTTTAATAAAGTAATTGAAATAGTTACACTACTAACTTGTAATCTGTAACTGATTACATTTCCAAAGCAACCCTCTCACTGCATTTCAAAATATATGAAACAGAACAGTTTTTTCACAGTCATTTTACAATATTACTGTTTTTACTGTATTTTGATTAAAGGAGAACTCCACTTCCAGAACAACAATTCACAAATAATTTACTCATCCCCTTGTCAGTCGTGAAGAAATTATGGTTTTTGAGGAAAACATTTCAGGATTTTTCTCCATATAATGGACTTCATTGGTGCCCCGATTTTGAACTTCCAAAATGTGGTTTAAATGCAGCTTCAAAAGGCTCTAAACGATCCCAGCCGAGGAAGAAGGGTCTTATCTAGCGAAACAGTTGATCTTTTTTTTTGGAAAATAAATTTTTTTTATACTTTTTAAGCACAAAAGCTCATGTAGCACAGGTTCTGGGATGCGCGTTCATGACGCTACATACTATTGAATCAAATCAAAAGGTGGAATCACGCGGAACGTAGGCGGAACTACAGGCCCAGTGCTTACAAAGTGAACGCGCAAAGACTAAGAAAAAAAAAAGTCAAATGCTTTTTACAAACAATTCTAAAGTTGTAGGAGAAAATAAGATGGAATTTTTCGCAATACTCTACCTTTTTGAGCCGGAGTACACAGACGATGAACTTCATTCGTGATTCGTAGTAGTGATGGGACGTTCGGATCATTTTACCAAATCTTTTCCGAATGAATCTTTTTGAGTCATTTCTTTCATTTTAGTAAAATATAATTAAAATATTATGTGTTACTTCTCTAACACATCTACTGCTTACACAAACGTTGATCACACTACAAACAAGACAATATTATAATGCCATAAGAAACAGAAAAGATTAATTCATTGTTTACCTGGGTCTTTAGTCTATGATTAGCTCACCTCATCTGACAAGTTTTTGCGTTCGAGTCGTTCGTTCATCAGATGACAGCCCCATAAGATGAACGAATGACTCAAAAAACGTGAAGACTCAAAACAGATGAACTAATTCCAGTACAGAACCTAATAGGATGTTGCGTATGCGTGACTGAACGAATCAAAATGAACGAATCGCTCAAGAACGACCCATCACTAATTCGTAGCATTGTAGACGCGCATCCCAGAGCCTGTGTGCTTAAAAAGTACACAAATTTTTATTTTTTTTTGTTTCGCTAGACAAGACCCTTCTTCCTCAGCTTAGAGTCATTTGAAGCTCTATTTAAACTACATTTTAGAAGTTCAAATTCAGGGCACCAATGAAGTCCATTATATGGAGAAAAATCCTGATATGTTTTCCTCAAAAACCATAATTTCTTTATGACTGAAGGCAGAAAGACATGAACATCTTGGATGACAAGGGGGTGAGTAAATTATCTGTAAATTGTTGTCCTGGAAGTGGACTTCTCCTTTAAATAAACACAGCCTTGGTAAGCATACAACAAGAGATTTCTTCCAAAACATTAAAAACATCTTAACAACCCCAAACTTTCAGTAGTGTATGTCATTTTGCTGTGGATATGTACTGGCAGAATTAGAGATGGGCACTTTGACTACAAAGTACTGTAAAATCACAAAATTGGTGTAAATGTTTTAAAATTGAAGAAAATCAATTATTGTGTTGTAAATGCTCTGCTATCTGTGCCCATCCCTGGGTAATAGGTGTTGTAAAACATGAATGAAGTCTAATACCACACAGCTGTCCCGTGAAAGCAGGGCTTGTTGCCACCTTTAGGCCAGGGTGTGGTAAGAGAAAACAGGAAATGGAGGTGAAACAGGCGTGAATGTGCTCTCTCACTGTCTGAAGCTCCTCATGCTGAGTCTGGTTCACCTGAACACCGCCAGACAAACGCATAAAAGAGATATCACTACAGACGAACGCACACACAATTGAACATACCGAGCATGAGTTATCAGTCTTAGTCACATACTTGCAGACGTTTGTCCAAGAAATCACTTCCTCCCTTAAACCCGTATTTGTACTCGTACGGGAAACACCAGTCTCTGACCAGGAACATAAGTGACTGCGAGCAAGAAAGAGTCAAGCCGACATGAAATATGAAATATGTTTCTTTAACACACATGCCCTCTGACATCCAACCGTTTTCAAATATGATGATCATTTAATATAAGATTTCAAATACCATGACAATGACTGACACCATCACTGTAACATGGTGTTACCACGTTTCTTTTTAGGCCCTGAGGTTATTGTGCTCATGAAGTTAAATGAATGCCAAGTAAAAACCACAAAATTTGAAACACAAATTCGAGTACAGAAGGCACGTGTCACTACAAAACATTAAAACTAACAGAGGTGACTGCAATGTCAATATCAGAAGGTGTGTTTGTACCTGAAAAGGCTTTAGAAAGATTTCATCCATTGCCAGTCGGCCGTACTCTGTAAACAGCTACACACACACAAAAATGACAGAGGTCATAACAACTTACAAAAAGCATAAAACCACAATTTAAAACAAGAAAGAAAAATGCATGCTTGTGGTATACTGTATGGCCTCTATCGCACTGTTAAAAGCAAAGATGCATCAATAATTTATTGGCAATGCATTAAAAGAATAAATTTAGAGACACAACCTCTCTCATAGGGTTTTAGCATCCTAACAGCTTGTTCCACTTTATAGATAATAAGTGCAGAAATAAATTATAGTTGAATTTGAAATCCCCTGCTGTGCACAATGTTTTCTGATGGCTTTGTGCAGTAAAAGGTTATAGATATTTATCCTATTTATTTGTTAAACATTTGTCAGTTACTGGCTGTTGCATTACAGCTCAGATGGTTGTTTTTCAGCATGTTGTGTGTTAAAAACATTCAATTTTATAAATGCACAATGAGAACCGTCTGTGATATTCTTTACTGTTGTGTTTTGTCCAGCTCTTTTTGAAGAAAAACACATTTTTTCTATGGACATGCCACTACAAAATGAATCTGATCAGGTTCTAATTATACAGGCCTGCCTACAGTGACTAGTTACACAACCCGCTGACTAGTCACACAACCCGCTGACTAGTCAAGTATGAAAATATGCTCTTTTATACATACACTACCAGTCAAAACTTTTGTGAACAGTAAGATTTTTTTTTTTAAAGTCTCTTCTGCTCACCAAGCCTGCAGTTATTTGATCCAAAGTACAGTAAAAGCAGTAATGTGAATTATTTTTACTACTTAAAATAACTGTTTTCAATTTGAATGCATTTTAAAATGTAATTTATTTCTAATTTCAAAACTTAATTTTTTCATCATTACTCCAGTCATATGATCCTTCAGAAATCATTCTAATATTCTAATTTTCTGCTCGAAAAACATTACTATGTTGAAAACAGAATTCAGGTTTCTCTGATGAATAGAAAGTTCCGAAGAACAGCATTTATCTGAAATAGAAATCTTTCTTAACATTATAAATGTCTTTATCATCAATTTCGATCTATTTACAGCATCCTTGCGAAATAAAAGTATTAATTTCTATAATTTATTTCTCCCCAAAAATGTAGTGTAGTGCAGTGTATAATTTTACAAAAGCTTTTTATTTCTGGTAAATGCTGATCTTTGAATGTTTCTATTCGAGGAATCCTGAAAAAAATGCACTTAACTGTTTTAAATATTGAACAATAATAAAAAATGTTTTTTTATTATTGCAAATCAGCATATTAGAATGATTACTGAAGGATCATGTGACACTGAAGACTGGAGTAATGATGCTGAAAATTTAGCTTTGATTACAGGAATAAATTACATTTTAAAATATATTCAGATAGAAAGCAGTTATTTTTAAATTTTAAAAATATTTTAAAATTTCACAGTTTTGCTGTACTTTGGAACAAATGAATGCAGGCTTTGTGAGCAGAAGAGACTTAAAAAAAAAAAAAAAAAAAAAAAAAAATCAGGTTCTAATTGCTTAAACAGTAACTAGTTAGACAACCCACTGACTAGTCAAGTATGAAAATATGCTCTCTTACACACACATATGCTAATTTATAGAAGTCATGCTTTTATTCAGCAACTTTCTATATAAAGAATCCATAAAAATAATAAGCAGCATAACTGTTTGTGATAATTATAAGAAATGTTACTTAAGCATCAAATCAATATATTAGAATGATTTCTGAAGGATCATGTGACACTAAAGACTGAGGTAATGATGTTTTTGCATCACAAAAATCAAATTTAAAATTACATTTTAATATATATTAATAATAATAATAATTTTTCACAATATTACTGACCCAAACATTTGAACAGTAGTGTACATTAACATAGAATATTATAAGCATAATAACTACATTATATTAATTTATTTTTAAATTAATCTACATTTAACCCATTAATTTATCTATGACGTAAAAAAGACAGTTTTCCAAATCGAAATTGCAGGTTAATCTCAAGAAAGTCAGCTCAGTATGAGACTGCTGTATTCTTGGCTAGTTGTAATTTGACTAACCTGAAGTTGCTGTAGATCATCCTCCTGAATATTCTGTGACAGGTTATAAATCTACAAAACAATATATTTAGGAATGATGATACATTTCCAGTCTTAATTCAACTCATTTGTGGCAAAAATGTAGAGATGCATTATGGAAACCTGGATAGAACTGGTCATAGTGCTGAGGGCAAAGATAGTGGCACAATCTTTCACTGTGGACTGGGAATCAAACGCTCCTTGTGTGTCCATTAAAAGCACTGCAACCTATGGAGAGAAACAAAATGCTCTTTTTAGTATGATGCTTCTCCAATCTCAAAAGAGAAAGTGAGTGGAAGAGATTCAAGAATGTGAAAAAGTGATTCATGATTTCTTTACAGACATTACACATAAAGTCAGAATGACAGATGACAAAGTCTTGATAGGAAGTGACAAAATTTCACCACAAACTTACTATGAATCTGAAATGAAGGCTTGTGCAAGTGCAGACTGCTTACTGGACAAGAACCACCAGATAAGATATCAGACAGCAATAAAGTTCATAATACAATTGTCATAATGAATTTGTGGGGAACTGACACTGGTTAATACTAGTAATTTAGTTCTTCATTCAAACTCAGTTCTTTATTCATCTCAAACAAGCTCCAGTAGTGACAGGAATTTCACTAAATGATTCTCATCACCTCAGAGGAAGCAACAAATAATTAATCCGAACAATCCATGTATCATTCGTCCATTCGTTTTTTGATTTAATATTGAAAGAAGAAACATGAGAAAACGGCTCCTTTTTCGTTTTTTCATTTTTTCCAGAACAACGAAAAACAAGAATTCAGCTTTATTTTTTGTTTTTCGTTCAGGAGTGGAAAAAATGAAAAAACAGCTTGAATATTCGATTTCTACACGAAACGCCCCGTTTCTACTGATTGGTCAGCCGAAGATCAAACCATGCCCCTGTCAGTTCTTCCGAAGTTTCCCGAAGAATAATAGTCGTCCGCTGCTGCAGTTGAACGCATAATTAAGGCGTTTATTAAAACTAA
This sequence comes from Labeo catla, assembly GCA_012976165.1. Lineage (NCBI taxonomy): Eukaryota > Metazoa > Chordata > Actinopteri > Cypriniformes > Cyprinidae > Labeo > Labeo catla. The sequence goes on along the minus strand of VONZ01000107.1, from coordinate 657,623 downwards.
ATTTTTTTCATCAAACAACCACACTAATGATAGCTCGACACAACCCGTACTGGGGCAGAGCCTAGACAGGGCTTTCTTCTGAGTAGACATAAATTTACTTACGCTTAGTCATGATTCTCTGCCATTAAAAGTGCAAGCATGGCATTTATTTATTTATTTAGTTATGTAGTTCTTTATTTATTTAGTTATTTCCATAAATAAACAAATAATTAAATAAACAAATAGATCGATAAATAAATCAGATAATAACAAGGTGAGTAGGCCTAACCTATAGTTCATACAGTTCCAATAAGTTGCAATGGGTTAAATAAACTCCAAGCAGATAAACGCGCCCTGTTAAGTGCAGACCAGTAGTGAGGTTTAAATACACAGCAGTCATATCTTTGTTTTTGCTGAGTTTATTTAATTAATATTGGGTATCAATTCATTTTCTCTGCCAACTAAATTCAGAGATTCAAGTCGTTGTGCGTCCTCTCCGAGCTGTCGTACACATAAACATTAATATGTACTTCTCCTCACTTTATATATATATATAAACATATTTTAACATACATTGAACTTGCATCTCTTATTCAGTCCAAAGTTTCTATAGCCTGTTTGCGATTTACCTGCTAAAATATTTTTGTAAAGAAGGCTTCTTCAGTCGGGTCCCAATAATATGCAAGTAAAATAACAGTAAGCAGCTATACAAGTGATTATACCTTTAGCCCACAGGCTATCGTACAACAGACACGTTTAAGTAAGCTTAATAACTTTTTATATGTTTGGCTGACGGTGTTTTACTTTGATCATTAACAGTGCACTGATTGTCTAAAAGCGCGAGGCGCCAGCGCCATCACTTGAATTTCTTTCCTCAGCAGCATTTACGGTCATACAGATAAGACATCATTCGAAATGGAAAAAAAAAGTATTTTTATTTGCGTAAAATCAAAATGAGTGCAAAATTCATCCCTTTGAAAAATACAGAAAATAACAGAATGCTCTGCTTTCGTCTCCTTGAACATCTTTCTGTGATCCATAACACAACTGACGCGTCTACTTTGAACAGTCTCCAGATTATTTGACGTTAAATCCATTATATAAATTACTTTGGAATAAATCACAACATGTTTCATGATAAAAACGTGATTTACAGTCCAGAAAATACGGAAGGCTATAGCAAATTATTTTGCGCACCCCCTAGTACTTTGAGAAGAGCACTCAGAAGAAAGCCCTGTCTAGGCTCTGCCCCGGTACGGGTTGTGTCGAGCTATTCGTTAGTGTGGTTGATTGATGATAAAAAGATTAAATGTAGTTGCAATAAACGCGTTAATTATGCGTTCAACTGCAGTAGCGGAGGACTATTATTCTGCGCGAAACTGCGGAAGAACTGACGGGGGCATGGTTTGATCTTCGGCTGACCAATCAGCAGAAAGGGGCGTTTCGTTCCGCCCACGTGTAGAAATCGCATATTCAAGCTGTTTATTCATTTTTCCACCCCTGAACGAAAAACGAAAAATCAAGCTGAATTCTTGTTTTTCGTTTTTCTGGAAAAAACGAAAAAGAAGCCATTTTCTCATGTTTCTTCTTTCAATATTAAATCAAAAAACGAATGGACGAATGATACACGGATTCCGAACTATGTTTGGTAACATTTAGTAATGTTTCACATATTACAACTAAATCTGAAAGTTTCTAATGTGTCTATTTAAAAGAGAAGTCCACTTCCCAGAACAAAAATTGACAGATACTGTACTCACCCCTTGTCATCCAAGATGTTCATGTCTTTCTTTCTTCAGCCATAAAGAAATTATGTTTTTTGAGGGAACCATTTCAGGATTTTTCTCCATATAATGTACTGATATGGTGCCCCGATTCTGAACTTCCAAAAGCTTAAATGCAGTTTAAATGCATCTTCAAACGATCCCAAATGCGGTTGTAAATGACCCCAGCCGAGGAAGAAGGGTCTTATCTAGCGAAATGATCGGTTACTTTCATAAAAATAATACAATTTATATACTTTTTAACGCCAAACGCTTGTCTTGTCTTACTCTTTGCATGTTTACTTTGCAAAGACTGGGTCTGTACTTCTGCAGCGATGTAGGATGATTTTGAAATGATTTTTGAAGTTGAGGGAGAAAATACGATTGGAGTTTTTCGACATACTCTAACTGTCTTGAGCCAGAATACACAGAGTTCAGGCAGAGCAAGACAAGACGAGCATTTGCGATTAAAAAGTATTTAAATTGTATTTTTTAAGTGAAAATAACCGATCGTTTCGCTAGATAAGACCCTTCTTCCTCGGCTGGGATCGTTTACAACCGCATTTGGGATCATTTGAAGCCGCATTTAAACTGCATTTTGGAAGTTCAAAATCAGGGCACCATATCAGTCCATTATATGAAGAAAAATCCTGAAATGTTTAACTCAAAAAAAACCCCACAATTTCTTTACGACTGAAGAAAGAAAGACATGAACATCTTGGATGACAAGGGGGTGAGCACATTTGTAATTTTTTGTTCTGGAAGTGGACTTCTCCTTTAACTACACATTGTCATATACAGAACCAGTCAGTAACACTAAACTCACAAACCTTATATAACATAACACTAAAATATTTATTTTCCTTAAAGTTGGATATGACCAAAAGTAATGACTTGCAGTTCAACTTAGATGCTAATTCAGTAATGATTCACACTGTAAGGGAATTAATAATTTTGACAGATTAATTCGAAAGAACCAGGTCAGGATCACCATTTAGACTACACTGGCCAAACTGCAAGTTTGTTGTTTTGTGAAACCATCAAAAGACAATGAATTAAGCATACATACAGATATGAAGACAAACAGTCTTTGCATTGCCTTCTTTCTGATCCCAACATTAGGAAAGAGTGGATTAACTTTAGGCTGTTCCTACATATTTTGAATAAATTTTAGGGTACTTTTACATGATAACAATATACTACAAATAGAAAAGTTTTTCCTTTTTAGACAGACAACAACACTGTAAAAGCAATCCCCTTTCACACAGATCCACAAAAACTATTTAAAACGCTGCATTATGCATGCCAGGTCAGTAGTTGGTGCTGTCACTTTGTAAAGATACACTATGCAAACACATAATATGCATGCACATGACCTCACCTAATTCGTTATTGTAGTTTACATGGTGACAATAATGATATTGGTTTTAAAACCTTGCACTCTGAAACCCATTTTCAAATATTTGAAAAAAGCTGTTGTGTTAATGTATTGGCAAAATAAAAAAAGTTTTCCTTTTTAATTGGTGTAGTGTGAAAGTTTTTGGTGAATTAAGGTTTTCATAATTTTACAAGCAGATTTCATGCACAAATACACTACCAGTCAAAAGTTTTTTAAAAGTAAGATGTTTTTTAGTAGATGTTTTTTAAAGAAGTCTCTTCTGCTCACTAAGCCTGCATTTTAATACAGCAAAAGCAGTGATACTGCGAATTATTTGTACTATTTAAAGTAAATGGTTTCTATTTGAATATATTTTAAATTGTAATTTATTCCTGTGATAAATTTTCTGCATCTTTACTCCAGTCTTCAGTGTCACATGATCTTTCAGAAATCATTCTAATATGCTGATTTGCTGTTCAAGAAACATTATCATACATGAGTAAAAAGATTTGGATGCTTTAAATTGATCAAAAGTGATGATGAAGACATTTCTAATCTTACAAAAGACTTCTACATCAGATAAATGCTGTTCTTCTTTCTATTCATCAAAGAAACCTGACAAAAAAAAGTGATTCAGCTGTTTTCAACATAATAATAATAATAATAATAATATTAATAAATCTTTTTTGAGCAGCAAATCAGAATATTAGAATGATTTCTAAAGGATCATGTGACTGGTGTAATGAAGCTAAAAATTCAGCTTTGAAATCAGGAATAAATTACTCTTTAAAATATATTTGAATAGAAAAGAGTTATCTTAAATAGTAAAAATATTTCAAAATTGTATTGTTTTTGCTGTATTTTGGATCAAATAAATGCAGGCTTGGTGAGCAGAAGAGACTTCTAAAAGAAACATTAAAAATCTTACTGTTCAAAAACTTCTGACTGGTAGTGTATGTGCGTAGTGCATAGTTAGCAAATGTTAAACATTATTCCAAAACTGAGTCCAAGTTTACAACTTTAACTGGTTAAAGTGCTCCTTCTGCATAAGTGGAAGAATGCAGACGTTCAAAAACCATTAACCCAATTTTGAAAGTCATTCGTATCTGGTATTTAAAAAAATGGAAGTAAAACCAGTTCTGATTAAGACCACACGACCACAGTGAGCTGCAAGCTGTTGGGTGCTTGTTACCTCACTTCCATCCTTCTTTCGCACAACGAAAACTTCACTCCATAGCTGGATGCCGGTGGTCTCTGGTTCTGAGCCTCCTCTCCAGGAGAAACCTGTCAGGGGCTCATTCTCCTGCCCAAGCCAGTCCTGACCAGGCTGGAGGGGACAAAAAAAAAAATGGTGAAACATATACACATGTAGCACACCGCCTTAATATTGGGTACATTCAATTATGTGCTGCACTACATTCATTCTGAATACTGAATGGATTGGTTTTCCTTCTCACCTTCCTATACATGTAACGGAGCATGAAATCCAAAAAGAAACTTTTCCCCTTTCGGAAGGCACCAGCGACAGACACCACCACCACATCCTTATCTCGAACCTCAGGCGCCAACAGAATACGACTCAGCGCTTCTGTATCCAGGTCAAAGGAGTGATCCTCCTTGTTGACTGTGACGATCTGAACTGGCCCAGGCTCACCCCTCATCCTCTGTCCTATATCATATGCTTACTGTGGGCGACAATAAAAATGTTTCAGCTTACTGGCTGCAATAAAGTAAGGTTGCACATTTATATTCGAGTGCATGCCACATTTAGTTCCGACCTTTAACTGTTAATATCTGCTTGGAAATATCAAAGACAGTGTGTTAAATCACATTTCTGGGAGGCATTATTGAGACAGTACTGGCCCTGTTGGCAAGCAGGGCAGGGTTTGTTGGGAAATTGCAATGTGGCAAGCCAGTTAAAAGGTTCAAGCATGCTCTTCTCCACTGACAGAGTCCCCAGCTTGAATGTGACTCATTGTTTCAATCATTCAGACTGATTTCACTCGTGGGCAAATGTGTACAATCAACAGTGCAGTGGTAAGGTCAAAGCCAATGAGATCTGCATATGGTGGAAGAGTTTGCACACAAATGTGTATGCAAGTGAAACAACACACCCTGAGGAACAAAATACACAGGTGAAACCGATTAAAAACAAAAGGTGTGGAACAGACAAACCTGCTGAAAAATGTCAAGAATCCCTGGCTGTTTCTCAAAAGAATATGTAATAATTATACTTGACACTTGCAGTACTGCATGCTTTGCATGTGGTAGTGAGAAACGTGGCAGAAAACTTCTGCCAAAAATGATAAATAAACATATGAACTTGCTCATGTCAGCTACTAAAAGCATTCAGAGTGGCTTCAGAATGTGTTCGTGTCTAATCAAATACTAGTAAATATTCATGAGTAACGTTAAATCTGAAACACTAGTGCAAGCACCTCCTCTTCTTGTTCAACAGACTGGCTGACTTCCAGATCCTTTATGTAAAATTTTCCATATATGAATCAGAAGTTTTTCGTCTGACGACATTTTAAAAGATGCATGTATATAGTTACAATATAAAATCAAACTTGTTGCTGTTAAACTAGCTTTTTGCTATCGCCTCGCCCCAGAATTAAAGAGACCCAATCAAACCGACAACGTATTTGAGAAACGGACGAAAGAGCTAACGTAAGCCATCTTAAAAGTGTCTTGCGCTAGTTTACATATTACTGAATTTAAAAGCAACCAATCATTTCCAGTACCTTATTCTTCGTTTTTTACTGCAGACCTTCCAATGGCTCTGTTTCAGATTATGAACGTTTCAGTTTTAATAAACACAACTTTGTCCATCAAAGAACATCCCACCGCGCGGGTTGCTGGGAAATGTAGTTTTGTGGGTGACGAATTCGAATACACTCCAACCGTCAGTTGGCCACAAGAACTACAACATCCAAGAGAACCCAGAGCACACTCGCATGACAAGTGGCGTTTGTTTTCATGGACCAATCAGAGGACGTAAATATTATTGAGCCTAGTGATTTATAAGCGCGAGACGCTTTTTAATCCTCATCTTTAATATGAATTGAATACATTGATTACATTGCGCGCACATTTACACTTGTTTTTACTCGGTATGCTAATACATTTAAAAACGTTAGCTCACGTCAATCTTTTTTTTTTTAAGTTTTGATATCTAGGGAGTGTCTTTTAGTTTTTCCACAATGAGTCACACTGGTATGGCAGCCTTTACTTTTAGTGTAGGCAGGACCAAGAACCACGCATGAACACATCTTATTTACAGCATTACACAGCAACTTCTGGTGTTTGTTATAGCACATGCTCAAAATGAAACATTTTAGCTTGCACTTATTTAAAATAAAAATATTCATACATTTATAATTATTTGGTTCCTTTTATATGCACATTTTAGTTAAACTCATTAAAACCATACATTAGATACGGGTAAGCGCAATACTACTGCATTTAAAACGATTGCATACATACGAGGGTGTACTGAAAATCTGACCTGCCTCTCAGGTTGACCCACCTGCATTACATACTTTTAATAATAAGGTTTAGGTTTGGGTGGGGTTGTGGGTTAGTGCTGCCTGACAATATGTCTACCTATGCTGACAGCCAATCCTGAGAGACTGAAAAGGTGTTACTTTTACAGCACATCTACTGCACTAGTAGTGCACCTGGACAGTTTTTATGCCTTATGTTGTCCCTTTGACATAAGGTCAGATTTTCAGAAGACTGATCTTTTTCTCTCAGATGACTGCATTATTGGAGGAGGCCACTGTACAGCAACCATTATCTGAAGGTTAAGATGTGTCATTTTCATAAATGAAGCATGTGAGAAGCCATTAATAATTTCACTGATTCAATGTCTTCATCATAACATTTGAGTACTTTATTGCTACATGAGTTACACATGAAGAGGATGGGGTCAGAGTGTCATTTAGTATCAACCTGTTAAACATACTAAACTAAAACATGTGTGTACTAAACTAACAAAATATGATATGCATCATACTACACAGAAAACTAATCACTACAGAATGCTGTAGCATGACAATAATCACAAAAAAAATACAGGTTAGATATTAATCTTTCCATCTACCCAATCTAACAGCTGGCAGTTTATTTTAATAATACTTGAACGTGTTCATAATTCTGAACATTTTTGTACTGTAAAAACTTATTTTCTTTAAAAATCACATCAGAACTTTATCCCTCTAATTTGAATGTAGAACACAACAAATTATTATAATAATCTTAATGGGAAGGACTTAAAAATGGCTTGGAAGTGCATTAAATATTACTTTTTAACCATGACAATAAACAATAAATATTTTGTTCTTTATGAAAGCATTTTGCAGATGCTTTATTATACACTAATACCAAGGATACCCTCACAGTGCTGTTGTCAGTCTCTACAAGTGTCTTTTTAAATCACTAGATTGTTTGGAATTGCTTATGTTGCACCTTTTATGACAGTAAGTAAAAGTTCAGACAGTATAAAGTGCCAACAGTACATCAAGCCTAGAGTTTTCACAGTGGCCCCCATCTCCCCATAAACCCTCCTTGCTTGTACACAGCACACACAAGTAAGCTCTCAGTGGTTGCCTCCCGCAAGGTCAAGCAGTGACCCTGCGGCCTCCTGAGCTTCTGCGTCGAGCTGCAGTATCTCAACCGTCTCCAGGTCCAACTCTGTGTCTCCTGGAAGAACCAGGTACTGATACTGCTGATACTGATAATAGTGTAACTCAATGTAACCGCTGTCTGCCAACGGATCTTTCTCTGAATCCTCACTGGCAACCTCTGTCAGTTCCACAGACTCCATGGGGACCAGCTCCTCGTGATCTGGCGTCAAAGAGCACGGCGGGTTTGAAGACAGAGAGTCTAGATCTGGGGAACAGGGAAAAGGAACAGTTAGGGTGATGGAATTTAGAGGAGTGTACCAAACATAACTAAAATGTAAGAACGGGTCTGAATTTTGTGAGACAATCTCTTTTTGACTCTCTTCTGTATAAAACACATAGCTGCATACATTATTTCATTCACAAAAAACAACAATTCCCAGTTACTGTGCTGCTATATTATGAAGAGTTCAAGCGCATAGCGCTTAAACCCTTATTGTAATTGTTAGAATGGCCAAGGATCAGCAATCTCTATGTGAAACTAATCGGGCAGACCAGACTGTAAGTCATAGAGACTTGAAACTTGGAGGAATGGTAGTACTCACACCATCTACAAGGTCACCAAGGCTCGCCCCAATCGACCTGACGGGGGTGCTACAGCGATCAAAAGTATGGTTTTGCTCAAGTACCTTATGTCACTGGAATCCTTGACTCACTCCAGATGCCTAAGATTCACCTGTCACTGACTTTTTGGGTATTTTTAATTATAAAAAAAAAATCTTACTTTTGTGAACTAGTCCTAAGATTTTCTGGAGGAGAAGGAATATCAATAATTATCAAAAAAGAAGTTGAACTTTCGAATCACCGTCACAAATTGAGGCCAAAACGTTCTAAAGGTGCAGGGCCGCTCTCACTAAAACAGCTATAACTTCTGAATGGAATGAGATATCTTCGCCAAAGTCAGAACATGTATGTAAGAGCTGAATCTGAGGTTAAATGATAAAGTTACTGAGCTTGGCCACTTGGTGGTGCTATAAGGGGGGGGGGGTAAAAAAACATAAAAATGGCTTATAACTACGCAGCCGTATCAACATTAAAATCGATATGCATGGTTTCGGTCCAAAGTGCTTCAAGTGTCTTTAAGGACATTTGCATATCTCAAAACACAATGATGATGTCATTAGCCAATGAACTTTGAGCACCTATTAGACTCGGTGGGCCTTTTTGACCCATGGCCCTTAAGGTCTGTGAGAATTTTGAAAGAAATTTGCCACTGGATGGGCGATATCTCATTTTTCAAGTGTTTTTCACACAAACACACGATATTCATATCATACGACAAACCTCCTCATTCCGAACAACTTTGCCTGTAGAACCACTGCTGTCAATCAAACCGTTTGTTAAATGATTGAGAAGATTTTAAAAAACTACTTTTGTGCACTAGTTCTAAGTTCTTCACTTAATCTGGAAAAAAAAACACTGCTGCGCAATTCTCTAGACTCTCTAGGTCAATAATTATTTAAAAAATGTTGAGATTTGCCCTTTGGGAAGCTATAACAGGGTCATTTAGAAAAACAGGCCTGTCCAAATATACCCAAAAGTCTATAAAGCCTAAACGAAAACTCAAAACCTGCCTCACGAAACCTATTGAGCATATGCGACAGGTGATTCTAAACAAGAGTGGAAAGTTTTAGGGAGATCGGACCACTGCTGGCACTTATACAGTCATAAACATTAAAAAACAACATATTTCTATGGTAAATTACCAAAATGCCTTTTTAATCATTGATGTCGATGGTTACAGGCTTGCTAAATAATATGTAATGTCTTTTTTCATGTGCTTAAATGCCTTAAACCGCTTAAACCCCCGTATTCGCTGGTTGCAGCTATATTTACTATGTAATTAGTACTGTATGGTGAAAGATCTTTGCAAATGAAGAGAGAAAACCGTCTGTTATGCGAGACTTCTTGACTTAAGTGACCCTGTAGTAAAACAGCCTGACACAGAGAGGACGGCCATTATGTCAATGTGGCTATAGGTTGCTAGGGTAATGTCCGGCTGTTACTAAGACAACAGCTCACAAACATACCGTGTCTGGAAAAAGTGGATAAAGGCTAGCAAACAAAAAAGTTCATACAAGAGAAGCAACATATCACACACTACCATTTAAAAGTTTGGGGTTATTAAGAATTAATACTTTTATTCAGCAAGGACACAAACTGATTGACATTAATAACATGTATAATGATATGACAGATTTCAATTTAAAAAAATACTGCTCTTTTGAACATTCTACTCATCAAAGAATCTTAAAAAAAAAAGTAACATGGCAAAACAACTGTTGATAGTAATACAAAATGTTTTTTGAGCAGCAAATCAGCATATCAGAATGATTTCTATAGGATCATGTGACACTAAAGACGCTAAAAATTCAGCTTTGCCTCACAGGAATAAATTAAATTTTAAAATATATATTATAATAAGAAACAGTTCTTTTAAACTGTAATAATATTTCATAATGTGACTGGTTTTACTATATGTTTAATCAAACAAACGCAGCCTTGATGAGCATAACAGACTTTTGAATAGTAGTGTATATATACACTAAAAGTCAAAAGTTTTTGAACAGTAAGACTTTATTGTTTTTTAAAGAATTCTAATCTGCTCACCAAGCCTGATCCAAACTACAGCAAAAGCAGTAATATTGTGAAATATTTTTTACTATTGCTTTCTATTTATATTTTTTTAAAATGTAATTTATTCCTGTGCACAACGGTAACTTTTCAGTATCATTACTTTAGTCAGAAATCTATCTATCATGCTGATTCTTTGGGGGGATTATAGAAATTAATAATTTTATTTAGCAAGGATGCTTGAAATTTATCAAAAGTGATGATACAGACATTTATAATGTTACAAAAGATTTCTATTTCAGATAAATGCTGTTCTTCTGAACTTTCTATTTATCAAAGAAACCTGAAAAAAATCTACTCAGCTGTTTTTAACATAATAATAATACATGTTTTTTGAGCAGCAAATGAGAATGATTTGAAGGATCATGTGACTGGAGTAATGATGCTAAAAATTCTGATATAAAATCATAAATTACATTTTAAAAAATATTCACATAGAAAACAGTTATTGTAAATAGTAAAATAGTACTGTTTTTGCTGTACTTTGAATCAAATAAATGCAGTCTTGGTGAGCAGAAGACTGCACTTTTGGCTGGTAGTGTACTAACTGTTTATACTATAGATATACTATAATTTCACTATTTGTTAGTGCATACTCATTCCAGCAGAGTTCAGTTCAGTTGTGGCTTACCTGACATTTCCATAGTCTCACCCAAGGTGTTCTGCCCATTATCAGCTGCCTCCAACCTGTTCAGAATGGAGGTCAGATATGCATGTATCAGTGTCATGATGAAAGCATAATTTGTTCCTGTGACCTTGTGCATAATACATTACATAATTCAATATTAAGCCTCAATATTAAGGTGGTGTATCATAAGAAAGCAAATCAAACTCACAAAACAGGCTTGTTCAGCAAGTTGCTGTTGGTATGATGACAATAATGCGTTTTTCTAAGAACTTCCAAAAGTGCTGGGCGATATTCTGGACAAACACGCCATAATGAGCCCTTTCCAACGGACTGCAAAATTAACAAACAAAGCAGAAATATTTAATTAATCAACTAATCATTATATAGACTCAGACTCATTATATCCACCTTATTTTTACTGTAAGAGTGGCCGTGGCCATTTGTAAATTTAATGTGTCTGGCTTCTGGTCTCATCCTCTTCCAGCTGTTTTTAGCTGTACAAAACAGCTCATTTTGCTTGGTATTACAAATTGGTGTGTCTTACCATATTATTTAAATGTATTATCTTAATTATGAACACCATGGTTTGTAGTGCAAACAGTTTTACATTTACTGCACTTCCGTTATTCTTCCTGTTGTTTCCATACAGTGGCTTATGAACCGGAAGTCTAACACATTGAAAAATAAGATGGATAGAGATCAGAAAATTGTGACTGGAAGTCTGACGCACTTGACTCTTGTCTCGATGTATCCGTTGGAAGCTCTTGCTCAAGGACAGGTTGTGTCGGACCGAGTTCCTCCATCCACCGGGAGCCTCTCTATAGTAGGGGAAGTTGTCAACAATCCACTCATAAATACCTTTCACAGGGAGCCTCTTCTCAGGCGAGTCTTCTATTGCCATGAAGATGAGACTGCTAAAAGAGTACGGTGGTTTGGCAGGGGAGGAAGGCAGCTGTTGGACAGGAATCGGATCTAATGTCTGGGGCAGTGTGGTGATTTTGGGTAGAGGCTGCAAGGGCAAAAGGTTCCCTCTTTGATGCAGCCAGTTGAGGCAGGTCAGGTCATCCTGGTCAGATATCGTGGAGGGACTGAGGCAGTGTGACCCTCCAGATGCCGGAGGGGTTGATGAGAAGTGTAGATAGGAGGTTGGGAAGGAAGGGATGGATGCAGGGAGAACAGCAGCAGGCTGTGGAAGAGAGGGGGATCGAGACAGAGCTTCTGAAGTATTTTGAGGGGAATGTAGAGGAGAATGGGGTGGCAGTGCTTGTGTGTGTTTCTCCATCTGTCTCCCAGCTGCACAATACAGGTCCACACATTCACCTGTTGAACTGTGGAAACACACAAACAGTGAAATATTAATGCATTGTACATGTACACACATACAAGTTTGTTCAGTAAAAACAAGCACAGAGTTTTTTTTAAAAATAAGTTTTCATAAATAAACAAACGAACAAATAACTTGAATGTATTAAACTTATGAAGGAGACCGTTTCATTGCTTTTTCAATACTGAGGGCACGACGAGTAAATGACTGAACAAGGTAGTCAACCGAGAAAAGACATACCATTCAGTTGGCGCTAAATAAACACGGACAGATTGATGATAATTAATGTGAAATATGAATAAGATATGTATATAAAGATTATTCTATCACCTGACAAACGCAGAAAGCCAAGCCACATGGTCTATATACACCTGAGAAAATGGCGCAAGAATATTAAGTTACATTTAGAATAATTACCCAAGCATTCATGCTGGCGTGAAGCCTTTATGTCAAGACAAAAGAGCGATAGAACAGCGGAAAACTTACCTAAACAAGCAGGAATTAATTTATAGCATCCAATCTCCGATATTGCTCTCTTATAGGTGTAAAGTTTCTGTCAAAGTGTTAAAATATCTGCAAAAGAAGCGTTATGTCTCGCACTATCCCGTCCTGTCTGCGCTCTGTCCTTTCCCACGTTTCCTTGGAAACCAGAAGGACGCTTTGCAGCCGGCGCGCCTCCTGCGACCCCTCCTTAAAGAGACACTCAACGAGGGCTGAATGAAATTAAACGAGTTTGGTTTTATTTTAGGCCGTAATGTTGCACGTTGGTACTTACATATTGGGTGGAAAATCATGTTTATTTTTTTAAGTGTAACGCACTTTCCACCAAGAGTGGGTGTGGCCATTTGTAGATGTTATGGGTTTGGCTTCCGGTCTCATCCAGCTTTTGCTGCTTGATATTGCAAATTGGTGTGTTGTACTATATTATTTGAATGCATTATCTTAATTATGAACACACTGGTTTGTAGTGCAAATAGTTTTGCCGTTTACTGCACATTGTTATTCTACTCGTTATTTCCCTATAGTGGCTAATAAGCCGGAAGTCTCACTTATAAGCTTACTTCTGCGTTTAAGAAAAAGGTGGATACGTATCATAACATACCAAGTATTTTAATTCCCAAGATGAAAAAATTCTACACACCTTAAAAGTCTAAATCACAGGATTTATTTTGCTATAAAGAAGAAAACACTGCTGTTCATGCACAGAAAACCAGAAAAAGAAGGACACTTGAGTTGACCATGTGTTCACCAATTGTACATCACATGAGAATCACAGCACAGGGCAGATAAATCAGCATGCCTCTTAAAATGAAATCTGGATTTTGTGACACCAAATCAACATGGCGAAGACACAAGAGCAGTCAGACTGTTATTTTTCCCCATTTCATTATCTCCATGTGAAAACAACGGCAGAAAAATGCAATCCTGTAAAAATATTAAATTATAGTTTCAACTGATCTGCAGATGACAATGCTGACAAAACCAATAATGAAGATCAGACCACATGAATCCTCTGTGAAAAAACACAACCATGGTAAGCCACTTTTCTGTAACAATGCCAAAAAATGAAACCATCCCAGTCCAGCATTGTCATTTTAAAGTCCCTTCATAATATAAATACTGTAGGTCATCTGACCAGATGAGCAGTGAGCCAGTAAATGATGATTGGCTGAAAGGCAGCACATGCCACGGTTATGTACAAGCGAAAGTGAGGCTTTGCACTCGCTCCTGCACCCATGGAGTCTGCTGAGAATGAAGACAGGATCTTCATTTTTAGAGAACGAACCTGAAATTTGAGAAATGCATTAATGACTTGAACTTTGAAACATGTAAGCACCATGTTTAAACACATTTCTAAATAAAACTCACAATAAAAAACATGAGGGCACAAGAAGACCAAGCAAGAGCAACGAAGTAACCATCACTGCCAAAGAGCAGTCCGCACAACACTGTGAAAATCATCCTGAAAAACAAAAAAAAAATAGAAAAAAGCATCTTTAATGCATCTTTCTTTTTCACTTTTCACTTAATGCTATGTATACATTATCCCTTACACAGATGGAAAATACATCATAATATCAAACCGAAACATACCCCACATATTTGTATCCACTGTAAGCAACAAGGTCAAACGTTGAGAGGTCTGTGTGAACTGTGAGCAGGTAAAGGCTGAGCAACATGACCAGAACTTCAATGATGATCCAAACCAGAGCTGTGCTTGCACACAAACCCAGAACCTCTGGACTGAACCTGAACATGTAGAGAAAACATAAGAGTTATTAATCGTGTCTCATATACAACACCGTCAGAAAGATTACTTGAAGTGGTAGTACTGAAGGCACTGTTATGAGTCTCATTTAGTAGGGTCAAAACCAGTGTTGGGGGTAACGCAAGTAACGCAAGTTACAATAATCAGATTACTTTTTTCAAGTAACTAGTAAAGTAATGCATTACTTTTTAATTGACAAGAAAATATCCAAGTTACTTTTTGTTTCCTTTATGTATTTAATCCCATTTTATTAACCAATGCTGCTGACGTTTGCTGATCCAATTCAACTATACTAATAAGCAAATCTTACTTTTGATTAACTAACATGTGTGCTTCATTTTTCTCATTGCTGAAGAGCACTGAACTTTCTTCTCCTACAGTTCTACTGTACAGAAGTGAATTTTAATTTTCCTTCAGACTTACGCTTATTTATTTCACTCTTTGGTGTGAAAGGGCTTTTACATTTGCTAAAAAAAAACTTTAACTAAAAACTTTTTTATTTTAACTTTTTATATTAAAAACAAACAAGTGAGCCCTGCCCAGATTTAAAAAGTAACAAAAGTAATGTAACGCATTACTTTCCATAAAAAGTAACGTAATGTAATTAGTTACTTTTTTAGGGAGTAATGCAATATTGTAATGCATTACTTTTAAAAGTAACTTTCCTCAACACTGGTCAAAACAGGGTTTATTGAATGTTATAGGCTAGTTTATTAATTAGATTATTTTATTAAATGTCCAAACACTTCAACATCCATTAAATATCCACTGAAGTGCTTTAAAACATGCAGCGTTATTCTATGTGTTGATGTAATTTCAACTGAAAACAGGGAGGGACATATCAAGCAGCCCCGCCCCCTTTTTAAATAGACAATAACGTTTTATTTTAATCACAGCTTGGGCCAGAGCCACTGAGCTTGGTAAAGCTGCATTTGACAGCGTACAACAGCCACAATCTCATCCATATTACTGTAAAATACAGCATTCTATATAGAATTCAAATGGATCCAATACGTTTTGTATTCTGCTCCAATTCACGCATATGATCCACTCTGTGCTATCGTGTCTCTGGACTGGAGCAGTCTGTGTACATGCTGCGGCAGTTCGCGTGACACAGCAGGAAACCAGACTTCTTTTATTCCAATGAAAAGCATATTTACACTGTCTGAATCATCCCCTATATAGTGCACTATGTGCCATTCACTATACAGAAAACACTAATTCTGTGAACAAGTGACTGATTTCAGCTACAGTTTGTGTAGAGGGCGGGATGCTTCAGATTCTAGAGAGCATTAGAATAGACAGAAAGTGTGATGAGAAGCTGAAGTGCAGGGTGATGTCATCAAAATCATTGATCCATGTTAGAGACTGTAAGTTTGGAATGCTTATATCTTGTAAAAGCAAATTTTGTCATTGTTTTGGAGCACACTAACTTAATAATCTTAAGGCTAACATGTTCATACTAAAAGCCAAACTTCAATTTTGATTTCATGGGGACTTTAAGTGGAAACATCAATGTGTTTCTCCTATAAAAACCACTATTACTCACCGCTTCTGGATTCCTAAAGCCATTCCAGCCAGTAAAATGTAGGTGATAAAAGCCATTGCTAAATGAAAACAAAACAAGAAGTGTGATGATGAAATCAAGAGTCAAGCACAGACAATACAACAACTCAAATTCACAAAACACATGGTTTCTAATTTTACTACATGGCAAATGCATTGCAAGAATGCTACTGTTGCTCATACTTGATGTGCATTCTTGCATTAAATCCTAGTACTAAAAGGAGCAGTACAATTTCCTTCAAATGTCTGTGAGTTATTTCTCAGCTAGCTAGCTATAAACATGTTTATAAAATCTAACTTGCTCAGCAAGATTCTCTTTAACTGATGCCATGACCTGAAAGGTGACCTGGCTAACCTGAAAGTGAAAACCGTCTGTAGAAAAAGACAGTTTATGGAAAAGTTCACTACAAAATGGCACAAAAATGCACAAAACTGAGCTTGAGTTTGCATTCACATAATGCTTACTTAATGTTTGTTTTGGGGCATAAATAAGCTCTGCAGAACTATTTGCAAGACTTTTAATAATTAATGTTCTAAGTACAGATCAACAATTTGTAGGTTGCTCAGAATAAATAATAAAAAAAATAATTACTGGGTATGTAGAGATCTGGAGCATTGACATCATGGCGTGGTGTGAGAGGAGTATCTCTGTGGTAACGTACCTCCCAGTCCTAAAGATATTATAGTAAACACAAAGGAAAATGTTTATATTTGCAATAAATTAGAATTTCTGCATCTGGGTGATGCAAAACAAGTTTACCTATTTAATTCATAATAAAGTTTAAATTTAAATTAACTTCATATGCTATCCACCTTTTTCCTCCTGTAAGAGTGGGCGCAGCCATTTGTACATTTTATGGGTCTGGCTTCCAGTCTCATCCGTGTCCAGCTATTTTTAGCTGTATTAAACAGCTTGTTTTGCTGCTTGATATTGCATATAGGTGTGTCTTACCACATTATTTTAATGTATTATCTTAATTACGAACACAAAGGTTTGTAGTGCAAACAGTTTTAATGTTTACTGCAAGTTTTTTTTTCCTTATAGCAGCTAATTAAAAAGTAAGCCTCACTCATAGGCTTACTTCCATGTTGGAATAAAAAGGTGGATATTTAATGCATTTTATATTTAAAAATATTTCAGTTTTAAAATTTCTAGTAAAGAAACAATTCTGTTAAGATGTTAAGAAACATAAACTGTCTCCGATTCAGGAATTAATATTTTACCTGATGCGTGTATGGGAACATGAGAAGCAACAGTTTCTTCATAACATATTTGGTATCAACTGCAAAGAAATACTTCAACTTGTTCACTGACATGAATCGGTTGATCTGCAGAAGAGATTACAAGGTTGGAAAAAAAATAAATAAAATCAATTACACAATAAATATACACTTAACATCTATCAGAATCCAGATGCAATGCATGATTGAAATTTACAGTTGGGTCAGTTCCCACATCATTACATAATAATGATGATGATACCTCCAATTAAACATGGCATCTCACCTCTTTGTTAACAATATCCTTGCCCTGATTGGCAAGTGATGAGCCATACATCATTGCAGCATTGGCCACTGGATCTGCAAAGAGGCTGCCTACTCCAGGTTCTTGACCTGCTGGTGCTTCAGCCATATTATATCCTGAACTATAATTAAAGTTCTGGTTGTTCATGGGTGGAGGCCCAGAACTGGTGTCATCAAAAAGAAGTGGACCCCCACTTGGTGGAGATGCTCTGGCTCTGGGTTTTGCTGCATGGAGAAAACAATTGACTGAAAATTAAGAAAATACTGACAAAAATCTATAGCTGTTAATGCAACAACAAAATTATCTCTCCATTTCATTCTTTATGACATGTGAGCAACACATACTAATTACAGTACATGTGATGTGGCAAAGAGTTAAAGAGTTCAACCAGCACGTCATCAAGCTAAGATATCTAATTAGCTCTAAATTAGTTACTTTACAATCTGCATTGTACTTTGTCGCCAAACTGCTCGTGATGTAATCAATTTAAGATTTGCTGATTTTAAAGTACAGTATGTTCTTGTCCACGTATCTCAAAAAACAACAATCTTCTGCCAAGTTCTTTCATACGTACTTGCCCGGTACCCATGCTGTTGGAAATCCATCTTCTGTGCTATTTTGAATTAAAAAAAACAATTTGATTAGCTTCAAAACTGCAATCCAACCGATTAAAGTCTGCCACTATGTTACATCTGATGTCAGCATCAGACTACTAATAATACACTAGCTTGCTATGTAGCTAAGATGAAAGATGCCTAACAAAACATGTCAGATTATTCTTAAATGCGGTACCAGAATTATTACAAAATCACTTATTTTGACGCGGATACAAAATATGGCTGTCACCTATAATTTAAACCTGAAATATTGTTTTCTAAATAAGTTCTCGTGTTAGCTTATACTCACAGGTACGCCTTCACCCTTACACCCGCCTCGCGTTGCTTCTCATTGGCTAATGAGAAATGTGCCTGCGTGGCAGAGAAGAAAAACATCACAATTTCATTGGTTAAAATGACGCTTGCGTAGACTGACGTTCTTACATTTTGATTCGCTGAAACTAACGCCAATCAAAAAGAAAGCGGCGCTGCGTAGCACCAGGCAACCGAAAGGAAAATACATCGCAAAACAGCAGCTTTCGCTGGTAATTTATTAGGTGTCTCACTTTTTTGCGATTTTATTTATTTTGTACAGGATTTACCAAACTAGTGTTCACGAATGAACTACAAGAGGATTGAGAGTTGATGAAAAGATGAAATACTTTCCAAATGTATAAGTTTAAGAATTTTAGAAAGGAAAATTTAAGATAGAAAAAATAAGATTAGAGCAAATCGAATTATGAATAATTTACTGCCATTGTGTGAATAATGTGTAATCATGTAATCTGATTATGAACATTTTTGAACATAATTTTTTTTAATGTTTTTTAAAGAAAACTGCTCACCAAGCTTCCATTTATTTGATCCAAAGTACAGCAAAAGTAATATTGTGAAATATTTTTACTGTTTAAAGTAACTGCTTTCTATTTGAATACATTTTAAAATGTAATTCATTCCTGGGATCAAAGCTGAATTTTCAGCATCATTACTCCAGTCTTTGGTGTCACATGATCCTCCATAAATCATTCTAATATGTAATAATAATAATTATTATTATTATTATTATCAATATTTAAAACAGCTGACTACATTTATTTAATATTCTTTGATGAATAGAAAGATCCAAAGATCAGCATTTATCTGAAATAAAAAGCTTTTGTAACATTTTTAGGAAATAAATTATAAAAATTAATACTTTTTTTTTTTTAGCAAGAATTCTTTAAATTGATCAAAATTGATGATAAAGACATTTATAATGTTACAAAAGATTCTATTTCCCATAAATGCTGTTCTTCTTAACTTTCTTTTCATCAAGGAAACCTGAAAAAGTTATACTCAGCTGTTTTCAACAAATATATTAGAATGAGTTCTGAAAGATCATGTGACTGGAGTAATTACGCTAATTCAGCTTTGAAATCACACGAATAAATTACATTTTAAAATATATTTAAATAGAAAAGTTATTTTAAATAGTACAAATATTTCACATTTTTACTACATTTTTCACGGTACTTTGGATCACATAAATTCAGGCTTGGTGAGCAGAAGACTTCTTTAAAATTTTTAACATGAAAAATCTTACTGTTCAAAAACTTTTGACTGGTAGTGTATATACAGTAGTCAACATTTGAAGTGGATCAAAACCTTTCATCAAAGTTGTCCTAAAACCAAAACAATACCCATTCTTGTCTTAGGACAACTTTGATTAACTTTTTTTGATCCACTTCAAATGTTGACTGCTGTGTATGTGTGTGTATTTACTCACTATATTAGTTAATTATTTATTAGTTAAATTGAAGACAGCAACAGCACCATATGATTTATTTAAATATTCAATGAGCCACACTTTACAAAATAAAATAACAAGCACAGTAAGTAAGAATTATATTTTTTCACTTATGAGAAAGAAATATAAAATATAACCTTCAGAGTCTCCCTCTTTCATGAGTCACTATTTTTCTGCAATTATGAATTTGAGACACCCCAGTGTATTCTTCGTAACAGGCCAAACAATTCACTAGTTACATTTTTGATCATTTAAGCCTTCATTTGTTGAGTTGATGTATAATTTATACAATATCATGTCAAAGTCCATTACTGTGAGAAAGAAAATAATTTAAATAAAAGCATTCATACATTATAATATGTAATAATTACACTTAAGTGTGTGAGAAATGATAAGCTTATTATCTGATATACTGTAAATTCTCTGGAATAGTGCTGGAGTACAAACATTTTTTTTGTGGTAAATGAAAGAATAACAATCTGGTTGGGGAGTGCCATTCATTTCTTACTGTCCAGAACCTCAACATACGTAAATTGTTTGCATCAGTACCAAGCCTTGGGTAACAGTACATCCTATCTGGGTAAGATGCACCTTGCCTGCATGCCGAGGCATGTTGCAGAGAGTTGCAAAAGGGGAGTGTCATCACAGCATTCCATTCTGCTTAGGTCATAATTCACCTAATGAGGCACAAACACTCTGGTTACAGCCAGATCTGGCCAGAAGAAATCTGAAATATAGTACCACTATACAATTAAAAAAAAAGAGAGACAGAGAAAAGAACAGGTTTTTTGGTGGGGTTATCAAAAGTAGGACAAAGGGAACACTGACATCATACCAAAGGAAGTCAATTTATTCCTCAAACACAGAATAGGCAAGATATCATTTGGATAAGATATCCACTTCAGTCTTGTGGTTTCATTTTTACAAACATTTCCTTTGGCACAAACAGATCATTGCGCTGGACATTGTTGTACTGAACAGTTAAAAATGAGTCATAATGATGCTGAAAGGGGGCAGACCTTAAATAGCAGTGACAAACAACAGTGACCGTGTTTGGACAATAATAAAAATATTATCAAAAAGAAAAATAATACAATAAATTTAAAAAAAGTCTATGTTGGTGTGTTTTTATGTTATTAAATTTGACCGACCCCCAAAAGAAACACATTTTTTAAAAATTCCACTGCAATTCAGGAATGAAGTGTAGTGTCAGAGTGACCAGGGACTTCCACTGAATGTAAAGACCCTGGAAGACATTTTAAAGTTTTGGAATTATCTGTAAAATTAAACTTCAGAGTTTTTCACTTTCATGAGTCACTGTTTTGGTGCAGTTATGGAGTTAAGACACCCCAGTGTTTTTAGTAATATAGGCCAAACAATTCATAAGTTAAATTTATGGTCACCTTTTGTTAAAAAATGAGTCATAATGATGCTGAAAAGAAGCAGACCTTGAATAGCGGTGACAAGCAACAGTGACTCTGTTTGAACAATAATTTACGAACATATTACGAAAAGAAGCGTTTTCATGTTATTCATTTTATTTCACCAACCCACAAAAGAAAATATTTTATACAAATTTGCTGTAATTCAGCAATTAAGATGTCAGAGGGACCAGGATAAGAACTTAACTAGGTCAAAAAACCCATCAAATGTAATAAAAATGCCCTTTGTAATAATTTCTGGTGTAGTTAGTGATTGTTGTAGGTTATAGGCAACAGACCTAACTGTTCATATTTAAAATTATTGAATGATTTGATATGAATCGTAAGATTTTTTATGTTTTTTAAAGAAGTCTCTTCTGCTCACCAAGCCTGCATTTATTTGATCCAAACTAAAACATTAATTTTTTTTAAGATTACTATTTAAAATAACTGTTTTCTATTTTAATATATTTTAAAATGTATTTTATTCCTGTGATTTCAAAGCTAAATTTTCAGCATTGTTACTCCAGTCACACAGTCCTTCAGAAATCATCCTAATATGCTAATTTGCTGTCTTTTTTTTTTTTTGTAACATTATACTTTTGTAACATTATACACTATACCATTAAAAGCTTGGAGTCAATATAATTGTTTTTGGTGAAATGATAGCAATTAATACTTTCATTTGGCAAGGATGCTTTAAATTGATCAAAAGAGATGATAAAGACATTTATAATATTACAAAAGATTTCTATTTCAGATAAATGCTGTTCTTCTGAACTTTCTATTCATCAAAGAAACCTGAAAAAATTCTACTCAGCTGTTTTCAACATAATAATAATAATAATAATAATAATAATAATTGTTTTTGATCAGCAGATCAGAATATTAGAATGATTTCTAAAGAATCATGTTACTGAAGTAATGATGCTAAAAATTCAGATCTAAAATCAGATTTTGAAATATATTCAAATAGTAAACAGTTATTTTAAATAGTTAAAATATTTCAAAATTGTACTGTTTTTGCTGTACTTTGGATCAAATAAATGCAGGCTTGGTGAGCAGAACAGACTTCTTTAAAAAGCATCTTACAAATCTTACAGTTCAAAAACCTTTGACTGGTAGTGTATATTGAGCATGTCGCGTAAATGAATGATAAAAAGTACTCTCATATAGATAAAACATGTCCCTCAAATAATTTCCAGGGACCCAGTACTGTCCAGTTACCACTGGTGTGAACTAAACTAAAAAGCACAAGCTTGCCTCAAGCATCTCCTCTGTGATTGTAAAATATTTCCGCTCAAAATAAACCAGATTGCAGGTCTACAGTGAACTACCCAACAGTTTGTGGTTTTCAGAAACGAGAAGGAAAGGTCATGAATTAAGATTTCACTGCCTGACACCATTTAGCTGAATCATTTTCCTATTTACTGCTGTAGGGATGATTCAGCTGAACGGTGAAAAGCAGTGAAAATTGTTTCATGACCCTTCATTCATTTATGACATTCATTCACAGTACGTTGCTTTAATGTGGGCTCTCAATGGAACGTGCTGAAACCTCAGTGTACACACGAATTCAGTTGTGGAAGACCAGCCTTTCTTATTTACTCATCGGAACAGTACGTGAGTCGGTTGGTGTGACCAATTAAACGCAGACCACACATACTGCCTACTAAGTGTTAACACAAACTCGCATGCACGTACAGAAAAACAACGATCTGTATAATTTTCCGAGGGAAAAACTAAATCATAAATAACGAAAGCTGCTGTAAAAAAGCTCAAGTTTCGATTTAGAGTTGTCATTATTGTAAGAGAGCGCCTGTGCTCAAACAGAAGGAGTTCCCGGAAAAAACCATACATGGTCATATACGTAATCTTCCATGTGACCGTACGTCATTGAAAAAACTGGCAGCACCATTTCCCGTAAGATGGGAGGGGCGAAAACTGCACGGTTCTTGATCTCTTATTTATATTCTCGTGAACACACGGAACCACCAGTCTGCCAGAAAAACAGTATTGTTTTATACCTATCACAAAACATCTTTTTTTACATTTGTTCTACCTCGGTCAGCAATATGAACATTTTAAACTTTGACAACGGCTTTTAGACTCCCCCACGTCTATCTTGTTGGATTCTACCGCTTTCCCGCAATACGGTGGATTTTTAACCTGCTTTTGAATTTCGCGTGAACTGTCAGTGATATAAGTAGGAGGAACCTTTTTGGGAAGGCAGACCCAGAAAAGCAAGCAGTGACAGAGTTCACAGATTCAGTCAACAGTTTCCTTGGGATTACTGAAGAATCAGCGGCATACATGTACAACTACGGAAACCTGGGCAGAGGAATTGATCGGACCTTCCCAGATAACAGCTCTGGATCAGGCTCGAACTCTGCGACTCTCGCTACAAGCACTAACACAACTCAACAGCAACAGGTAAGCGTTTTTAAAATTGTATTTATCTCATATGCTGTTAGAATGTAAGATTTCAATACAGTTTCAATTAGCATTTTACCAATTATGAATAATAAATTAGTTACAGTATCATTTGAGACATTCTATGACTTGAACTGACCATGCTTAAAATGCTCAACGTCATTTATTTAGAAGTAAATTAGTTGTAATTTATGTCTTAAATGTCGTAACATAGCATTATTTATTTAGAATCTTAATATAACATCTAAGTACGTTTTAAATGTCCTCTCTGTGGATCCCAAAGTACATACAGGGGCCTCTGATTAGGATTAATGACCATATTAAATATAGCCAAAACAGACACCAGAGCAGACAGTAATAAAGTAATAATAATAAAAGATTTAATGATTCAGGTTGGTGTTTATATCTGGGTGTTTCTGCAAACACAACAACAATGGTCTTTTGAGTCATAATGAGATTTAATAAAGTCTCCTCCCTAAATATCTAATGCCACTGCCTTGGTAACTTATGATTTATTGTCTGTGAATCTTGTACTTTGTAGCAGAAGTATTCTGTGGCAGGATCCAGTCAGTTTGTGCCCAGTCTTAATGCCATAACTTCAAACCAGGACCTTCAATGGATGCTTCAGCCCTCCATTCTAGGGACCCCGGGACATTCCAGGCCACTTCGACCGTCTTACCCACTGCCACCTAGAATCCCATCTATGAATCCTCAACTTTCCCATTCGCATCTGACCCGGCCAGGTGTTATTAGAGCAGCTATGGCCGTTGGCAGCACAACAAGAAGCAGAAACGATGAACATGTAAGTCCATTTTAATAAGTGTCAGTCTGTCTATGTGATGAGGCCGTGATGAGTCATGACGGGAGACTGTGACAGCATGCTTTGTCACTATGTTCACCTGTCATCCCTTGTCCGTTTTCTGCCGGTGGTCTCAGCCAAAACCAAAACCAGCCATGCCTGTCATTCTAAAGATGAGGCAGTCCCAAATCAAAGTGTGCAAGACCTAGAATGTGTAATATCCTGTTGTGAGTACACGTGAACATGTTTGCTGATACATACAGGGTGTGAATCATTTGGGCTTAATTAAGAGTTTGAGGTATGTATTCAGCTGTAAACGTGAGCATACATCTTGTATGTTCATATACGTTATGATCGTATAATGTACTAATTACAAGACGGCATCAACTCCTGATGAAACCCAGAGATGCTCATTCAATATTAACTCATGAAATCCTGCCTGACTCATGCATCCAAGTCTTTAGTGTACCAGGGTGAGAGTGAAATAATGAGACAGGAAATGGGATATCATGTGATTCACTGGAGTAAAATATTATGACTCATACCTGAGTCACTAGGGTGTTTGCAGGTGATTCATCAATATAATGTCAGGAAACTGCATATGATGCCCACAAAAGAAAGAGAGCATGAAATTAATTAACGGAATATAAACGCGTTCATAACAGAATAATTACAGAGATGAAAATTGCAACATTGCCTCAAAGTAATCGCGAATTTGAATTGAAATTTAAAATATCATCCCCTAGATGGCAGTATTTTCACATGTTTATCAATGATAAAAACCGTGTTGGTTTTAATTAGACATTGGGTTTATAAATTATTTTATCATTTATATTTTTTATTTTATTCATTACTATTAACTTTTTTTTTCTAATATTATATTACAGATGCGTACAATGTCAAACTACTGCATTTATATTATATTACCAGAACCGTACGATTTTTAATGTTTTTTTAAAGAATTCTTTTCTGCTCACCAAGCCTGCATTTATTTGATCCAAAATACAGCAAAAGCAGTAATATTGTGAAATATTGTGATCAAAGCTACATTTTCAGCATCATTACTCCAGGCTTTACTCCATTACCCATTAGTCCAGTGTTACATGCTTCTTCAGAAATCATTCTAATATGCTAATTTGCTGTTCAAGAATTTTTATGATTAATATCAATATTTAAAACAGTTTAGTACATTTTTTTCAGGGTTCTTTGATGTTTAGAAAGATCCAAAGATCAGCTTTTATCTGAAATAAAAAGCTTTTGTAACATTATACACTATACCATTCAAAAGCTTGGAGTCAGTATATTTTTTTTATTTTGAATTTATAGAAGTTAATACTTTTATTTAGCAAGGACACTTTAAATTGATCAAAAATGATGACAAAGACATTTATAATGTTACAAAAGATTTCTTTTTCAGATAAATGCTGTTCTTCTGAACTTTCTATTCTTCAAAGAAACCTGAAAAAATTCTATTCTGCTGTTTTTAACATAATAATAATAATGTTTTAGATCAAGTGACTGAAGTAATGATGCTAAAAATTCAGCTTTGAAATCACAGTAATAAATGACATTTTAAAATATATTCAAATAGAAAGCAGTTTTTTTAAAAAATAAAAATATTTCAAAATTTTACTGATTTTACTGTACTTTGGATCAAATAAATGCAGGCTTGGTGAGCAGACGAGACTTCTTTAAAAAACATTAAAAATCTTACTGTTCGAAAACTTTTGACTGGTAGTGTATATTATATTATAATACACTTGCTTTATTTTCTCACTCCAGCTATCACCTGAGGAAATTGAGCGACGTAGGATTAGAAGGGAACGTAACAAAATGGCTGCGGCAAAGTGCAGGAACCGACGACGCGAACTGACTGACACATTGCAAACCGTAAGTTAATTCTGCTTCATTTTACGTGTTTTCTTTCAATCAAAATGTCTTCCCTTTACTTAGACCTGAATTGAACATTTAAACTCTTTCCACAGGAAACTGACCAGCTAGAGGATGAAAAATCACGTCTGCAGAAGGAGATCGCAGAGCTCCAGAAAGAAAAAGAGAAGCTTGAGTTGGTCCTTGAAGCCCACAGACCCATCTGCAAAGTCCAAGAATCGGACTCAGACTCGGATTCCACCAGTGACCTCCGAACGCTGAGCGGAATCAAGATTGAGCCTGTGGATCCCGATCTTCCTGGACCTTCCAGAGAATCAAAGAGTTACGCCAAGCCCAGTAAACCCAAGCCTAAAATCACCATCCCACCTTCAGCTCCAGCCTCCACCGTTACCAGCATACCTCTGGATTCAGAGTCTCTTCATACTCCCGTCCTCATCTCCACTCCATCTCTGACCCCTTTTACTGCCAGCCTGGTCTTCAGCTATCCTTCGTCTTCAATGGATACCAGCTCTGCGACTTCATCCCAAGCTCTCAATCTCGCCGGGTCTCATAGCACCAGCCAGCCTTCGCATAACCCTCAGCCGTGTGGCGTCGCTCATCGCCGAAGCAGCAGCAGCGGAGACCAGTCAGATCACTCTCTCAACTCACCAACCATCCTCACACTTTAATTTCTCATCTGCTGAGGGAAAAAGTGTTTATGACTTCCAAAGTGTCCTTACTACTACATACAAGCATATATGCTTTTACCTGTGTATTCTGTTTACCTTTATTCATGGAAAATACGAATGCATTATGCGAATACAGAAGCACAAGTTAAAGGTGATGTGTATAACGTCAGCATAGTAAGGGGGAGGTACTGGATCTGATGGAGCAAGTGTTCAGGAAACGGTTTTTAGAGATACACACGTCACCTTCAAGCATGTGTAGTGCAAAATGAAAGGTCTAATCATCCTTCACATGAAGTAGACTGAAATTTTTTACAGCACATATGTATATAACACTGAAAAAGAAAACTGACTGACGTTTAAGCCATAACGTTTGACTGTAGTGGCATTAATAATAGTATTATTGATTTATAGTGATTTTATTCAACTACGTATTTAGTGTATTGGTGACGGTACTGTAGCAGTTAAAAATCTGGCCTGCTAGCAAAAGGTTTAGAGGTTGCTTTGGGGGTTTGAGAGCTAGAGCACAATGTAGATCTATCACCATTATGCCTTTCAGGATATTTAAAGTGTCTATTACGTTATTTATTGTTACGTTACCAGTTTTACAAACGTTAAAGTCTCCATTGAAATGTGGTTATACTGTCTTGCTATGCACAATGTAATGTCTTGTTATTATATGTGTTTAATTGTGGTTTTAAGAAATACAGCGTTTTAATAACCGTGTATGCTGAATAAGCTAGTTTTAAAAAAACTGAAGGGATGCAGCCTACCTGGTTCATTATTAGACAAACAGTGTCTACAACACCACAACACTGAGAATGTGCACTTCAATGACAGTTCACTGTTACACTGGTTACAAAAATTATATTTTAACTTCACACTTCAACTGTTACTCTACAGGATGCTTTTCTCTACAAGTGCAAAGGTGTGTGATTCACAGGCCAGTAGAAGTAAATTATGTATACTTTATGCTGTACTGAGTACACTATGTTAGACTCTACTATTGCTTGACCGCATATAGATTTGTATTTATTTTTGAAAAAGATATTTTTTACTGATTTCATGTTGGTTCATTTAATAAGGAGAAATGTTGCCTGCTATTTAACATCTAATAAACAATTACTGAAAATATGTGACCCTCGACCACAAAACCAGTCATGAGTAGCACAGGTATATTTGTAGCAAAATTATCGATTGTTCTTTTATGCCAAAAATCCTTAGGATGTTAAGCAAAGATCATGTTCCATGAAGATATTTGATAAATTTCCTACCATAAATATATCAAAACTTTATTTTCGATTAGTAAAACTTCATTTGGACAACTTTAAAGGCGATTTTGATATTTTTCGCACACCCTCAGATCCCTCTCGCACCCTCAGTCGTATCTCAGCCAAATATTGTCCTGTCCTAACAACCATACATCAATGAAAAGCTTATTTATTCAGCTTTCAGATGATGTATAAATCTCAGTTTCAAAAGATTGACCCTTTTGTGGTCCAGGGTCACATATGTGCTGCTATTGGTAATACAAAACAATGATCCTGAGCTGTTTTGACATACTAGAGTGCCTTAAAATGGAAAATATGAACAAAGTTGATATATGACTGTTTGTAGCTGTAATTAGATTGCAAGGGGGCACTTCGACGTAATATGGTAATGAAGTAAAAGTTACATAATGGAAAGCGAGTCTCTCACAGCACACGGGTACAAAGAGGGAGGAAATGAGGGGTTCAGCGCACGTTTCCTCCTAGGATGTCCTGATGACAAAAAACGTTCAATGAGTCACAAACACATTTGCCTCTGAACTGAAACCAGTTGTTTAACACGTTCCTCTAACAGTGTTGATCTTTTATTGTTGTATGAAAAATTGAAACAAATAAAGGTTCTGCTCAGGCTAAACTTTTTTTGGTCTATATGCTGTCTGTGAGAGCCATGTTTTGTATGAAAGAAATACCCGGAAAACAATTAACGACTCACAGCCTCGAGAAATGAAAGTGATAAATTGAAAGAGCAAGTAAGTTAAAAGAGGCCAAGACATTTTGAATATACAGAGATCAAATTAAATAAACATGGTGACCTTATTTTCTCCACACTGTGCCCTCTGTTTCGATCTGATTTCAAGTGAGTCACATCAGAGGACATGAGAACATATGATTGAGATAATGAAGAGGGAGTTTGTGCTGAAAGAACCGGGGAGCACATGTTTTGCTGAAAGGACCTCTGTATGCCAGCCAGAGTGAAAGTATTACTGTTCTGGCTGTGTAAACAGCATGCCAAAAATAAACCAGTGAAACATCAATAAATTAGGGCCTGAGCTTCAGCATGACTAAGACCTCATTAAGACATGACTGGGAAAGTTTCATCCATTTTATTTAGAAGTGCTTTGTGAGCTGTTATATATTCTTTAACCCTATAAAGCCTGACATATGAAATGATTGTCATAAAAATCTGTTTTTTTTTTTATATATGTTCTAAGAACTTTTTGCTAAGGTTCCCAGTAAGTTATGATACATTTTTCCAGAATGTTCTCTGAATAACAAATTCTGAGAACATTCCCTGTTAGCTGGGATACTGAATATCATATTTTATACATCAGGGTTTTATGGCATATGACATGCTAAGAGAATATGGGCTCATACTCAAGGAGTTTTCTTCACAGGCCCAAACCAAACAAATATATGGGCCATTCTACAGAATTGGCTCAAAGTCAGAGCTGGAAATGTCTTTAAAAAAAAATTTCCCCAGAAATTTTGAATGTATCTAAATTGTAAAATATCCAATGTACACATTTCTAGTAATTGTGCAGTTAATTCTCATATTGTATTTTCAGAAAATTTAGAAATATTTGTCCTCTCCCCAAATTTGTCATCAGCGAAACTCATCTTCCTTGTAAATATATATATATTTTTTGTTATTTCATTAAAATGGCTTTCAGAGGTGAATCAGTAACCATTGCAATTTCAACAGTATTTCAAATGTGATTTATGAGATTTGTTGTATTTTTAATTCAATTTTTCATTGTAAAAGCAAAAAGTTGATCATACTGATTTCAAACTTAAGATTCATTAGTTGTATATACATTGAACCAAAAACTTTCAAAACTTCTTAGTTGAAAATTCAGAATACTTATATTTTTGACAAAACATCCCATGTGTTGGTCGTGACAGCACATTTTCGATAGTGACAGGTAGCAACCACATCAGATCACAGAATTTTAATCCACATACTAAAACACTAAAACTTATAAAGTATTATATGTTCCCTTTTGTCACTATACTGAAACAATGATATGTTTTGATGATATGTGACAATTTTACTACTGAAACTTCAACAAATGTTTCGGAAGTGACTGTTTCGGTAGTGACATTTTTAGATACTTTTGAACCTAGCTCAAACATGCTGATCAGTACATGGTTAGCTAGCACAGTTCTGAACAGTTGGACACATATAAAAATAAATGTTATGGAATAACTCCCAAAGAAAGTGTGCTTAATTATACGAAAATGGTGTTTGGTAGTGACATTCTTTAAAGTTACATACAGCTTTTTCATACTTTTGAGCACACTAAACTCAAAATGATGTGGCCTATCTACTCACCATGTAGCTATGAGAAAGAGGGACACAGGAATATTTTCTGATCATAAAAATGTAGGGATAATTAAAATCAGTCTTAGCCAATGGACTAAAATACACTGTTTCGGTAGTGACGTGAAAATGTGGGACACATTATTTTTACATCAAGTTACAAATGATTTACAAAGAATAGATCAAATAAGTATTTTTTTAAACTTCAAGAAGATATTTTAAAAAACAACAATGGAATAAAATGCAAAACTTCTTTTTAGAATTTATCATTCGAAGTTGAAATGTAGGGGTTAGGGTTCGGGACAGCCACCTCCCAATTGCAAGTACTCACTAAATGGTGATTTTAAATATATTAAGCTACTGATATTTTAAAAATGATTATCGGTTTTGATAGATAATAAAAAGATCTTAGTAAACATCTAAGATTTTTAAATGCTTTTTAAATGTGTTTTTTGGTTGTGGGACAGCAGTTTGCACCAGTTCTGAAGTATGACCCATTTACAATTTAGTGCAGTTGTTGATATTTATATGGGCAAAAATTATTTTGAAATGCGTATAACCTATAATGTAAATTAATAAGATATTTGTAACAACATAACAGACTACTTATATAAAATGCATATAAATCCAAGTTGCCACTCTGTATCTCCCAAAAAGCCTTAGTAAGATTTAAAGGTGAGTAGTTTTCATTACGCAGCAAAATACAATGATAATTAAGAGATATACAAAAGAATATTCTTCAAAAGCCATTAAACATTTCACAGGAAAAAGACACCTGAAGAGGGATGCTTTTCGAATAAATTTCTTTGCTAGATATATATATATATATATATATATATAATTTTTTTTTCCTGCAAAGTGGAAGTATGAGAAAAAAAAGACAAGAACAGAACATGGTGTGTCAGTCAAGTGTATTTAAAGCTATCTCACTCACAATGAGCATAGCCTTACACAAAGCGAATGCCAACCAATCAGAGAGCTGGGTCTTGTAGCTATAAAACTGCAGTCATTGAAATAATACTGATCATATATCTGGATTAAAACATGTACAACAGAACAATCCCTATGTAGGAGGGTCTTGTAGTATGCAGCAAATACAACAAAAATGACTATAATAATAACAATATCTAGCACAATAATTTTAAAAACTACATGTCAATGTTTTCCCCTCCAAACATCAGTGTCAATTCAGTGTGTATTAATTAATAAAGTCTCGTTAAAGCAACAACTGAACACAAAAAGCTTTGTACAGAACAGCTGTGTAGTTAAAGTGGGGTTAATGCAAAAGAAAGTTCATTTTGGATTCAGTGCAGAGCACAGCAACATTGTTTAGTGGAGCACACGTCACTACATCTAGTGAATTATACCGTCCAGTTCAAAATAAACGAGAAAAAACAATCTCATACTGTAGAAAAGTGGTCTAGTAACATGTGCATTTCCAGTGAATCATTCTCGGGCCTCCGTGATAATAGCCATATTACGTCACAAAAAATCCAATCTGCTTACAATCCTTCCATTTCCTCTCCATTGCTGAAAAAGATTCAGTGCTTATTGTAAATGATCTTAAACAGATCACTACATAGTTATATGGCTCTAATCAGTAAAAATGTGAATCGCTAAAGATTCAAGATTCATTGCAGCCCTGTCATAGTGCATCATAGGAGAAACATCAGCCCGTGAACAGATCAGTGCACAGTAAAACCTGGTACAAGTTAGCAGTATGGTTAGTTTCTCCCAATGTTGTTTAAAATGTCAACCCCAAAACTAATTTTTTTTGCCCCTATCTACAACCCCTGTAAGAGATGAGAGGAAACATTCCAGCAACACTTGGAAATCATACATTCAAATGATGCTACTAACACAATAAATAGGCCTGCTGGAAAAGCGGAAGCTTTTGAAACATGGTGGACGGCTTCTAGAAAGTTCAAGCCGGAAGGCCATCTTAAAAGGCCATTCACACCAAGAACAATACCTATAAAGATAACTATAAAAATAACTAAATTAGTGTTGCATATGCGTCTGTCACTTTAATTCTCAGGCTTGTTACAGCAGGATTGATGTTTCTAATGTTTTTATCATTCCTCAGCTGAAAATCATTCCAACAATATTGATTCTCTGTGCCTTTATCGTTATAGTTGTAGTGTGGACTCATAATATTTAAAATGATTTTTAGAGCTATATCTTTATTGTTATCTTTATAGTTATCGTTCTTGGTGCAAACGGGCCTTTAGACCAGTTTATCACATCATCTTGGTCAAAAGAGTTTTTGACTAGCTTAGACCAGGTAGAAACCAGCTGCCATGTTCCAAAAACAAAGCTACCAGCTTAAAAAGAAAGCAAATCCAAAACAATTCATTCAGGTTCACTGAACATCTGTATGACTTTCTTCTGCAGAAGACTAAAAAATATTTGGTCCATACCAAATATTCCTAAAATATTTTGCCAGCTGAACAACTTTGACCAAAAATATTTACTTGAAGTAGTTAATATATTAATAATTTAAAAGCTAAATAATTTGGTTAATGATCAGCAAGACATGCAGGTAATAAAATATTCTGAATTTTATTTAAAATTTGTACTTATTTTAATGTTAACATTTTATTATTTCAATATTTGCTAGCATTTCATCAACGCCTTGCAGTTCTCTCAAAAAGGTTTGCGAACCCCTTTGTGCAAAACACAGGTCCACACAATTAAATTCAATAGGGTCCAATTCTGTTTTGGATACCACACTCTAAGAAATGCTGGGTACAACCCAGCACTGGGTAAAATAGGGAAAAACCCAGTTGTTTTGACCCAGCAATTGTTTTTTTTTGACCCAGTGGTTGCTGGGTTTCCCTATATTTCACCCAGTGCTGGGTTGTTTTTAAGTGCACTGAATTAATTGCATGAATAAAAACAGTTAATCAGAATGAAGATTATTCAGAATTTCCATCTTTTGTGTTCCACAGAAGAAAGTCATACAGTTTTGGAATTACACCACGGGGAGAAATGATGAACTGCTATGTGAACTATCCCTTCAAGCTGGATTTCCCAGCAGGTGACTGGTTTTGAAAGAAAAGGCTGTCGCTTTAAAGCTTAAAAATAATAGTTTTGCCTGGCACCCATTAAATTCACTCAAGTGTTCAAGGTCTGCCAACTATAAAATGTTAATCACTGAAATATAGAGAAACTGTATTTATGGCATCAAAAGGCCATGAGTAAACTAGTCTACTTTTAGAAGTCCTGGTCTATTTCCACCGAAATAGCTGAGATGTCACTGTCAGAAAATGTAAACTACTTTAGTAGACATAAAAAGTCCGTCTCAGCATCGAGAGAGAAGGGTAAATATGGCTCTGCTCCTCTCCTTCAGTCATCTGGTGAACACACCAAGTGCAGCTGGTCCGGACTGCCAACGCTCCCGGTGCTGGAGCTCCCGTCACCAACGTCCCGGGCCACCATGCACGGGATGTTGAGATCCGTGGAGCCGCCCGGGCTGGAATCGCTCCTGCTCACGCACTCTTCCTCGAGCACCAGACAAAGTTCCTTCAGATCAAGATTCTCCTTCACCAGACCGTCCTGCATCCGCTCCAGGTCGGCGAGCTTCTTGAGGTATCCGCCGAGGTCCTCGCGCATCACTTTAGCAGCGTGATGGCCGAATAGTTGCCACTCACGGGCGAGTTTCTTCACCTTCAGACGGTCGTCGTCCAGAAAGCAGCATAAATCCCGAAGCTCCTGGTTCTCCTCTTGCAGCCTCTGGTTGATGACTTTGAGTTCCCTGATTTCAAGCAGATGTCCCTGCAGTTGTTTATTGACCTCCTTGATTAATCGACCGCGCTGTATGAGAGCGGACATCTTTTCCGATTCTTCCTTGCGGAGTCGACTCACCAGCTCTTCCTTGGAACAAGCCAGCAAGTCTTCATCGGACATCTTTGACAGCTCCCGGTTCAGTATTTCACTGTCGCTCCCCATATTGTACACAAATTCACCGTCAATTGTTATTACAGCGGTTAAACCATAAAATAACTCTTACGAGGCACATGAGATGTCTGTCACTGTAAATGGATCGCCACATTCCTCATCCAGGCACGAAGAAAACGCTCCATTTCCTCTTTATAACCTATAATAAGGGGGGAAAACACAATTCCTATATGCAAACTGGCTTTTTTGCTATGTTTAACGATTGAGACAACAAACACATTCCGACTGTAACACACTAAACAGGCCTACCTCTCTCCTCAGTGCTTTAAATCGTAATTGGCAGCATTAATTTCTCCGTATTCGGCTTCTGTGAAGTACTGAAGCACAATTGCGTTTGTTCCTGCTTCTCGGGATGGGATGAAAGGTCAACACGGAGGTTTAAAATAATCCCTGTGGAGCATCTCTTCTCTTCTGTATTATCAGGGATCACAATGTCCGTCCGCATCCGTCTCTCTCCGCCCTAAAGCTTTTCCAGTGCACACGGAGCTATTTAGTGTCTACATAGGCAAAAAGCGTTCGCCTGAAACGCGGTGTAAATATGACAAATAAATAAATAAGAGTCGAAATGTAGGACAGGCTGGTTATACTAGTGGTGCATGCGATTGGTCGGTTTTACAAAGGAGCAATGTCGGATAATCCGAATCAACGACGCTGAAATGTATGGTGGATGCCTGCGGGTTTACTTCGTGATGATTCCTGAGGAATTCGCTGAGATGTTCCTTGAGATTACAGTGTTTCCTTTGGCGATGGTGGTGGTTGGGGAGGCAGTGATGTCTTCCCCCATCTCCTGCTCTCCTCCCCCTCCCTTCTTCATCTCCTCCCCTCTTCCCTTACCGTAAAAATCTGTACAGTATCCTGGATAGTGAGTTAATTCCCCTCTCACAGCTGTTTCTAATGTCTAAAGCCTCAGCATAACACACTGAAAGGATATTAACACAAGTTTATGCTAAAATATCTCTAGATAAGGTCTTCTCACTGCTGGGATGGGACTGCATACACACGGGACACACACAAACTAACAGAAAGGGTGACAAAAGCTTTTTCTCTGCTTTAAGCCATGGTATTTAGCCACATCCTTCCGCCCTGCTCTCCAGCACAATTGCTAACACGAGGACATAACAATGTGGGGTGTTAACCAGGGCCAGGGGTGAGAGGGGGGTTGCTGGAGGCAGAATGGAAACAGGCCACAGTTTCGGATAAATGAGAGGGAGGGGTGAACAACGGCATGCAACACAATAGGGGAGAGGTGCAGAATAATAAGGCAGTGGTGAAAATGTACTTGTGTCCTTTGGTGGATTCAATGAGAGTTAATTCCAATTTGAACTGGATTTTTTTTAAAGAGTTATGTTGGATAAGCTGCTGCAGGGGATTGAACATTTAACATTACTGCAATTAAATATCTTAATAATCTGGTAATGATGACATGGTAATATACACTGGCTAAAATTATAAACGCAACACTTTTGTTTTTGCCCCCATTTTTCATGAGCTGAACTCAAAGGTCTAAGACTTTTTCTATGTACACAAAAGGCCTATTTCTCTCAAACATTGTTCACAAATCTGTCTAAATCTGTGTTAGTGAGCACCTCTCCTTTGCCGAGATAATCCATCCACCTCACAGGTGTGGCATATCAAGATGCTGATTGGAAAGCATGATTATTGCACAGGTGTGCCTTAGGCTGGCCACAATAAAAGGCCACCCTAAAATGTGCAGTCTATTTATGATGTGCTCAAAGTTCAAATGATTTGCAACGGTCGCTTTGTCATGTCCAGTGTAGACAGACTGTAGCTGTTGCGGCGCGGTGCGGCGCGGTGCGGCGTGACGTGACATGACGCGACAACTGTTGCGTGGGGGCAAAAACAAAGGTGTTGCATTTATAATTTTGGTCAGTGTAGTTACACATGAATGAAACAAATTGTAAATTCAGAGTATGTCTGTTAGAATTTAAGGAATGTAAGAAATTATTTGAAAACACACCTGATAGCATCACGACTGAGTCTTTTAAAAATCTTTTATGCTTTTACTATTTTTTAATATCTCCCCACTCTATAGTTTAATGTTCTGGATAATGTTTGAAGTTTTGTATTGTTAACACTTCTCATGTTATTGCCTCCTTACGATTAATTGCTTGTTGTGTTCGTCATTTGTAATCACTTGGATAAAACTGTCTGCTAAATGAATAAATTTAAATATGATATTTTTCAAGATTTGGGGCCAGCAGAAGACCTCTCGAACAAACAAATCAGATGCAAATTATCTAAAAATAAAAATAATACGCTTGGGGTAAGTCCACTCAGGATTTCTAGAAAATACAGTCAGTCAAATGTTTTTGGACAGTAAGATTTTTTATGTTTTTTAAAGAAGTCTCCTCCGCTCACCAAGCCTGCATTTATTTGATCCAAGGTAATTTATTTAAAAAAA
This sequence comes from Labeo catla, assembly GCA_012976165.1. Classification (NCBI taxonomy): domain Eukaryota; kingdom Metazoa; phylum Chordata; class Actinopteri; order Cypriniformes; family Cyprinidae; genus Labeo; species Labeo catla. Next base: position 620,312 of record VONZ01000107.1, on the reverse strand, counting down.
TTGAAATAAATTAACTATTTAAAATAACTGTTTTCTATTTAAGCATATTTTAAAATGTAATTTATTCTTATATTTTATATTTTAAGCATAATTACTCCAGAATCCTTCAGAAATCATTCTAATATGCTGATTTGCTGTTCAAGAAACATTATTATTATTATTATTATTATAAATATTTAAAACAGTTAAGTATATTTTTCAGGATTCTTTGATGAATAGAAAAATCCAAAGATCAACATTTATCTGAAATAAATAAATTTGTTTTAACATTATTCACTATACCATTCAAAAGCTTGGAGTCAGTTTAAGAAATTATAGAAATTAATACTTTTATTTAACAAGGATGCTTTAAATTGATCAAAAGTGATGATAAAGACATTTATAATGTTACAAAACATTTCTATTTTAGATAAATGCTGTTCTTCTGGACTTTCTATTAACATAATAATAATAATAAATGTTTTTTGAACAGCAAATCAGAATGATTTCTGAAGGATTGTGTGACTGGAGTAATGATACTAAAAATTCAATGATGCAAATGAGTAATGATGCTAAAAATATTCCAGGAATAAATAACATTTTAAAACATATTCAAATAGAAAACAGATATTTTAAATAGTAAAAATATTTCAAACTTTTTACTGTTTTTGCTGTACTTTGGTTCAAATAAATCCAGGCTTGGTGAGTAGAAGAGACTTCTTTCAAAAACATTAAAAATCTTACTGTCTAAAAACTTTTTACTGGTAGTGAACATAGTAGCATGTCTGGTTGTAATTGTAAACTGCAATGTATGTTAAAACAACTATATAGCTGCAAAATGTAATTGTACGTATGTATTAAAAATCCTACATTCTATCATCTTATAAAATCTTATTTTCCTGCACATTATCAACGTACAACTCTAAATACAAAAATAAAGTGATTTTAAAGTGGTAAGTTTAGTTAATTTGACACTTCCCACCCAGATCCTTTTGTATCATGACTTACAGTATGCTAGGGCAGGGACGTTTCCTCCTAGTAAATGGCTCAAGGACACAGGACTAATAGGGCAGGATTGTGATGTCATTAACGTCTCAGTTTCTAGGTTAACTCTACCTGGAATTAAACATGTGACAAGCTCCTCTCACAAAGAGGCTACAGCTATCACCATAATAATGGATTATTTTATAAATGCACTCCATTTGTAATTGGAACACAATCAAACTTTATTAACAGTCATTTAACACTAACAGCTGGCCTACAGCTGGCCTAACTATTCATGCTATATCAAAGCCACAAACAGCACTATTTAACTAGGCCTATAAGACATAGGTTTAGTTGATAAAGGGCTCAGTAGTCAACTATTAGGTTAATTAAGATAATGTAAAATAATATAAATTAAAACGTTATAATGTATATCGTTATATAGTTATATTCTACTAAATACGATATAGAAATATCACAGTATTCTAAAAAAAAATATTGGTGGGATTTATTTAAAAACCAATGATGCGAAGCATTCATTAAAGTGTCGTTAAAATACAGTCGTGATGATGTGATGATACCCGAACACGCCATACCAGAAACTACAGTAACATACAAGCCACGTGAAAGTGACGTAATATGAATGCGGCGCACACCCGGAAGTAGTCACAACAGTGTGCTGCTGTTGCTATGGATGTAGATTAGTCGCTAGATATGACATTTGGGATTTGGTAAATATTAACGCGATGGTTGCCACGTACCCCTGTATGATCAGCTCGTGGTATTTATCTTTAAACAGTGTGCAGGCTTGCCTATAAGATAAGTTTATGCTTTCGACGAGTGAAAGTTGAAAGGAGCTAGACACACCAAAACAAGAGCTAATGTTGTGACATCTGAATGTGATTAAAAACCAGCTGTCGCGTTAATACGCTTGTGTCTGGTAAGTCTGTTCAGGATTTTTTGAAAATACGTAATGTAGCATGTCTGTGGTGTGCTAAGTTGTGTTATGAATTAGTTAAATAGCTAATGATTAATCAATGGCGGTAACTTAAGTTCTGACTAAGAAATCGCTAATGAGAGTGAGACTCACTATGTAACTGTGGATGTTACAATCATCTGTTTAGTCTTAACTATTAACTAACCATGACCATGTGACCTTGCACAGTTTCTATAGTGCCGATGTCAAGATGTCTGTGGAACTGGATGTATTTGTTGGAAACACCACTATTATGGACAAAGAGGTGTATCAACTGTGGCTGAATGGATATACAGGTAGAGTATCATCCATTGTAATATCTGTTTATCAAGTTAAAAATATATTGAAGGAGATGTCCTCTTCCATAACAAAGATTTACATATAATGTCCTTACTCCCTTGTCTTCCAAGATGTTCATGTCTTTCTTTCTTCAGTCGTAAAGAAATTATGTTTTTTGAGGAAAACATTTCAGCATTTTTCTCCATATAATGGACTGCTATGGTGCCCCGATTTTGAACTTCCAAAATGCAGTTTAAATGTGGCTTCAAACGATCCCAAATGCAGTTGTAAACAATCCCAGCTGAGGAAGAAGGGTCTTATCTAGCGAAACGATCGGTTGTTTTCATTTAAAAAATACAATTTAAATATTTTTTAATCTCAAACGCTCATCTTGCCTTTCTCTCCCTTAACTCTGTGTATTCTCACTCAAGACAGTTAGGGTATGTCGAAAAAATTCAATCGGATTTTCTCCCTCAACTTCAAAAATAATTTCAAAATCATCCTACATCGCTGCAGAAGTACCGACCCAGTCTTTGCAAAGTGAACATGCAAAGAAGATCAAACACCCTTAACAAAAAAGGTAAAACAGCGATATAGGATGATTTTGAAGTTGAGGGAGAACATGAGATGGGAGTTTTTTGACGTACCCTAACTGTCATGAACCGGAAAAAAACAGTCCAGGCAGAATAAGACAAGAAGAGCGTTTGGGATCATTTGGGATCGTTTACAACCGCATTTGGGATCATTTGAAGCCGTATTTAAACTGCATTTTGGAAGTTCAAAATCGGGGCACCATAGCAGTCCATTATATGGAGAAAAATGCTGAAATGTTTTCCTCAAAAAACATAATTTCTTTACGACTGAAGAAAGAAAGACATGAACATCTCGGATGACAAGGGGGTGAGGACATTATATGTGAATCTTTGTTTTGGAAGTGGACTTCTCCTTTAATTAATGTGTTTGACCTCATAGTAAATGATGCAGTGAAGGTGCGGATAGATGGAGGTGTGATGGAGGAGTGCGAGGCGAGTGCAGAAGTGCTGCTCAGTGACACCATGGACCAGTACAGAACTTTCCAGATGTGCGAGAGACTTTTGCACCATCCGGCTAAACTAGCCAATCAGCTACTATTTCAGATACCACCAGACAGACAAGCCATGCTCATTGAAAGGTATGCACTGGTTTGTGTCTTGCCAGCTTATTTGGTTTTATTTGTGACCCTGGACCACAAAACCAGTTGTAGGTAGCAGAGGTATATTTGTAACAATAGCCAACAATACATTGTATGAGTCAATATAATCGATTTTTCTTTTATGGCAAAAATCATTAGGATATTAAGTAAAGATCATGTTCCATGAAGATATTTTGTAAATTTCCTACTTTAAATATATCAAAACTAATTTCTGATTAGTAATATGCATTGCTAAGTACTTCATTTGGACAACTTTAAAGGCGATTTTCCCAATATTTTTTTGCACCCACAGATTCCAGATTTTCAAATAGTTGTATCTCAGCCATATATTGTCCTATCCTAACAAACATACATCAATGGAAAGCTTATTTATTCAGCTTCCATTTATGAATCTTAATAAAAAAAATAAAAAAAAGACCCTTATGACCGGTTTTGTGGTCCAGGGTCACATTTGGTTATTATTCAGTTTAAAACATTCATATGCATTTTTCTTTCTAGGTATTATGCTTTTGATGATTTGTTTGTTCGAGAGGTCCTGGGAAAGAAGCTCTCCAAAGGAACAAAAAAAGACCTTGATGATGTTAGTACAAAGACAGGCATTACACTGAAGAGCTGCAGAAGACAGGTGGGCTGAAGGACTGCATTTAAGGGTGTGTTTACACTTGAAGTTTGGTTCTCTTGATTCGGATCAAAAAAGGCAATTCTACATTTAGTGTTTTTTTCCAAAGCAAACATCCAATACCATGCCGTGTGCTGGGCTGCATGCACTTCTTGTGTAAATGTGTGGGTATTTTGACCCTCTGAGAACTTACAAAGGCTTCTAAAATTCCTGTGGTGCAAGGAGACAGATGGAGACAGCCTGTACCCACTAATGGCTTCAATGTTCGGTTAGCAGCATTCATACTTACTCAAATGAACCGCACTAACAGAGCAACTTCACCAGTGTTTGTTTTATTCAGACCAAACCTGCCAAGTATAAACACACCCTAAGAAAATAAACTTTTCATTGGCAGCTAAGATTTATGCTTGGATACTTTTCCAAAACCTTTTGATAATTAAATGGTTATATCCATCTCCTTACATATAGTTTGACAACTTCAAGCGAGTGTTCAAAGTGGTGGAAGAACTCAAGGGCCCCCTGGTGGAAAACATACGGCAACACTTTCTGCTACCTGATCAATTAGCCAGGTGAGAAAGTCTTTTTCTAAAAAGAAGATTCTTCTTTCTAAACTTTTTTTAATTAAAAGGATAGTTCATCCAAATGAAAATTCTGTCATTAATTACTCATGTCGTTCCAAACCTGTAAGACCTTCGTTCATCTTCGGAACACAAATTAAGATATTTTTGATGAAATCCGAGAGCTATCTGACTCTGCATAGACAGCAAGGACATTGTTAAAATAGCATGCGTGTGCATTCTTCTGCTGGTAAACAAGTTGTAAACAAGCGTGTTCTACATCAGCAGTATCACACGCATACATCGTGGTCCTCTCAATAATGGTCGACGGACTGTCCCGGGAGAGAAAAAATTGTTATTTTTGTTTTCTTTGAACACAAAAAAGTATTCTTGTAGCTTCATAAAAGTAAGGTTGAACCGCTGATGTCACATGGACTATTTTAACAATGCCCTTACTGCCTTTTTGGGCCTTGAATGTCTCAGTTGCGTTGTTGTCAATGCAGGGTAAGAAAGCTCTCGGACTCATCAAAAATTTCTTAATTTGTGTTCCGAAGATGAACAATGGTCTTTTGGGTTTGGAACAACATGAGGGTGAGTAATTAATTATCAAATTTTCATTTTTGGGTGAACTATCCCTTTAATGCAGAATGCTGGTAGAATTGAGCTCAGGAAATGAGGACAAAAAGAAGAACAAAAAAAGAGAGCAGTCAAAGCATAATTAGGAATGATTATTATATTATGCACATCCATTCTGCTAGTATATTCATTAAAATTGTGAGAATGCAAGTTCCCATGAACAGTTGCTTGAGTGTTGATTTGGTGCGTTTTCACCTTCTCTTGCTAACCGATCCTGCCAATTCCTCCTCCAGAGACTATGCTGCAATAGTGTTCTTTGCCAATAATCGTTTTGAGACGGGCAAGAAAAAGTTGCAGTATCTAACCTTCCAGGACTTTGCCTTCTGTGCTGGGCAGCTAATCAACAACTGGACTGTAGGAGCTGTGGGTAAGACCAGTTACAGAGCTCTTCCACAGCCATCTGCAATACTTGATTGGTTAATCGGGGCATTAAATGGTCAAATATGTTTGACTGTATGACTGAAATCTGAGGGTGCAAAAAAGATATCCAAATGAAGTTCTTAGCAATGCATATAACTAATCAAAAATTAAGTTACGTTTTAATACATTTACGGTAGGAAATTTACAAAATATCGATAAAAATAATTTTGACCCATATAATATATTTTTGGTTATTGCTACAAATATACCTGTGCTACTTAAGACAAATATACCTGTGCTACTTAAAAATGATATACCAATTTATCTGTCTGTCCATCTATCGATCTATCGAAGTAGCTACATATTAAGTGAAATAATGTACAGTCATATAAAGTCAGTTATAATAATCATAATGGTAATAAATTAATAATTATATACCATTTTTTTGCTTAAGTACCTATACTCTATATTAAGTGCTATAGTATACAGTCAACTGGTAAAATACTTTTAACAACAATATTTATAATATTTCTGTGTTATTATAATGCACAAAATGATAATCATATTAATAATATATTAATAATAATTATATCAGTTTATTTGTAAAGGAGCCATAGGTTAAGTGATACACTTATATACACTTACAGTATTAAGTGAGAATTATTTTGACATCTGCATGTTCGTGAGCATCCAGTCTAAGGTTATTAATGGATACTGTTAGACTGACCAATTGTGTAGTTAGAAAAATACTGACACAGAAGTAGAGATCTCCTTTTGTGTCTTTGTCTGTACACTCATAATCCACCATTTCTCTCCCTTAGACAACATGATGGAGGACATGGATGTAGATCTGGATAAGGAATTCCTCCAAGACCTCAAAGACCTCAAAATTCTAATCACAGACAAGGATCTCTTAGACCAACACAAAAGGTGTGTGTGTGAGCGAGTGATTTGGACAGGCACAAGAGAGATACGGGCTGTTGTAAATGTCCAAATGTTGCATGGTTACTCCCTCTGTCTCAGCCATCTGAATAATGAAACCTCTCATCCCCTCAGTTTAGTGTGCACTGCTCTGCGGGGTAAAACCAATGTCTTCAATGAGATGGAAGCCAATTTTAAGGTAAGAGGGTTTATATTCTTATTAAATAAATGTTTTTCTACATGATTCTTGATTTCAAAATATCTCCTGCTGTAGAATCTCTCAAGAGGCCTTGTAAATATCGCTGCCAAATTAATCAACGCAAAAGATGTTCGCGATTTCTTCATTGACCTTGTCGAAAAGGTACTTTTTAACTTTAATAAAAAGCATAATCAGAGCTGACGTGCAAAAAAAGCAGTAATTCCTTATTCTCTTCACAGTTTATTGAACCCTGTCGATCAGACAAATGGACATCAATAGATGTGAACCTCTACCTTACTCATTATACAAACTCGGCACATATCCTTGACACCTTCAAGTAAGTCTCACTATATAGTTGCTGCATATGGAGGTCTTTGTTCAGTAGAAATTCTCTTTGCAACCAGTGGAGGTCACTGTATCATATGCACATTGCTTTATCTATAGTCACCTTTGTTTCCTGTCTAGTCATTTATGTGGTTTGACCAATGTGGAATGTGGTTTTCTGTTTATACAAACCAAATCACGACACACCAAATCATTTGGAAAATATGTATTTATCCCAAGCTACACTGTTTTAAATTTAAACTGTACAGTGTAACTTATTTCTGTGATGGCAAAGCTGAATTTTCAGCATTGTTACTCCAGTATAAATGTCAAATGATCCTTCAGAAATCATTCTAATATGCCACTTTGGTGCTTAATAAACATTTCTTTTATTAATATTTTTCAGTGTTGAAAACAGCTGTGCTGCTTAATATTTTTGAGGAAACCATGTAACATTTTTTTTCAGGGTTCTATACTAGAAAGTTAAAAAGAACAGCATTTATTTATTTGTAGAAGTGTTTGCTTTTAATGCATTCTTGCTGAATAAAAATATTTCTTTAAAAAATTCAGTGGTAGTGTATATAAAGAGAATTTCACATCAAAGTATTAAAGTAAACATTTTAAATGTCCATGTATTTACAGAGCAAGCACTTACAAGACCAAGCTGAATAAAAGTGTATTTTATGACACATTTTTAAATCTGTCTCCCTCTTTTTTTTTTTCCTCAGGCACCATGCTGTCTGGACCAGATACATGGGAGTTATCAAAAGCTGCATTCTTAGAATGTACCACGACTGAAGAAGAATCTCCATTCACACCTTTTCTTTCCCCTTCATGATAACTCATCTGCATGCAATTGTGCATCTGATGAATATTTGGCCTGATGTTTAATTTCTCCCTGTTTTTATCATCTGCTTTCTTTAATCCTTTCCCAAATATGTCCCCCCACCAGCTGTCCATCTCTTCACCTCCCTCTCCCTTTATCCCTGCTTTATTCTTTTACCCGTTGGCCTCCAGAACTGTATGACTTGTAAATAAACACAGCATGATTTCCACAGACACTGTCTGCATTGTGTTTTCATTAACTGTGCTTTGTGGGTTTTCCCTTTTAGCAAACCTACTGAGAAAAAAAGTTAATGGTAGAGGTTCAGAACAATTATGCACTTATCATACTTGTTTTGACTGACATAATTTGGGGGTCTCAATGAGAAATAACATGCTAACAGGAGTCTAAAGGATGTTGTGGTGTACGTGTGAGTCTACATGTGGCCCGTATACTCCTGACTGGGGTGAGTGGGTGCATGATGGGTGTGAGGTCTGTGTGTGGGCCCACTGGGGGCCGGGAAAGCAGTAGGGGGCCACAATTTGTCAGGTCTTGGTGGCACAGTGTACGTTTGTGTTTTTGCAATAATAGTACGTAATGACAGCTGTCAGGCCTACCACATTACTCTAGAGGTGTTTTGGTACAACAGTAATGGCAAACAGATTTGTTTGCCCTTTTGTCATTTGGAGAGCAAAACGATGTTTATTTCTTTGTATAATTTGATGAAACTTGAATGTGTTGCCTCCAACATTAGAAATGTGCAACTGATTTTGTGACTTGACACAACGGAGTTCGGTACAATGTATAAAAATGTTATTATAAGCCTCAACCAAGCAAAAGCATATATCACTGACATGCATGTAAATAGAAACACTATTAATTATTGGTTGCTATTCTGAATTCAGTATTGCACTTAAAAAAAATCACTGAAGCATCTCAATGGCAATAAAGAACCTTAATTTTTTAAGAGTGCAGAAAAGACTTTTGAGAAACAACATGATGCATTAATATTTTAAGTCATTATTTTGTCAGTTTCTAGCCAATTCTATCAGATTGAGCCCTGGACAAATATCCAATTCGTCTAACAGAAAACAACTAGTCAGCAAAATTGCCTAATACCCAAAACCCATTAACAGCAAGCTTTGGCTGGTACCCAAAACTGTATTAACAGTCTTCTATCAGCCAAGAAGTTGACTGAAATCCAACTGTAAAAAGTAAAAAACAACCCATAAACCTTGAATTTTCATAAATATTCCCTCTTATCTCTTATTTATGAAGACAAACAGCCCTTGAAACCACACACCATAAGACTAAACAACAATGGAATAATAATATAAAAACTAATTATATAAAAAACAATATAAATGACTAATCCATACATGAATCAATGAAATGAGTACAAATGACTATAATGATTATAATAAATGATCATATGATTAAATGGAATAATGAAATGATTAAATGATAAATTGTTACAAATGAATAAATGAGTCTCATTTGGCCAGTAATTTTGCAATGGCAACTACAGATTTCTTGTTTAGCAAATATTAGTCAGTACACTCCCAGAAAAAAGGTACAAAAGCAGTACATTTACATATTTTGTACCTTTTGGGAACTAATATGTACACCTTAGGAACCAGTATGTACCTTCAAGGTACTATTATGGTGTCTTCAGGTACAAAGATTTACCTTTTGAAAAGGTACCGTCCCAGTGACAGCTTTTGTAGCTTTTTTTCTGAGATATAGCATAAGAAATTGTATAAAGTTTGTTATGTATTTGTTTCTGAAGGAACAACCACCTTACGAAGCAAACATATCTGCAATAAGTTGTAAAAGGTTGATGAACAACTGCTATGATGATACGGACTTGACATACAAACTTTAAGAATGGTGACTGTGTACAAATATGGTGTTGCAATGGAGCTCATCCATTGAAACACAACATATACCTAACAATAATGATAAAACAGTTTAAAGTCAGCAAAGGAAAAATTTATTACACTGTACAATTAAATAGCTCAAAATGAAACTCTTAGTCCAGACTGTGTTTGAGTAGTTGGGCCAACATTTGGGGGAATTCTGTTGATCTAACAATGGTTTTCAATGTGGTAGTCACAAGTAACTCAGACTTCTTTGGGATTTCTGACTCAAAATATCTCATAAACTGAAAAATGTGTGGTTATCTTATGTGTGAAGAACATTTGATTGGACAAAAATCTGTGCAGTGCAAAAATCAATAAATTTTCCTTGGTTTTCCCACAAGAGAACACTATAAATTTCAAATACACTACCAGTCAAAAATTTTTGAACACTAAGATTTTTTTTTTTTCAAGAAGACTCTTCTGCTCACTAAGCCTGCATTTATTTAATCCATAGTACAGCAACAAAACAGTAAAATTCTAAAATATTTTTACTATTTAAAACAACTGCTTTCTGTTTGAATATATTTTAAAATGTAATTTATTCCTGTGATCAAACCTACATTTTCAGCATCATTACTCCAGTATTCAGTGTCACATGATCCTTCAAAAATCTGATTTGCTGTTCAACAAATATTTTATTATTATTATTATTATTATTATTATTATTATCATCAATATTTAAAACAGTTGAGTAGATTTTTCAGGATTCTTTGATGAATAGAAAGATCCAAATATCAGCTTTTATCTGCAATAAAAAGCTTTTGTAACATTATACAATATAACATTATTTTTTTTATATTAAATTAATACTTTTATTTAGGAATAAATTACATTTTAAAAAATATTCAAATAGAAAGTTGTTTTAAATAGTAAAAATATTTCAAAATTAAAAATGAGCATTAAAAAAAACATTAAAAATCTTACTGTTTAAAAACTTTTGACTGGTAGTGTGTATCTGCCAACTGTGAATTTTGTCACTGGTGACAAGTACTTAAGTATATAGAAAGATAGTATACCAGCAGTAAGAATGTGAGTCTTTCTGTTGCCTCTCATTTCTAGTAATATCAGCCTGCGAGTACCTCCAGTTTCAATATTTAGACACGAAAAAAAGCGAACAACTTTTCCAAGCAGACGTTTGTCTATCCTCCCTTCTTTCACTCTACCCTTGCCTCCTCTCCCTCTCTCTTTCTCTTTCTAGTTTGCTCTCTAATTTTTGTCTACATTCCACCAGCTTCTCCCAAGCTATAAATATCCTGCCGAATGAAAGGAATAGAGAGAGCAAGAGACCGAAAAAGATGGGAGAGATGAAGGGTGACTTGAGGTGGAGGGGAAAAGAGAGAGAGAAAGTTGCATGCTGTGGGGGGCGAGTTTAAATGAAACCAGGTGGGGTCTGCTTGTGTGTGTGTGTGTGTGCGGGGGCTGGTTCATACGTGTGTGTGTGTGTGGAGGGTTGGCTGCATGTGTGTGTGTGTGAATCTGTATGCTGTTGTTCTGTCGTGGAGCTGGACACATTTGGAATTTTGGAATTTGGGCCGCAGACCAGGAATTTTCATCCTGGGGGGTCAGACGAGGGGGGCGGAGGATGGCCGTGCAGGGGGGCTGTATGGGGGTCGGAATGGGCTGTCCCTCTCTCCTCTCTTCCGTCTTTCCCTCCCTTGCATACATTCACAGTCCAGCTGTCCGTCTCCACACTCACTCTATCAGGCTGAGGAGTGAGGATAGAAGAGAAGACGTGCCACCACTGCACTCAAACACACTAGAGAGAAATCCACCGGAAGAAAAGAAGAAAAACCACTGCATTCAAGAACAGCCCGGCCTGTGAGTATAGCACGTTTGCGAAAGAAAATCTTAATATTACATTGTAATATAATGTCACTGTACTGCAGTTGCTGTTGTTTGCATGGGGCCACTGTGGAACTGCTCATTTAAGTAAAGCAGAAACGTCAGGATGAATTGAAGTTGTGTCACAGACAGTGGGGCAGAAGGAGAAAGCGATAAAGGGCAGACTAAGGAAAATTTCAACTGGCCGCTTTGCTCCAGGGCTGCACACGTCACGCTCACTCTCCTGCTCTCTTCCAAACATCCACGACTACAGACACCACACTAGAGAGAGAACAATCAGTCACATTATTCAGCAGATTCCACATCTCCTACCATAGATTCTAGTGAACTTTCCACACTTATACATAAAACGTTGTTGGATTTTTTTGTAACGCTCATTACTCAACCATCATGATGGCTTTACACATCTCTACACGTCTGAAGTGTTGCAAAACTTTCCAATCTGTTTTCCAACCTCTGTTTCACAACCAGACTAATGCCATTGACTGCATGTTGTTATTTGAGCCCGGCGAGCGTAAAATGGGTGACTTTGTTTGGATAATGTTTTTATTTTTAAAGACAAAAAGCTGATTCATACAAACTCCCGACTGTTTATATGAGCTGATTTGATGTTAAAGACACAGGAGAATGGGAACATTACGCAGTCTCTCTGAGGTTTCTGAGGACACACAAAGGTCGGGAACGCTTGTGTTTATACCTAAATCATTTTGGCCTCCTTTGGAAGCACAGGTGTTGTTATAAGAAATGTGACATCAGAACAGAGAACACTGCTTCACTGTACTTAAATAAGTCACTGCTGTTACGTCACGTTTGTTTATGTGTTCTGCTAATTACATATGTTGGGTGTTTTATTTTATATGGCTGGATGCTGACTTGAGCATTCATTTGAAAGCAGAGAGTGTGACAGAGAGACTGGAGCCCTCTGTTGTAGCCACGTTAGTTCTCTATTTTTAGTACTTGGAAATATTAATTTGTCTTCCCAGGGCTGCTAAAGTAAGCAACGTGGAAGTAGTGAGCATCACTGATGGCCACAAAGGATTTGGTCCAGAACTTTTATACACTAGTTAAAAAGTATCATTCAGAAATTAATTTTTCTATTCAGCAAGGCTGAAAAGTGACAGTTTTTATGTTACAAAAAGATTTCTATTTTAAAATAAATGCTCAATTTGAACTTTATATTCATCAAAGAATCCTGAAAAAAAAGTTAGCACACTTTCCAAAAACATTTAAAGCAGCACAACTGTTTACATTTTTACATTTTATTAATAATAAGAAAAGTTTCTTGAGCAGCAAATCAGCATATTAGAATGATTTCTGAAGGATCTTGTGACACTGAAGACTGGCATAAATTCAGCTTTGCATTACAGGGATAAATTACATTTAAATGACATAAAGTCAAAGAAAAAATAGAAAACTGTTATTTAATTTAATTGTAAGATACTTTCAATCGTCAAACCCCAAATGTTTGGACCGTTAGTGTACTTGTTTCTAGTTGTTGTAAAACAATCTTTGAAGATAATTTCCAGTGTTTATATAACATTGTGGAAATATATAAACTATTGAGTTACTTGAAAACTTCAGTAACTGTTGTTTAATGATATAAATAGTACAGTTAATGTGACTACAAAACTACATTTATGGACAGTTGTATGAACTTGATCTTGAGACCTTTTTGTTAAGAATAACTGCAATATTAGCTAAGAAAACAGAGCTTTTCTTAGTTACAGCCTCTCGTTTATTTTTAGATACCACTTTGGTCACACTTTAGTCTGGGGACCAATTTTCACCATTAACTACTCTACCAGTCAAAAGTTTTTGAACAGTAAGAGTTCTTTAAAGAAGTCTCTTCTGCTCACCAAGCCTGCATTTATTTGATCCAAAATACAGCAAAAGCAGTAATATTGTGAAATATGTTTACTATTGCTTTCTATGTGAATATATTTTAAAATGTAAATTATTTCTGTGATGCAAAGCTTAATTTTTTTCAGCATCATTACTCCAGTCTTCAGTATCAGTTTTTCAGAATCTAATATGCTGATTTGCTCTTCAAGATGATGTTTTTATTATCATTATTATTATCAATATTCAAAACAGTTGAGTACATTTTTTAGGATTCTTTGATGAATAGAAAGATCCAAAGATCAGCATCTGAAATAAAAAGCTTTAGTAACATTATACACTATACCAAAATCTTGGAGTTCAGTATTTTTTTTTTTTTTTTTTGATAAAACAAATGATAGAAATGAATGCTTTTATTTAGCAAGGATGCTTTAAAAAAAATCAAAAGTCATGATAAAGACATTTATAATTCTACAAAATATTTCTATTTCAGATAAACTCTGTTCTTCTGAACTTTCTATTCATCAAAGAAACCTAAACAATTCTACTCAGCTGTTTTCAACATAATAATAAATGGTTTTTTTTGAGCAGCAAATCAGAATATGAGAATGATTTCTGAAGCATCATGTGACTGGAGTAATGATACTAAAAATTCAGCTTTGAAATCACAGGAATAAATTACACTTTAAAATATATACATATAGATAACAGTTATTTTAAATTATATAAATATTTCAAATTTTTACTCTTTTTGCTGTACTTTGAATCAAATAAATGCAGGCTTGGTGAGCAAAAGAGACTTTTTTAAAAACATTAAAACTCTTACTGTTCAAAAACTTTTGACTGGCAGTATAACTATTCTGCCTCAACAGACTCCCTATTTGCTGTTTATTAACAGTTAATAAGGTAGTTGTTAAATTTAGGTATAAGGTAGGATTAAGGAATCTAAAATATTAATATGTGCTTTATAAGTAGTACTGAACAGCCAATATGCTAATAATATGCATGCTAATAAGCACCACGTTAATAGTGAGAATTGCTCCCTAAACTAAAGTGTTACTGATATTTTGTTTCTATTGCTAACATGCATACATTGAAATTGTGGCTTAAGTATCCAATTCATTTGGTCAAAAAACACAACTAATGCATGTGTCTATGCCGTCTTTGTGTTACAGCCATGGGGGTCCTAACATAAAAACCCCACTTAGGTTTGCACAGGTGGGAGGAGAGGAGGTTGTATTCATAAAATTATAAGTGCACTGACCAGCAAAGTCTAAACCTGGAGCCCCTGTCTGAGTGCTTTGACCACCAAGTCAGATTTCGAGTTTAATGCCCAGCTGAGCACACCGAGTTACCCGTAGACATGACACTGGACCAGTGTGAGCATGTTTATAAGGGTGAACGAGAGGTAGGCGGAGAGCGTTTGTCATTACATGTGTGTGGTCTGCCCATGAAGCCCAAGTTATTGGCGGTCATATAATCAGGGAAGACTTTACAAAAGTCACGGGACTACCAGCCAACCAAATGTTGAGCAAACAGACTTGTCTTTTCCAATCTGAAGTGGCCCACTGCTTATTCATAAACAGCCATACAATGCTAAAGAAAATGATTAAATATCTAAAAATAGTCAGACTTATACAAGGTAACCACATCTGACCTTTCCGGTGAACCTTAGGGGGTTTTCCCGGGAATGTGATACTTTGGGAAACACAGCGAGTGTCCGGCTGACCGTTACTTAGAGAGCTGCCCACATCCTCTCTGCTGGCATTCCTGAAGGTCAAGTGCCACTCAGACATCACGGCAGACGATATTACCCACGCCTCCACTCTGCCCACACTCCGGCCAAGCGACTGGACCATGCTCTCACTGGCCTCGAGTTTGTTTATGATGGTTGATTTCAGGTTTTTCCCACACCACAGGGACAGCCTGCTTTGAGTTCCTGCGGGTCGCTTTTTAAACCGTAAGTAGCACATAGGGCAGTCAGTAAAAGCGGGTAAATCACACAGATGAGAGATTTGCGAGCGTGTTTGTTTTGTCGTAGCCTTTCAGTGTGTTTGCGTGTGAAGTCGCAAGTGTTTCTTGTACGGCGGCTACTGTAAGTGGCTTGAATCATTTCATGTGGTTTGGGAGGAAAAGCACAACAGCTCTATCTGGAGGCTGATGCAGCTGAGATAGAATGTGCAGATTTGCACGTCACCCTGCGGTTTGCTGTTTGTCGCACAGAGTCAACATGACAATACTTTTAGACTGGACTCTCTGAACTCTGCGTTTTCAGAAAAGACTGAAAACTACTGTTGGGCTCCGTGTCATGCTGGAGCAGCTTTTGTGTTTCCGTACTATGCCTGCAAACACTGTTTGTCTGCACACTTTACGTAAATGTCAATGTATGTGTGTATTTACAGAAAAGAAGGCCAGGAAAATAGTGCTGCATTTAATAGGTCTGTGTAATACTTTGACATTAGTAAAAAGCAAACGTCTTACTTCACTCAAAGCCAGAAATGTTTTAGAAAAATTACAGTTAATAATTACAGTTCTCGGGTGTTTGAATGAAGAAAGGACCTATTCAAACTAACAAAAAAAGTATTATATATTAGAGAGAGGGAATCTGGTCATTTCAAATGGTCTAAATTAACATTAATTAATCTACTATAAACAAAAAATGAATGAACAATTAACAATAAGTCTATATTTATCAATTGTGACCCTCGACCACAAAACCAGTCATAATGGTCAATTTTTTGACATTGAGATTTATACATCATCTGAATAAATAAGCTTTGATGTATGGTTTGTTAGGATAGTACAATATTTGGTTGTTACAAAACTATTTGAAAATCTGGGATCTGAGGGTGCAGAAAAATCAAAATATTGAGAAAATCACCTATAAAGTTGCCCAAATTAAGTTTTTAGCAATGCATATTACTAATTAAAAATTAAGTTTTTATATATTTATGGTAGGAAATTTGCAAAATATCTTCATGGAACATGATCTTTACTTAATATCCTAATGATTTTTGGCATAATAATTTTGACCCATGCAATGTATTTTTGGCTATTGCTACAAATATACCCGTGCTACTTAAGACTGGTTTTGTGGTCCAGGGTCACATTTATGTATTTAGCAAATGCTTTTATCCAAATGAAACTTACAGGAATACAAACTTATACAAACTTCATAATATACAGTGCTAGGTTTATTAGACAACTAAATCATCATATAGTACATAAAAACTAGTTTCATACTAGTTTCAGTACTACTACAGTACTTTTGCAAACAGAGTACAGATTCTATTTGAAACTTTTATTCTCTCTGTCTATCTCACAATGCAAGTATAATACAAAATGAGTGATTACACAATAATTAAAAAATTGTTAGTGTTTTCTTGTTACTGTTCAACTCTAACTGGTGTCTTAAAGGGATAGTTCACCCAAAAATGAAAATTCTGTCATTATTTCCTCACCCTTATGTCATTCCAAACCTGTAAGACTTTCATTGATATTTTTGATGAAATCTGAGCACTTTCTCAGATTTATCATGGCAGACGGTCCAGAAACATATAAAAGTATTTTCGTAGCTTCATAAAATTACAATTGAACCATTGATGTCACATGGACTATTTTGTTGATGTTCTTGGTATGCAATTAATGACAAAAGTTTCATTTTTGGGTGAACTATCCCTTTAAGTAAGTTTAAGTACAAGTCTTCTTGATTTTGTTGCTATTTTAATACAACCACTAGAGGGAGTCTGGTAATCAAGCAATTTCAGCCATGGTGTGCATTGCTATTAAGTGAGAGGCCCTGACACTGCTTTAGACTGATATGCTTATTAAAGCTGCAATAAACCAAAGACATCTGTTTTGACTTTTAGTTATGACAGATATAGTGGGAAAACTTCTCAAACTGTTGCGTAAAGCTTGCTTCTGAAGTTTTCTCAAGCTGTTTGTTTCTCTTCCACAGATTCCTCAGTGTAACTTCATCGCAGCATCATCTAATCCACACCAGAGACTCTACCAGCGTGTGCGTGTATGTGTCAGAGTGCATGTCTGTCTGATTGTTTCCCTTGTCTTTAGTCAACACTTTTGGAGGTGTTTTGTTCCTGTGTTCATCAGCGTGTTGAAAGTGTGTGTATGTGAGGATGCGGCCCGGGTGTGTTTTGGTTTTTTGTATGTGCATCTCTGCGTTTCTCCACCGCGCTATTTCACAGCCACCCACAGAAACTGACACCTACACGGTAAGAAGGAACGAAACATCCCCCTGTCTCTCTCCCTCCCCATTTTCTTTTCAAATACATCTTCATAATGTATGTTACATCATTATATCTTTATATTTTATATTCACACACACTCTGTGTTACTATGTGATATACAAATAGATTAATTTTTCTGTTACTATGCACTAATTTGTGTGTGTGTGTTTTCTATAGGAATGTACAGATGGATATCACTGGGATCAACAGACTCAACACTGCAAAGGTAAAACATCTCACTAGGGTTGCCAGATCTCCGTAACAAAACCAACTCAGTTGCTACTCAAGAGTAGCCCAGTTACTGCCAAAACTAGCCTAATCACTTCAGAATTGCGTTCCAGGGGGTCGAAACCTGAAAACAAAAGTAGCCCGATTACGCGGGAAAACAGCAAACTTGGCAACGCTGCGATTTCACCTCAAAACACTTAAAACATCCAATTCAAACATTCCTATTTTACATAGATGATGTACTTTCATACTTTCTGTTCATTCAAGAGTTCTGAAAAAAAAAGTATCACAGCTTCCACAAAAATATTAAGCAGCACAACTGTTTTCAACATTGACAGTAAATGTTTCTTTTGCATGTTGAAAATGCAACATGCAGCTTTTCCATTACAGTAATAAATCTGGTTTTAAAATACACTACCAGTCAAAGGTTTTTGAACAGTAATGTTTTTAATGTTTTTAAAGAAGTCTTTTCTGCTCACCAAGCCTGCATTTATTTGATCCAAAGTAAAGCAAAAACAGTAAAATTTTGAAATATTTTTACTATTTAAAATAACTGCTTTCTATTTGAATATATTTTAAAATTAAATTTATTCCTTTGATTTCAAAGCTAAATTTTTAGCATCATTACTCCAGACTTCAGTGTCACATAATTCTTTAGAAATCATTCTAAAACTCTGAATTACTGCTCAAAAAACATTTATTATTATTATTATGTTGAAAACAGCTGTGTAGAATTTTTTCAGGTTTCTTTGATGAACAGAACAGCAATCATCTGAAATCTTTTGAAACATTATAAATGTCTTTATCATCACTTTTGATCAATTTAAAGCATCATTGCTAAATAAAAGTATTAATTTCTATCATTTTTTGCCAAAAAAACAAAAACAAACAAACAAAAAAAAAACTGATTCTTGAAAACTGAGTTTTGAATGGTATAGTGTATAATGTTACAAAAGCTTTTTATTTCAGATGCTGATCTTTGGGTATTTCTATTAATCAAAGAATCCTGAAAAAATGCACTCAACTGTTTTAAATATTGATAATAATAATAATAATAATAATAATAATAAATGTTTCTTGAACAGCAAATCAACATATTAGAATGATTTCTGAAGGATCATGTGACACTGAGAACTGGAGTAATGATGCTGAAAATTTAGCTTTGATCACAGGAATAAATTACATTTTAAAATATATTCAAACAGTTATTTTAAATAGTAAAAATATTTCAAAAATTTACTGTTTTGCCATATTAGGATCAAATAAATGCAGGCTTTCTGAGCAGAAGAAACTTGACAGTAGTATATATTTAAAGTAACATAATTTGACATACTGAACCTCAGTATTAAATGAATGTTGCAATGTTATTGCACATCTTGTAACTTATGTAACTGTTAACTGTTATAATTTAATGTGCTCGTTACCCACAAACCACTGTGTATTCTGCTTCAAATGTGTGTCTGCAGATATAAATGAATGTGAGACAATCCCAGAGGCCTGTAAGGGAGAGATGAAATGCTTCAACCACTATGGCGGGTATCTGTGCCTTCCTCGCTCTGCCTCGGTCATCCCTGCCCCTGAACCACCCAACCAGATCCACCCCAGCCTGGAGAACGCGGCCAGCGAGCCATTCAACCCGTGCCCTCCAGGTTTTGAGCCCCAGGGAAACAGCTGTGTGGGTGAGTGTGTGAAAACAAGCCAGTGTTTGCAGAACAGGTGTCAGCGGCCTGCGAGTTTGTGGGAATCGGCATTGTAAAGAGTAGCGTGCCATTACACAAAGTCACAGAGTCATGCCTTGTGTGACAGATCACAGTGAAAATCAAAATCATTGTATTAGTGAACAGGATGGTGAAAGGAAGGATTATTGCATGCAATGTTTTAGTTTTGACTGTTAGCGCTTGAATGACTCAGACAGAAACAGGTGGTCAGGGGAAATGGTTAGCTAGTTTTTGCGCTCAGATAACTGTGGGAGTCATGCTGAAGTCTTGGCAGGGGGCCGGTCTGCAGGGGGTCGAAGAATTTACTAAGACTGAGGCATCCCAGCTGTCGTCTACCGTCAAGAGGAAGCGAATAGAGATAACGTTACTCAAGAGCGCTATGTAGACACAGCTTTCACTTCCCATGAGCTGTGAACCAATCAATGCTGCAATAACTACATTCCAGAGCTATGGCAGCTCTAGTGCCAAAACCAAGAAGACAAGGAAAGATAAAACCGAACCAATAAATTTCCATGATTCTGTCTCACAAAAACAGATGTGGATGAGTGTGAACAGGACAGCCACGACTGCCAGCCCAGTCAGCAGTGTTTCAATACAGAAGGCTCCTTCTCCTGCCAGTGTCCTGATGGGTACCGCAAAGTGGGCATGGAATGCATCGGTGAGAAAT